>JANEYF010002902.1:0-164974 GCA_029963845.1 Rhamnusium bicolor | reverse complement strand
TGTCTTCCCATGTTTACTGAATTATGTAGAAATAATAATAACTATTGGAGTTGATCAAATTAGATCAGACCTTTAGAGGTAATTTTGGTACCATTTTTTAACTATTCAACTTTTTCAAAAAAATGGAGCGTGACATAAAATATGATTATAAAATTATAATTCATATTATTTATAAGACAATTTTACAATTGTTTATTGTGAATTCCATAAGTTGAATTGTGGATTAATAATTATTGTAAAAATATCAAAATATTGCACAGAATGTTCGAATTTTAAGTCAAAGTATAAAAAACAAAAATAAGGTGACTTGGAGTTAAGTTTCAGAACACTCTCTGATTCCTTTCTCAAATATAGAGCAAAATTTCTTTGATAAAATATCATCTTTGGCAGCAATGTCAAACATGACAGTTTTTTGTTATGATTCAGTTTGACATCAACTCTTAATCATTTTAAAATATTTGATTAAGTTTTTTTTCAGATTAATGTAGTTTTTTTTAAGTGAGACTTTTTTGGATAGGAAAAAGCATTTTTTCCAAATACCAGCCTCTGACAAATCCTTTTGGCGTAGATATTTATTTATCAATTTTTTTTTTAATAATTTATAGAGCAGTGGCTTAATATGCAAAGAAGGCGAGAAGAACCATTATAGGATACCACAAATAAATAACTATATACAATAATAACAACTAGAAATTTCCAATGCCCAGTAACGACTGTTATCCCATTTTTAGCAAAATCCTTGTGACTATAAAAAAAATCACAAAATTCTTCTCGTTGCAGTAAATATTGTTTTTTCAAATGTTATAACTTACAATTTAAAACGATACCACTTGTGTTTCATTAAAATTCTGTGTATTGAGTTAAATGGAATTCATATGTAAAAAGGCATTTCGATATACTGTAAAGAGACTAAGGACATTATCTTTACTATTATCTACTGGTTTATCCTTAGATATTTTTTGGTTGAAAAATTTTTTCTTTAGCAGTCTATTAATTGTCTTATGGTTAATTTAGATAGGTGTAGGTATCTTTCTACAAAAGTTTGGCACGTTATGTCCACTATTCGGTTGCATTCACAATAAACAATTAGTAAATTCAAAAAATCTTCGTCGGAATAATACAATCTTGACATTTCTTATTTAATTACTAAACTAAGCTGAGCCCTAAATAATAAAATGTTAAACACTTTAAATAAACTGCCAGAAAAGAAGATTGAAAGTATCCAAGAAAAATTTCAAAATCAAAATCAGAAATGATCAATTTTAGGAATAGGATATTTTATTCAAAGTTGCCCTAATTCCTCTAGTATTCCTCAACTGTGTAATGATGTTGCCAATTAAAAAAAAATAGTTTTTAAATTTCTTGTTTTCGTAAATTGACTTGAAAATTCGAACATCGTGTGCAATATTTTGATACTACAGGTACAAAAAAGATTTTTTTAACGAAATTCGCAAATAGTTATTTTCGACGTATTTTGGCTTGCTGAATCTGATTATGATGTCACAATTATTCCATTACATCAACTGTGACGTGATGGAGTAATTCTAATGTCAGATTCTAATTCATCGAGACAAAGTACGTCGGAAATGTCTACTCGCGTCTTTTATTAAAAAAAAGTTGTTTTTTATTGTGTGCCTATGTAACTAATGCACCATTATCCGTTTGTCTCATAGGAGTAAGAATTATAATTAATTCTTATGAGGTCTAAATTTTCCATTTAGTTTTGAAAAAGTTGTAATAAGAATGGTGCAAATCGGTAAAGGGTATTTAAGTAAAGTTGACCTAAAATTAAGAGAGCAACTCAAACATGTACAAATATACCGATGTTGATATTTACTTTTTGGCATTATTGGAACTCGTATGATGTCCAAATTATTATTAATCAGTTCATTAGATTTAAGAACACACTGTATAATTTTTCAATCGTTCCTAAGAAACAGCCAACTGACTTAAATTATGTAAGTTTGCTTTTCTTTTTTATACATTATGTGGATTGTATAATATTAAAATTTTGTATATTATAGTATGTCTCTCTGCTAAATCTAGTTGTGTTGGAATGAATTTGAATGTTAAGTTATTATTATTACTTTCAAGGCGGACTTTATAAGGAAAAACAATCATTTATAAAGAAGGAACAAAAATTAAATTCCAATTGTCCGCAGGCAAAATACATGATATTGGTTTAGCTTTATTTATTTTAAAAGAAACGAGAAAGTAGCAATGCACCCACACAGTGAAGCGTGGAGAAAAACTTTCAAATTCAGTTTGTTGAAAACTTTCTGAAGTAATATATGTACCTATATCTAGAACGAACTTTCTTATACAATTAAAAGCACTCAGTGGATGTTAATTTTTATCCCGAAAACACTCATCACTTAGTCGCAACCACTTTCAATTTCCATTTTTTTTTTTGGGCAGTTAAAAAGTTCTGATCGATGCAGAAATAACGAAGTTAAAATTAGGGATTATGGCTAGCCTGAGGGCTTATATAAAAACTTTTTTATAGGAATTAAAGGAAGTTGTGGGAAACGTGTAAACTAATTATAGAAATTGTGTAATTCATCCCTTATATGTTATTATATTATTTCACAATTTTCATTTGGATATTTTATTTCTTCTAAGCGTGTTCATTTAAAAAAAACATATTATTTGTAATTTAGTACATGTCGCTATGGACAAACAGTTCGGGAATGGCTAGCTTTGTAACAACAAATTTCATATACGCATATATATATTTTAAGGTAACTTTTCGGTTCGATGCCGATGGTTCGGTTGAATGCCTCGTAAATATCAAAAAGATAAAACTGAAAATGTATCGGTGACATATTAAAGAGCCTAAATGATGTTGTTGTTTAAAAATGAGTGGGGAATTTACTAAAGAAAACGTATGACCTCCATGATCGAGCTGTAAGGACACTTGCTATTCACCCAAGTAACCCAGGTTCCACCCCTGGCCGAGAAACTGAGACTTTTTGGAAGTACAAATTGATCCCAGAGCCTATTTGGACATTGGGTGTGTATCCGTTATCTTGTTATTAGTTGTTATTGTAATTTTCCGCATTTACAATTTTCAACTTTTTACTGGCAAGAAATTGGGGTTACGACGGTCCATCTAGTTGTAAAATACGGTCTATATTTACCACGTTATTTCCTATTTATTGTTCCATCAACTATTAAATATGTTTCTTAATCTTGTTTTTGTTTAAGTTTATTCATAAGTAATTGTTTAACACGAGATTATTTACGTCTTGCAGTTCTTCTATGGAACGTAGTTTTTCCAAAATACACAGAACGGTTTTGTGGTAACTTTGGGCATAATTACGTATATAGGTAGAGAGTTACCATAAATACACAGGAAGTTTGTTGTTTCCAGCTTCATCCAGTCTAGCCAATGTTTAGTTCTTACGCGTCTTCAATTTGGTTCTTCCTATTTGTGCATGGTTGTGTTCTCTTATTGAGTGTGTGTTTTTCTTTACCTCGGCCAAGACTCATTTTACCAAGCTAGCTACGATAGCAGACCTATAAATCTCTTTTATCATCATATCCAAAGATATTCAGGCCACAGACTTTAACGACAGCCGCATTTCTCAGTTTTCCCAATTTCATCGTACTTTCGAAATCCGTTTTCTCGGTATTTTCTAAATCCAACTACTCCTTCAAGGGAACATTTCATCGAGTCCGGTAACATGCGATGTGTTAATGTACGATGATTGCGGTAAGTTAGCGTATACAGCAAAGTACACAACATTCTTTCCACCAAAGCACGTCAGCTATGTCACATTAGTTTGTACTAACGGCAAGATAAAATTATTTCAAAGCATGATTTGACATTATACTAAGAAAGTACAGAAAAAGATAAAAAAATTTGGAATCATCCTTTTAATCAATTACGACTTAACCATGGGGGGAGTATCATCTGTTATGTGAAGAGCTTTGCAAGTATTGTTATTTTTGTAGACTGTTAATTATTTGTCGTATAAAACAGGTCGCTTTTTCATCTCAATTATCATTGATTCTCCATAAATAAACAATATGTAATGAATTATACATATTATGTTTATTACTATAGTTACTGAAATTTCCGTTTGACCTGTACTGCCGTGCACTTCCTGCCCCCATGAAATGAATTATAAGTATGTTTGTTACTATAGTTTCTGCAATTCTCGTTTGACCTGTGCTTCGGTGCACTTTCTGTCGCCATGAAATACGAGACGTCACCAGGGCTACAATTTCGGTATAAAATAAATCGCCGCAGTAGGGAAATCGTTCCATTTTCTACTGATTGCTACCTACAGCGCACTCAGCTGGGTGGTCAACGAGTCTCACGCACGTTGAGCTTGACCTTATTTGGTTAGAATTCAGAATTCCACGACGACGCCTTCCAGCCGAATGTCTGGTAGCATCTTGGAGTTTTAGCGTATTGGGCTAGACCTTCTGGGGTTGGTAGTCATTTTACCGTGCTGCTCCTCCATCACCAAAGTTTGGTGATTGTTTATTATTGTAGGTCTTCAGCGAGCTGAGCTGGACCCGTCGTCGGTAAATAATTATTAAACCAACCGTCACATCGAACACTGGATGCGTCCTCTTTAGTGCATTGTACTTATACTGGAGGAAATCGTCACACCGTGACACCAGGGTATTTACACTACTGCGTGTTGAGCTGAAGCCTACTGTCACACCGTTAATCACTCGAATTGAGCTCCTCCTCATAAATTAATTTCATCGATGCAATTGATAGAATATACCTACGACGATTTAATTATATGTTTATTTTACTTAATGTTTGACAAATGTTTGTTTAATAAAATGCAGCATCGGTGGCCAGTAAGTTTCTCACTCACACACGCATCAGTTTCTATGCAGCTGTCTCACCATACTCAGAGTGCATTCGCCCAAGCGGCCGACCCTTCATAATTTCGTTGCACTTTCGAAAAATCAACTCTTCATACATCTATTATTCGCCAGCTCTTTCATAGCCTTATCGTTTTATAAATACAATTACTGGAACGGCTTTTATATAGCATACATACACATATAGTTATTTTATTAATCGATGCTACAAAAACATAAAACGGATTCTAACAGCTCATAGTTGAAAACCTATGAATTTAGAGAATAACAATTTTGCTTTGTTCGATTTCGTTCCCACTTTCGTTCTCGAAGTAACGTTATTATGTATTTTGTTCTCGAGAGTAACGTTATTACGTATTTCGTTCTCAATTTCGTTTTCGAAAGAAACGTTTTCATATCGCTCCCGATTTTATTCTTGGAAAAAGCATTATTCTAGAGAACTAAATTTAGATCGAAATACCTGAAAACGTTTCGTTCCTAACAAACGAAATATTATGTTCCACGTTCGATTTGTTCTTCCGAAAGAACAAAATTGAATATCGAAGACGAATATATGAATCTCGGTCCCTAGTACTTTTAATGCAAAAGAAAATCATATGAAGTGTTGGCACTTTTCTCAGATCAACATACGTAATGCAATAGTTTCCTATTTATTGCATATAGTAGTTTTGGCAGCATTGTAAAATTTAAATTGGTTTCTTACATTCCGTCAACTTTTATCTTTGCATCCTATGTTTGTTGCATTGTTGATTCTCAATAAGAGTAGTTTTTGCCAACACCAAAACTATGTATAATATACTCAATGAGAGTTTTAATAACAGAAATGGAATCATTTAGAGATGATTAAATGCCTAATATTTTTATGTTAACTATCTCTATGTTAGCGTTCCCTCAATAAAAGCAAAAATGATTTTGATATTTGACCAGCAATAGATCTAAAGTTAAAATACATAAATCTGAAATAAAGCTTTGTATTTTAGAATATTAAACTCTTGAAAGCGCCTTTTTTGAAAAGTATATTGCAATATGTTGGGTATGCCCTGGATATTTTTCCTTTACCATAATAAACCAATGATAATTTGTGAATATTTTTAATAAATAAAGTAAAAAATACTTACAATAAAATGTAGAGAAATATAAAAAATATAAATAACAAGTAATAGTATTTGTATGTACAACATAATAAAATAGTCAGCAATGATCAAGTCTCTGTTCATACAAAGAAATTTTGTCCTGTAGTGTGATTTCTTGGAATTCTTCTAAATCATATTCAGACCATTTTTTATAAATAAAGTAGTGTTGTACCATAAAAACAACATGCTGTAGTAGTATAACACAAGCCATCCAAAATAAATAATCGGTTATTATCCAGTCGTCTAAAAATATTTCCAGAAATTTATTTTTCAAATATCGAAAAAAATTATCTCTGAATAGTTTCTTATTCTAAAAATGTCATTGATGTCAAAAATTTTATGGTTAAATTTTAATTGATAAAATAAATAAGAAACGTTAATTTAAGGGACATTTCGAAGTTTTTAGACCTTTCAAAATGAAAATGACAATTCTAAATTTGTATAACATAAACCAAGGTTTACTCGTAGTTTTAGTAGAATTTTATAATATACAGGGTAGGGCAATAGTGCGTTCGACATCGATATGTCGAGATTATTGACAGCTAGGAACATGATTTAAAAACATAAATAAACTAGACAAAAAAAAGTCTATAACCGGAAATTATTTTCGAATATACAGGGTGAGCCAAGACGATTTTACAGGGTCAAGTAACATTTTTTTTAAATGAAATATCATGTATATCAGATCAGTTTTTGAAACCTCTTTGTGGCCTCCTTCCACTCTTGTGTTATTATTGACTCTCTCTCAATCACTTGGATGTAATGATTTTTTTTTGTTATGCCATTTACACGTGTATTTTAAAAAAATCACTACAGGTACAGTTATCGATTTTAAGAAAAAATATGTTAGTACCAGTTGTCAGATATCTGTGTGATGACACTCATGGTGGTCAAAAATAATTTTTAAATTATTTGAATTAAATTTTCTCAAGTTTTTCAAATGTATCTTTTTTGGTCGATGTGATGTAGAATTGAATTTTTTGTATGTACACCCCTGTGGCTATTTGTAACCATTTTCGATTTATTGAACAATAACTGCAAAATTCAGCAATAAAAATTAAAAATATTTTTTTCTTGTAATTCACGGGAAGATATTATAAAATGTGCTCCACATGTTGCCCATTTTGTTTGACACACATTTCTATGCGTCTTTGGAGTGAGGTTTCTACTGTTCATAAAATTGCCGGAGTGATACTTCTAAAAGCATTTATTATCCTTTCCTTCAAATTTTGGATTGTTGTTGGTGTGATGTATTTATGGGCATGATGTGACACGCATACTATAATACCTTTTCTTAAATTATTTGAAAAAAACCCTCATTTTTAATTTTTATTACTGGATTTTGCAGTTATTGTTCAATAAATTGAAAATGGTCACAAAAACCATAGGTATGTACGTTCTTCTTTCAATCCTACATTACATAGTCCAAAATTATACATTTGAAAAAGTTGTAAATTTAAAAATCCTTTTTGGCCACACTATATACTTTTAGGAAGTGAAAATGGCTGACAATGAGAGTCATCACACAGATGTCTCATAACTGGTACTACCATATTTTTTTCTTAAAATTGATAGTTGTGATTATAGTGATATATTTAATACACACGTGTAAATGGTATAATTTCAACAAAAAGAAAAAAATATATTACATCCAAGAGGTTGAGAGAAAGTCAATAATAATACAAGAGTGAAAGGAGGCCACAAAGAGGTTTCAAAAATATTCTGATGTACATTTTATTTCATTTAAAAAAATGCTACTTAACCCTGTCAAATCGTCTTGGCTCACCCTGTATATTCGACAACAATTTTCAGTTATGGACTTTTTTTATCTAGTTTACTTACGTTTTTAAATCAAGTTTCTAGCTATCATAGAACTCGAGATATCGAAGTCGGATGCACTACTGCCCCACCCTGTATAAGTAAAACAGGAATTCTCATCCACCGGGAAATATGGCACCAGTCTTTAGACAATTCAAAGGACATAATTTTACTAATCTAAAGGACGAAGAAATACGAAATTATCATTATTGGATAACGGAAGCCATTCATAAAAACTAATTTTAAGGCAAACATTGACCACCTTAAATAAAATTCTTCTATTTAAATGTGTTTGAACTTTTTAAAATAAATAGCCTTTTTGGACAAATATCCATTATAGAGTGTGGAACATGTATACAGTTTCTAATTAAAAATCTTTCTTTATGTATTAGATGAGCAACAAAAGTTTTGCAAGAAAAATTGTTTATTTGCAGATCTGTTCACGATTGCATGTACGATTTAAAAATAGTGATAATTTTGATATTAATTTATAATCTTTTGTATTGAGACATCCTCTGAAGTTTATTCAATGTAGTTTTTATATTAATAGTTTTATGGTTTTACTCAATAAGAATTTTTTTCTTAGTACTACTTCACAAACATTACGAGGCACAGATATGCGCGAGGTCTCAATTTTGTTGCCCCACAATTCACAAATGATATAAGAACAGTAACGCCGAAAGATGTTACAAGCTGGCAATAAAGCCAAGGTAGGTCTGGCTATTAAAGACAGCAGCCCTGTCACCAGAATTGGGTGCAGCAGGCTAATCACTTGCTCATCCTAAACTCTTCTGATTCCTGAAAGTTCTATCAGAAAAAAACCAGACAGATCTTACGGTGATGACTATTGACATAAAAACAAGGACAATATTTGGACGCTGGAACATACGAACAATGATGGAGGCTTCACGTCTGTCCCAAATAACCAGAGAAATAAGAAACTATAAACTAGCCTTCTTAGGGCTAAGTGAAACATGATGGAATGGCTTCGGAGAATTCACCACACAGGAAGGAGAGCTCCTTATATATTCTGGTAAACCACAAAACGAGAGATACGAGAGTTACGTAGGAATACTACTGAGCAAATCGCTAAAATAAAACTTACTATCATGGAAGCCGGTCAAAAATAGAATTATTGTAGCCCGTAACCTCAGCAAGCTCAGGAAAGTGACGTTAGTGCAGTGCTATGCACCGACCGAAGTAGCGGAAATGGAAAGTAAAGAAAACTTCTACGAAAGCCTCAGTGTTACCCTAAATGAGATACAAAAATCTGACATAATCATCCTAATGGGCGACTTTAATGCAAAGGTGGGGTGCGACAACAGCAACCTAGTGGCAGTCATGGGCCAGATGAATGAAAACGGTGAATTATTCACCGAACTCTGCTGCAACCAAGAACTAGTAATAGGCGGAACTCTCTTCCCACACAAAAATATTCATAAGGTAACGTGGATATCACCAGTTGATAGAACACGAAACCAAATAGACCACATACAATTAGCCAAAAATGGGGTAGATCACTACTAGACACAAGAAGCTTTCGAGACACTGACATCGTCTCAGATCACCATCCCGTAGTGGGAGAGTTAAAACTGAAAATCACCCCAAAGCGCCGTGATAACCGTTGGCAAAGGACAACATTCAACGTAGAACGCCTAAAGAATAAACGAACCCAAACCCAATTTGACCAAAAATTCAGAGAGGTAAATGAGGAAAACCAAACCCAAAATTTGAGCGCAAGTACTAGGTGGTATGCCATCAAAGAAACCCTTACAAAAGCCAGTGCAGATTCACTCGGAATAAAGAAGAACCAGAAGAAAGCGTGGCTGTCCGAGGAAACGTGAACACTCATCGACAAAAGAAAAGAAATGAAAAAAATCTAAACAATTCTAACGACCAGGAAACTAGAACAAGAAGCATAGATGAGTACAAAAGAGCACACCGCAACGTAAAGAAAAGCACTAGACGTGACAAACGAAATTGGGTGGAAAGGCTAGCACAACAAGCTGAAGTTGCAGCGGAGACCAATGACTCTCGCAGCCTATATAGGATCACAAAGTAGCTCGCTAACAAAGATGACTTTTATAATCAAACACATATCAAAAGTAATAATGGTGAAATTCTAACAACGTTTGCACAGCGTACGTTGTATATTAGAATTAAATTTGTGACGTAACGGCATTATTTCATGATTTCAATAGTATGTAATCATAAATTTTGGTTTAAGATTTATGTGTCTTTAGTTCTTTAGTAAATTTCTTTAATATGTTTACGTTTATTTGAGAAACTCCATTAATCGGTTCTTTTAAAGAAATCTTATGTTTACTTTATTAGTTTAATAAAACATTGCGTAACTCTTGTATTTGACTACTTTGTGAGCAGAAAAAAATCAGTACAATGAGTAACGAGTTTATAAAGTGATAAGATAGTTTTCTCAATTTTCCCAAATTTCATTTTGTGTCTTGTGCTGTTTCACAAATAATTTGATCATTGAAATTTTTATTAATTAATTGTTACTTACCATAATTGTAAGATGTGATAAATAAACTTATTAAAATAGCAATACATCCAAGGGCCTCCAAGTTTGAGTTCCAAATATTCCATCCAAAGGTACTTTTAATAAGATAGTTTTTATATAACTACAATAAAAGAAATATGTTATTTACAACAAACATTGTTTTAAGTAATTAAAAAAATAATGTATTAGTAAAGAAAATATATTAATCCTTGTGATCAGTGTTATTGTTATTTCTTACAGGAATATTTATATACTCGTATAATATAATACAAGTGATAAATTTATTGATATATTTTTGTTCAGTTAAAAAAATAAGGTTATTATTAGGATTACTATTGCCCAATAATTATTTGCTATTAATTATAGCTTTTATCATCTTTATAAGTACCTATATTTAACTTCCTAAAGTGTCTGTTATTATTCAGATAATATATTTTACAAGAGTATACATATATTCCATCATCAGTGTAAAAATAAGTAACATTACATTAAATACAACAACATATTTTTAATTCTATACCTATGCATATGGGAGCAAATATGTCAGAAGATTTGATCGTGTTAACGTTTTGAAAAAAAATATTTTTTTAATATTAGGAAACAATGCAAACAAATCGCTATAATAATTTACAAAAGTGTTTAGGGTAAATAGAGTTATAAAAACAAAACACTGCATATCTCGAATATTTTTCTCTTCACTTTAACAAAAGATCCCTACTGATTGGCATATAATTTTAGAGAACCGTAATAAGTGCTATGCTTGATTCAACCTTTATGCCTACTCATGTCGGTTGTATAAATTAAAATATTGCATCTGATATTCTGTCAACGATGATTGGCTATATGGCATAATATATTATTCAAGAATAATTTATCGTTAATATTTATAAAAATTTGGAAAAAAGTTGTAGGTAGATAAACGAATTAAACACATTCCGTTTCTGATATTTATATAATCCACTATAAGGACACACACAGACACTATTAACACTTATTTTAAGGATATTTCATTTCACCTTTACTATGGCATCAAATGGATAATTAATATTAATAACAACAACAACGACCACAACTACGAAAGTGTCAGCAATAACAAGAGAAATTCAGACCAACTGACACATTTTAAAAGTAAAATTTTTGTTATACGCAACCACTGTCAGGATAGTTCTGAAATGCATCAAAAGATAGCGCCATTTTAGAATAGCTCCTCGTAAGTTTATGGAAATAATTATTTGAAAACATTCATGGATGATTTTAGAATATCGAGTTACAAAAACGAATACCGGCTACATCATCAAGAAGGTCAAAATGATAAGATCCAAAATCTACCCTATAAAGGGCAAGTCAGATGAACCTATAAAAGTTATAAGAACCAAACTTAGATAACAACTGATATAACGCCCCTCTAGCTGAGGGTTATGCCGCAAAAATACATACTTTGAGGACTCAATCTGTAGAAAATGTAGTGAGATAACAGAGTATTGCTCGAAGTGCTCGTGTCTCCTGATTTTTGATGCCGTCCCAACCGCAAATCCATGTACCTTCCGCGAGCTTTTATCCTTCCAAACTCAATGCGTTAAAAAATTCGACGGTGTCAGTCGGCGTACAACGTTTTGCACTCCAATTTAACAGCCAAATACTCCAGGGCGCAGTACGACATCCGGCAAGCTGCGGTCGCAATATATAAAGCCTTCACAGGGAAAATATGCTGGCAAGGACTGAAGAGCACTAAACAAGACAACACTGTCGGCAGGGTCCATCAGTTTTGACCATGGAGTGTCTGCCGAGACGCCACCTTTTGCGTTTGTAACAAGTAGGTGAGGGAGCAGGTCCACCAAATACAATGTACGACGCATGGGAAAAAAGGGAAATAGCCCTGTTTGGTCCCTGTCATTAGATGCTATCATCGGCGTCAAGAATACTGGCACGAGGCGTAATTTATGAACTGGATGGAGTTCAGATAATCAATATCAAGGACTATAAATGAAAAGAGGATAGATAGCGCCTTAAGAACAACGTTGGCCTGTGTACGGACGGAGCAGTGAACGGTTGTGACGTATGCATCAGTGCAGAATTGGTGTTATCAATGAAAGCCTACTAATGTAATGTTTACAATAACCTTTAGTAGTGTCTATTTATTGCGAAATTAACTAAAGGAATCTTAGTTTAATTAATTTGCAAATTTTATTTATTTATAATGTAGTGTGTTTTAACTTTATGAATTCAAAAAAAACGGCAGTCTGCAAGAACAACAAATACACATAAAGAATACTCTAATTTTAAATCATTTTCTTATTTTCTGTATACTTTTAATTTCTATAGGGTATATCAAGGAGGCAATTCCTTAGTTGAATTTATCCAAAATAAATTAATATCTTTCCCAGTGGAATAGAATGCCACTACGAGAGCTTTCTCAGTGAAAAATCTTACTGAAAATGTAAAATGCATCTAAACCATCCACCCCCCACAATGCATTCTTAACGTTTTTAGAATAAAAAGTTTCAGTTTACGTTCAAGTCCTTAGTGAATAATAATATTTGAGGAACTCTTTACACATAGGAAAAGTTTTTGTCGTAAAATTCATCAAAATGCGGTTAGTTTCAAAGCGCAGTAACTTTCCCCATTCTTTCTTGAAATGACAGAATGCAACGAGCGAGAACTCTAAACAAACTTATGATTTTGTTTCCCTATTTATGTGCGATTAGCCTTACAAATGGATTTCTATTGCGAGAGATGCTACCATTTCACCTTACAATATAATACTTAAATTTCAAACGTCAGAAAGTAAGCGCCTATGTATAGGATGATTGATCATTTTAGGTGATTCATTCAATTTCCTAACTTTATTTTTCACCTAGAAAAAAATCTAAAAATGCAAGTTATAGTTCTCTCTTCAGCGAATCCGAATATGAACACAGGAAAACTATTGAATACCATTTAAAACAAATATTGACCAAAGACTAGAATTATTAATAAAATTTATTTTGTTTTCAATTGTTTAGGCGTAAAGTGACTAATTAAGATTAATTTACCAGTACTACGCCAAGTGGAAGATAAAGGTGAACGTCGCCAAGTCGGAGACTATTATTTTCACTAGAAAAATATTAAATAATAAAATAATTACACCTATTTCGATGCGGGGCAGTCAAATTGAGACGAAACAAGACGTAAAATATTTAGGCGTAACTTTGGATGAAGATCTTTTTTTGGAAAACACATCTACGAGACGATACGTGAAGAGTCAAGAGTCTATACCCCCTGATGGCAAGGAATAGCAGACTAAATAGAGATAATAAAAAAAAAATTATGCGATAATTATAAGAAACAGCCCTACTATATGCTGCGCCGGCCTGGTGTTCTGCGAGCTCGACGACGTTACACAAATTGCAGGTACTGCAACTACTAACTCCTTCGCCTTATACGTAACTCAACAAGATATACCCCCCTTAGGGAATTATGACAACTTTGCAAAAATTTTACGAATTTAAACTCTCTGATGGTCCACTAACAGCTAACATTACACAAATAAGGGACTATAACGAGCAATTTCGAATAAAACACAAATTACCATACCAAACGTTGCCAATTTTCAGGCAACTTTTACCACGCTCCTCTCACAAAATGGGGGACCGCCCATACTATAAAAGAGGCACCAACATTCAAAAAAAAATTTTTTTGCCTTTCTCTTTCTTTTTGTTCGTTTTTGTTCAAAATTCCCCACAAAATGTATTCCAAATTATAAACAAACAATCAGTATATTGCGCCACATTATTATATACAAGAAACATCATTAAACATACCCAATAATAAGCTGAGTTGGACATTCCCGCTCCGCAGTTCTGTATTATTTAGAGGCGAGCCTTTTACTGTGCAGTTTGGCTCCTACTAGCATCATCAAAATTTTAAATTTATGAACACATCTTCTACAGTTTATTATTTATTTTTTTTGCATTGTTTTAAAGTTTAACATCAACAGCACACGCTTTCGCATCCGTCGTTGATTTCTAGTTCCTGTTAATATTATACAATTTAAAATGTTTTATTTTTAGGTGTTGCATTGTTATTTAACGTCTTCTAGTTCTAAGCCTAGACCGGTCCCGCTCCGCTTGACCTAACAATTGCCCCGGCGCCACCATACGCGGGGATGCTAGTTCGGCAATGGATTGGGTGTCCAGCGAAGACAATACACACTGAGTTTTTGATTTTAATTCAAATTAACTTGTTTTGAATTTGTATTTGGTCCATTTACCAGCATAATTAAGTGCATCATGTTATATTTATAATTTGAAAATTACGTGTATTGAAGTATCCCTGCTTGTCATATATTCATTTATTGTAATAAAATGTTGGAACTTGGAATGCAATATAAGAACCGAATAGACGTAGAATGACATGTCACATTACTTTATACACGAATCCAATTTTACAATAATCGAAACTATGTAAATAACATCTCCTCAAATTTAAAATTATATTTAAGATACTTACTGTCTGAAAAATGCCGAAAGCATATTATTAAATAAAGCGTTACATACATTATATTTAAATATGTTTGTGGCTTGTAATAATGTATGAATATATTTATATAACTAAAACTAGCGAATAATAAAATACGATATATTTTTTTCACCCTTTGTGTTCGGATTTTATGTATTATTTATATGGATTCAAATTAGTCCAAAAAATGGATTCCAATATAATACTCGAAAAAAAAAACAACAATTCATATAAATTTAAACGATGATTAATAGCTGATAATACAACAAGAGATTTTAGCGATAATCAGAAACTCATTGAAAGTACTCGTAATAACATGATTTTGACCGATAATAATCAGAACCTGTTGGCTAAAATTATTTTTAGTTATAATTTGAACATGACTGGCTATAATAAAAACGCAATAAAATATAAGCATCACTGTTTGATATTTCAACGTTATTAATGAAATATGTTATTATAAATAGCCTCTGTAGTTCTATTTTGATATATCTTTATCAATAGCTATTTCCGAAAGACAAATCCATTATTTATCACTGTTTTCATTTTTTTATTTTTATTTTTGAGTCCGTGTTTAAAACGTGCTTTGCATATTTATTAATTTTTTATTTTTTTTTGGAATCATGACGATTTTTAGTAACATATCAACTTTTTTAACGAATTGGAACATCCATTTATTGTTCAAGATAAGTTCTTATATTTTTACTATGTACCAGATAATTTTCAAAAAAAGTGCCATATTTCAATTATAGCAGCGAATGCCAATGTCGGTGTTTAGGCCAAACACCCTGCATATAATTATTTGATATGATAATTATTTTGTATTTTAGAAAGGTCTCAATTTACTTTAGGCGAACAAATTACTTAATGTTATATTTCCTTTATCCGTTTGGACATGTTACAATAAATGTTTTTTTTTTTGTTATTTATTGTATTACTTTTTATCTCGGGGTGCATATAAGCATCCCTTACAGTCATACAGAAATGGCAGTATTTCTAGCAATTTTATTGGCCGTTTTAAGATAGACGCAGGGCATGCGCAGTTACATGACATTTTAAAGTATTAAATCCTTTTGGAACCGTTTGTCAGCAAGGAACTTGTTAGACGATAGAGAAGATGCTCGCGTGGTGCGCGGTAGGTCCAGGGTTCGAATCACGAAGTTGTTATTATTATTTTTTTTAAATAAGTATTTTTTAGTTCGTTAGTAAGATTTATATGAAGATTACATTTTTTCCTTGCCCTTTATTACATTTTCACCTTGCCCTTTAACTTTTTATTTTTTTTTAAATAAGTATTTTTTAGTTCGTTAGTAAGATTTATATGAAGATATATACAGTCATACGGAAATGGCAGTATTTCTAGCAATTTCATTGGCCGTTTTAAGATAGCCGCAGGGCATGCGCAGTTACATGACATGTCAAAGTGTATTAAATCCTTTTTGAATCATTTGTCAGAAAGGAACTTGTTAGACGATAGAGAAGATAATCGCATAGCAAGCGGTAGGTCCAGGGTTCGAATCAGAAACTTATTATTATTTTTTTTTAAATAAGTATTTTTTAGTTCGTTAGTAAGATTTATACGAAGATTACAGTTTTTCCTTGCCCTTTGTTACATTTTTTCCTTGCCCTTTAACTTATTATTATTTTTTTTAAATAAGTATTTTTTAGTTCGTTAGTAAGATTTATATGAAGATTACATTTTTTCCTTGCCCTTTATTACATTTTTTCCTTGCCCTTTATTATAGTTTGTTTATTGTCACGGTGCCGAATTCCCTTTTAAAAATGATATCTGATGAGCACGTCATGCCGTGGCCTTGAAACGGCCAATGAAATTGCTAGAAATACTGCCATTTCCGTATGACTGTAAGGAATGCTTATATGCTCTCGGGGTTACTGGTTGCGGGCGACAACACTGCGAAGAAGATAAGAATTCGATCCAAGACGTGGTAATATATACATGCATCACTTCGCTTTAAATATTAAACTACATTTCATCATTTTCTAAACCTTTTGTGCATTGTGCTTCCGTTTTTGGAGATCGGCTACTGGTTGCAACCATGCAGTATGGGATCTGCACCGATCGCTGCATTGGAAATTGATCGCATTGCAACCACACGCTACTTTTATTTATATTTTCATTTTTCAAGAATACAAAAACAATAAAGTTCGTTGAAATTATCAAATTTTCATTCCAACCTTATCAGTCGCAATTTAAAATATGTCATTCATTGATTTATCGATTCAAAACCACTTTTTAGAACATAGACAAGACTGGTTGACTAAAAATAATTTTACAATTTAAATATGTTTCCAAATTATGAAAATTTTATTAGTTCATGATTTTATATGAATTTTCGTTTAATTTCTCTATGTATATTTTATGTCGATTATGGCCCGTAGAATATACAGGGTGTCCCGAAATAGGAAAAAAGTTCGTATAATCATTGGCCGAAAAATGCTTCCTAAGGGAGCTACAGGCCCGTAAAGGTGGACCCCTGAGAAAGGTTTTTATCGAATATCTCCAAAACCACTCAAAGTCAAGTATTGAAAATTTACAAGCCGCTACTCTTCTTATGTGTTATAAGATGAAATTGAAATAATTCGAAAATTTTATCTAGAGCTGTCTCAAACTGGGGGTTGTGGGGTTAAAATAACCCCAACTTTTTTTGCATGTAACTTTTCTCTACTTTTGATGATAGAATATCAAATTTTAGAGTTTTATACGTATAAAAGGTACTCTTGATGAACATCGATAAAATGCACCGTTTTTGAATAATATCAACTTGAAAATTTTATAACATGGTATGAGATAAGTATTGGAAATTTAAACTAATTTTTTATTAATAGTAGGCCATGAATAAAAAAAGAGTGCTTCATGCCGCTATGATATAATTTAATGTTAGAGCTGTCAACAAGGTTAATAAATTTGTATAAACAGTTGTATGATTTAAAATCCTAAGAACGCGTTTCGGAAAAAAAAATTTTGTCCCCTTTTCTATCAGTTATTTCATTTGTGCGCCTTTAATCATGATTTTCATTAAGTCGATTTAAAATGCCAAGATTTACAGATAGGGAAATGACTGATATGCATTTTGTGTACGGTTTTTGCTATGGTAGTGTATTAGCCGCAGTAAAGGAATACCGAAGAAGATTTCCCAATCGTAGCGTACCTGGGCGTTGAATATTTACAGTTCTTCACCGGAATTTGGCAGACCATGGGGATTTTAAAAGGTTTCGAGGCGTAGGAAGGCCACAAGGAAATCATCGTATGGATATAGTTTTGAATCATTTAGAAAATGATCCACAAATAAGCATCCGAAAAGTTTCAGAAATTGTGAACATACCTCGCTCAATTGTTAATAAAAAATGTAAGTGCCTAGATAATTATTTATCTTAATTAATAATTTCGGATAGGAAGAATGACGGTAATGCAAGGAATACACGCATACCATTTTAGACGCGTGCAACATTTAACGGAGGCAGATTTTTTACCACGACTCCAGTTTTGTCAATGGATATTAGCGAACAAAAATATTCTTCCTAGCATATTATGGACTGATGAGGCAATGTTCACTATGAACGGAGCTTTTAATATGCACAATATGCATCATTGGTCGGATGAAAATCCACGAGTTGTTCGGCGCACAAATTTCCAACATAGATTTTCGGTGAATTTATGGGCAGGAATCATTAGGGATCAATTAATTGGCCCAATAGAATTCCCCAATCGTCTTAATGCAGAAGAGTATTTAAACTTCCTCCAAAACGACCTTATCGATTTATTACCGTTGAATGTTTGACATAAGGTTCGACAAAATATGCATTTCCAACATGACGGCGCGCCTGCCCATTTTGGGCGCAATGTTCGAACTTGGTTACATCAAAATTTTCCAGGCAGGTGGATAGGTCGAGGTGGTCCTATAGCTTGGCTACCTTGTTCTCCGGATCTAAACCCATTAGATTTTTACTTTTGGGGTTATATGAAGGGTTTGATTTACGCTACTGAAGTAAATACACGAGAAGAACTACTTCAAAGAATAAATCAGGCCGGAAATGAATTAAGAAAAAAATACATGCAAGACTTTACGGGCTTCTCAGACTTTAGAACGTCGAGCGAGACTGTGTATCCAAGAAAATGGAAATTTGTTTGAACACCTGTTACAATAAAACTACGTAAAAATCAAATTTAATGTTGTTGATATAAAAAGATTACTGTATGATTTTTTGTCCATATTGAGTATGATAGTTTCGCTCGAGTTATTCATTAAAAAATATTTTTCATCTATTTTCTAAGCAATAAGTAAAAAATATTAGTATGTACTTTATATGGACATAAAATAATAGACAAAACTCATCTGGTACAATGTATTTTGCTCCATATGTTATAAAACAAATAAAATTAGTTTAATTTTAAAATTTTCAATTCGATATTATTCAAAAACGGTGCATTTTATCGATGTCCATCAAGAGTATCTTTTTTACGTATACAACTCTAAATTTTATATTATATCGTCAAAAATAGAAAAAAGTTACATACAAAAAAGTTGGGGTTATTTTAACCCCACAACCCCCCAAAATTTTCGAATTATTTCCATTTCATCTTATTACTCATAAGAAGTGTAGCTGCTCTGTAAATTTTCAATATTTGACTTTAAGTGGTTTTGGAGATATTCGATAAAAACTTTTCTCAGGGGCCCACCTTTAGAGGCCTGTAGCTCCCTTAGGAAGCATTTTTCGACCAATGTTTATATGAACTTTTTTTTCCTATTTCTGGCCGCATAAGCAGCTGGTAAAATATTGCATATTAATTTCGGGACACCCAATATAGTCCATTTAATCTCTCTTACTCGTTGCAAAGCGCAAAATTAAATAATATAACTTACCTGAGGTAAATATTTAGTCGTGGCAGCAGCCACATGTATATATTTGCATATGTACAGAAAATCCAAGTACATAATTATATGAAACTTAGCTAGTAAAAAATCCAAATGTAAACACAATGCCATAAAAGCTAATCAGTTCTTTTCCTACAACTGTTACTCTTTTATCAATCCCAAAATATTTCACAGCCTGGATGCCCAAAATAATTGAGAAGATAAGTCCATGTAACGCATACATATTTTCAGACAAAGTTACAGGAAAATCTTCGTCTGGATTTCTTTCACTATAAGCATCCTAAAATTTACACAATTTAGTAAGACATATCTCTACATGTAAATACTTGTATTGCAATTCATAGTCAATAATAATTGTAGTAGAATACACATACCGGCACAAAGTGTTACAGCAAGAAATATTGGTATATTTTTAATTAAAATTTTTCTCAGTGTAAACAAAACAAGTAAAATTGTTTCTTGGTATCTTTTCTATACCTTTCCGCTTAAAACGTAGTTATTTTAGGAGGATAACTTCAATTATTAGGATAAAAGGTATCCCACGAGAATTTGGGTACATGATTTTAACAATGAATAGGTGCTTATAAAATGAAATTAACGAGTATTACCTCCCCTGGCTCTGATTACACTCTCAGGTCTACGTTGCATGCCTTCAATTACATGTTGGATGACCACTTGAGGAATATTATCCCACCCTTCTTGTAGCGCATTCCTAAGTTGCTACAATGTTACCAACTGCCCACGACGTTGCCATATCCGTCTTCCCCTTATATCCATTACGTGTTTTATGGGACTTAGGTCAGGTCTACGTGCTGACCAGTCTAGGGCTTCAATAGCGACGTCATGGAAGTAGTTTCTAACAATTCTGGCCACGTACAGTTGAACATTATCGTGCATTAAAGGAAATTGCTCACCAATAAACCCCGCAAAAATGCTTTTAGAAAATGTCAATAATGTACCTTCTAGCCGTTAAAGCACCTCAATCTGCGAACACGAGCTTTGTGCGAGCCGCGTAAGTTATGCCACCCCATCAGCAAAGCTCACCATCCTACTAAAGTTATCATTCTCCTCGCCTTCTCCACACTGTTTCTCACCCATATGGAGACCTCAGGGAAAATGGGAACTCATCGGAAAAACGACTTGACTCCACTGCCCGATATTCCAATTGAGATGTAGACGTCCGAAATTGAATCTGGGCGCACGATGATTCCGGAGAAAGTGCTGCTGGTCTTCGAGCAGATAAATTTGCTTCAATTAGCCTAACAGTTCTTTCACTGACGTTTAACTGGCGCATATCTTGCAGTACAGTCCTTACTTGAACGGCAGTCATATGTCAATCTCGCAGGATAGAAATCAATCACGATGAGTCGATCATTGCGAGGAGTTGTGCTTCAATTTCTTCCAGATCCCGGCCTTATGCGGTATTCACCAGTTTCTCGAAAGCGAACAACTTCCCTGTGCACACTGAATCTAGGAAAATCCAGCGACTTCGTGATGCTAAAGCCAGCATCAATTAAAACAACTGCTCTAACAGAATCTTTCAAAAATAAGGACATTTTCGAAAATTACCAGCACTTAAAACACTGGGCATAATGCAAGCCAATAACAAAGAATGATTTCTCACAGTGATTGAAAATGCTAAATTTCGTCTGTTTTTATTATGATGAAAGAAAAAAATTGGGAAGGAAAAATGAACAAAAAAATGGTCACAAATGCAAAACAAATAATATATTGTGTACAATGAGAAAAAATTTAAATAGAAACATATCAATTTTACTTGCTGTACCACTTTTTGTATCTATCTGTATATAGTCCTGTAATTAAATTAAGCACAGTAATTCAGGATGGTTATAAAACACAAAAAAGTTTTTATACTGCATTGTTTTAACTCAGATCATACATTTCAAAAAAAAATTTTTTTAAACTTCAGAATTTCCTTTTTCCTGTGCATTCTCTAAAAAATTTTAGTTTGTAATAATAAATAAAAAATCATACCGTTTGAGTGTACATAAAAATCGTGTAGACAGTGAATGAAAGATGACCGACGAAGTTGAAACAAACATAATCCATGTCAAGTCCAACTACACTGCAAAATAAAAAGATGAGCTTATTTTGTTAAGATTTAATTGTACAAAAGTATCTGACCTTAGTCGAAGAAACTGCAGAAATATCTGAGGATAAACCGATGTTATGCTAAATATGTAATAATATTTGCGACACCATTCTCCATAAGTTTCCAACACTTTCATTTTCACAATGTCTACATCTATATACAAATCATTCACTTTATCTCTAAAAAAAATTCATTACATATAAATGGAAAACACTAATTCTATGTTATATACAATTACTTTATGTTATTATCGTCTACATTTAAAGGGCTCTTTAACAAATTTAAATGAATTTCCAAGTTTTAGGCGAAACAAACCTAAATATGTATAACATATACATACTGGATAATGGATATGTGATAAAAGATATATTTGTACAGTTCTCATCAATTTCCTGTAGACCGCAGCACCTCCTCGTGAAATTATTTATAGTTTTTTTTAGAACGTTTTAACAGGAAACTTATTAACATTTTTACCTAAAACTTTTACAGTTTATATTTAAAGAGTTGTTTTATGGCGTGAGCATATGATTATGGCAATTATATTCTTAATAGATATAATATTAAACCTCACATCTGAAGAATTTTTCGGTTACTTTTTTATGTCCCAGAAGCCATCTGTTCTATATCTGTTTAAATTGTGTATGCTCATGCCTTCAAATACCATTCTATCTATGGTTAGACTAAATTTGAGAGTTCTAGTGTAATTGATATGGCAGATATAATTTTTTAACACCAATCGTGTTTTGCGGAAGTGATTGTTTTTACCACTTCCTGGGACAGTATGAAGCGTTCGGGCACCTGAGGCGTAGCATCTTCGGTATTACGGGAGAAGATGATCTCCCTTGCACTCTGTAACATCCTGATCTTCATCAAGAGATCGGAAGAATTCGACGTGGGAACAAGAGATATACAGGGTGTTTTTGTGAGAATTCCCACCCCCATAGTTTTGTTATTACAAAAAAATGGCAAATAAAAACTTTATAGGACTTTTTATGTAGATTTTGAAAATCATAACAAAAAACAATCGAAGCTCACACAAAATGGATACAATTAATAATTTTATTTTCTTAAATTGGATACCCTATATATTTTATTTTGTAAACTGTTTTTGTATAGTCAGAAATAACAATGACAACGGTGGTGAGATTAACACAAAGTGTCTCTCATAACTCCTTTAGCATTAGAGCTAGCCCCATCAACGTCTATACAATTGTATTCACGAGAGAGCGTTCTACACGAAAATATGTAGATAGGGTATTCAATTTTAAATAATAAAATTAATAACTGTAGCCATTTTGAGCTTTCATTGTTTTTCTGAAATGATTTTCAAAATCTACATAAAAAGTCCTATAACTTTTGTATTCACCATTTTTTCGTAATTATAAAAATAACGAAATTAGGGGGGGGAGGGTGGAAATTCTCACAAAATCTCCTTGTACATAGCTGAAAAGGCGGCTGGAGTGGGTAAAAAAACTAACTTAACAGGCATCATCTCCCCCTTTCGCATCGTTACCATTACGAACCCATCATCATTACCATTATCAACTCGAATATATGCACATGCACAACATATTTTCCCGTGTAATTCGAAATGACCGAGAACTGGTAATATGCTGGAATTTTGCATATTTGCTATGTATATTGAGGCATTTGTCTACTAATTGTCTACTAGCTTTCATATTCAAAAGTAAAGCGAAAAGCACATTTTTGAATTGGAACGAATAAACATAACGCATTTCCTCAAAAATTTCAGTGAGTCTTCTTACTTGAATTGACCTACTTCAGTTGGTGGTGGTTGGAAATCGTTAACCTTCGTTGTAAATTAGTAGCCACAACACAGCAATTTTATAAACCACTTTATTTAAAACAAAAATCGTTACAATAAAGGCGGCTGTAGACGATCCGATCGGTCTGTCAGGTCGTCTGAACAGACCTGCTGCGCAGGTCTACCGGAACATGTAGGTGATAAAACTGCCCAGTTACTGTTACCTGTACACGCTGTCGGAAAAAATTGAATTAGCACTCTAAGCGCCTATCCTGGTGTATCATCAAGTCGGCAGTTTACGCTTCAGTGTATACAAGACGCCAGCTTTTTCCTTGTCTCCTTTTCGTCATGCTAATCAACAATCAACAATGTATCGAGGAATTTATGAGATTTGTCAAAGTGAAGCTTGCTCATGGAAAATTAAGATCAAGGAATATCACGGTCATGACAAAAGAGACGCAGCATATGCAAAATTGGTGGAGAAATTGAAGGAAGCAAAATCTTCTGCATTCAAACAAAGTACACTGAGAGCTAATAATAAGCCAACTACAGCTAGAACGTCGTCTGTAGATGCCTAGCCCAAAACGAAGCAAACACACAAACTGAACTAATACCGGACAATATACTGTGTGAGTTTTCAGGTAGAGCTGCACAGCCGCGCCTATTGTGGCAACCTGCCAGGCCGATCGGAGCATCTGTAGCCGCCTTTATATGTAATTGATTCTTTTTCTTGATGACTGTTATTTATTTCACCTAATGAAGTAATTACTTAGTCCAGTCTTACCTTAAAGAACTGTTGTCAAAATGAACACTAATTCTTGAGAAACCTGGTTTTATAGCATATACATGAAACATATGACACCAACTTGAAAAATTTTTGGAATGTATTTCTACAGTTTTTGGAGATACCTTCGTATCATTTGCATGATTGACTTCCATTATTATATTTTTAGAATATACATATCCCCGGGATCTATAAAGAAACAATTATTAAACCTAATATCTACATGAAGAAAATAATTTTTAATGTTTGTTGCTGATTTCAAAACACCCCCAAGCTTACTTTTGAATGTTAATCGCTTTTAAGATACAGGGCGTTTTATGGCTTTTGATTAAAACTGTATTTAGCCGTGTTTCTGGAACGGCTTTAAATACTTGAATAAAATTTTGTACAAACGTTATACCATTTTAGTCCAATTAAAATGTGTGACGTAATATGGGGAGAGTTCAGGCGCATGAAGTATGAGCGTATTACTACGCATTCAAAAGTAGCTGATATAACGTACGAGTATATGTAATTTTGTTTGTATTTATCGCACATTTTAATACGACATATGAATAAATTCCTTTATAATAGTACTAATAAAAAATGGTACCACGGTGCCAATATGGTTCCATTTGAAATAATTTAGTTTTCCCCCAAAAACCATTTTAATGAACTTTATTTGCTCATAAATCACGTAATTTAGTATTTTTGACGGGATTTCGATTTTTCTAGTATTTTACGAGTCATTTAGAATAAATCGAAATCGTCATGGCACACTTAAATGGAAAATTAAAAATTTTATTATAAAAAATATTGACGTTTGTAATGTCATTAATTTGGTATCGTTGGATTCAGAAAATTATGCAGAATTCAAAAAATGCAATAATATACAGAGTGCTTCATTTAAAAATCACAAGTTGTTAGTGTCACTTCCACCGAAACCGGAAATGAAAAAAAAATCACTTGTATGTCAAAAAGTGCCGCTTATTATGTATATAGGATATCCCAAATTTCAATCAATTATCATCAAAACTAAAGGAGAAAAGGGGGTGTACCATGTTCCTGTTATTATATATATATATGTATATATAATCCTTTATTCTGTGTCTACAAGTAGACACAGACAAAATCGTAATTTGCAAAAAAAAAAAAAAATATTTTGAATGCATACCTTCCTCAATTGGGAGGTGAGGAAGTAATTAACAAAGTCGCATAACAACTTTGACTGATAAAGAATTTCTTGACTTTTTTTCCGGACAAATTGCTTTATTCACCGATAGACTCATCATCACTGTTCTACATATTATTGGTTTAACATTATGGTTACAACAATGATCCGCCGCGGCCGATGAAAAAATTAGCTCACTCAGTGTCTTGCAGACATACTGAAATTATTCCTATAAATTTTAATTACTACAAAAAATACTTACTCAATATGTATTGTAAAATTCGACCATTTATTCAATTCCATTTTTAAATAGTTTTTAGACAAACTCACGTCATAACATCTTATAACGCTTGTAACTAAAAAAAAAAAAAAGGTTTATGCATAATAAAATAACAATGTTTTTAACTGAAATATTCTTTGGAAACTAATACATTATTATCAAAAATTGCGACAATATTATTACAATCCAAGAAATAAAATTAAATGTAATGTAACAGGTTTACCTCTTCTGTTTTGTTCGGTTCGATTTGGCTCAAAATAAATTTAAATTGCTCATAAAGCCTTTAGATATTTTTTTATTTTATTTCTGTTTGTACTATACGTCCATAATCGGGCACGTATATTGTTATTCACGATCTTACTTCAGAAAATGATAGATTCAATTTTACACTATTGGTCTCGATTTCATGCAAAATCTGCGTTTAATGTAGCGGACACTGATGGAATAATAGAAAACTGGTAGACGACAAAAACACTCCGCTGCGCTATTGCCACATCGGCACAGAACAAAGAGAATGCATGTTATTTATTGCGGTGTCTCCTTTAGTCCCGAGCTGAATTCAACTTCGTTTGTGCACTGTATCGTGCCGGGCACCTTAGTGGCAACGAAGCAGTATATGATCAAATCTCTCCCGTATACTTAAACTCTAATTTTCTGACATTTTATCATATTAAATGCAGCACCAATAGTGTTGTTACTTTCCTAGACTTGATTTATCACGTTTTTCGGATAGTATAGGACATCTGTTCTAGTAATTGTGCCCTCCAGATATACACGTTCAGTAAATTTACGATTTGGGTGCAAGTACCCTCTCCAGCAAATATGATCCTGCGTGCGTGGAGTGGAAAGATAATAGACAATATTTGCATCCAAGCGCACGCTGCTGGTGTTTCACCTTACCATCAAACTTTATAGAATTGTGGGGTGACATAGCATGCTTTAACTCACATGTAAGAGACAAACCGTAAATTTGCCAAACGTGTATAATGTACTTATATGAGTTATTCAGACTAAATTTGTTCAGGTTCGAGTTGGTATTCAATACAAGTTATGGCAAAGTCTTGAGACGATATTTTCATCAGAGGACGATATAAATCTGTAAATGGCTCTTAAAGTTTTCAATTGATAACAAAAAACGAAAACAATTAAATACATCATTTTAATTACATGCAGATTTAGTAGTCGAAACTACAGATAAAACTGATGTCTACTTTTTAAGTTCGGAATACAAATTTAGTGTTTTTATTTAGTATTGAATGATGAAAGTTACGTTTGTTTTGTAGACCAGAAGTCAGCAGAACTTTTTCGTACAGAATTTTGTTCTCTACGAGACAGATTTGTTCGCATTAGACTTAAACTAATTTTAAGATCATCACTTCAAAAAAAGAAATGAGACAATTTTTTTTGACGTAGCTAAAAAAGAATTTCTGCACCTTTTAAAACCCATCAACATTCTTTGCGGTATAATTTTTTTGGAAAATGATTGATATATTAAAGTATTGATATTGTGTATTTTCTGAGAGCGACTTTTGGAGAGCTCGGCACCGATTAACTATAAATTTGCAAAAAGGATATGATACTTCATACTCTACAAAATAATCTTTGTGTGGTTTTAACAAATGGCGCGTCGTTTTCGAGATGTAAACGATGAAAGTATCAAAGATTCAAATTTTCGACGGTTTTATGAAAATTTTTTTTATGATCGAGACAAGATATCGAGCATTTCTGTCTGTAATCGAAGATCAGCAACATTACCGATTTGTAAGGGTTTTAACCTGTAGTTAATTAATTATGTTTCGTCGAATCGATTGTTCTAAATTGACTGGTTTAGACGTGTCGTCTAAAAATTATGACGAGAAGGAGTAGCAATACAGCTACGATCGACAGACCTATTTAAGCTTCTCGAGCAGTTGAAACTGTTGAAGCGGTTTATTGTTAAACATATAGCCATTATTCTGGATTTAACTTTATGGTAAAGGCCAAAGCTTCTTAACTCCTTCTGCCACTACCCTAATACGTTGCCAGGATCCTAGATTCTATAACCGCCCACGTATACGTCACCATGCCTACTGATGATAATGGAGACAGGACGTTGGTAGTCAGTGACCCAGTATGGGCATTGTATTTCTACTAGAAGGACACAATAAATTATTGTGAGAACAAGACTTGCTATGAATTTAGAAGCAATGTTTGTCCTCCTTTAAGACTGCTTTATATACAGTGCGTCCGTAAAGTCTTGTATATACTCCATAAAATCGTGATCCATTTGTGGTAGTGAATTATTATTATTGAATTTATTCATACATAAATTTTCCTGAACATTAAATAATTTTCTCAAATAAAGTTTATTTTAAAAAATCTGACATTTTATTTGCCTCGTATTTATGCATTTCTAGAAAAAAATAATTAATTTAATAATTATAGGGAATTATTACA
Source organism: Rhamnusium bicolor (assembly GCA_029963845.1). Classification (NCBI taxonomy): domain Eukaryota; kingdom Metazoa; phylum Arthropoda; class Insecta; order Coleoptera; family Cerambycidae; genus Rhamnusium; species Rhamnusium bicolor. The sequence continues at coordinate 136,734 of JANEYF010002902.1, read as the reverse complement.
TAAGCATCATTACAAACCTAGCATAATAACAATAAAATACCTATAGTTTTTCTGATTTTAAAAATTTTATGTAAAAAAACTATAAAGTCAAATGTAAAAATATGTGCACGATGTACATACTATCAAATAGTACTATCAAAAATGAGAGTAAAAAAAAATTGTTGATGACTTTTTGAAATTTAATAATGTGTCAGTAAAATATAGGATAAAAGACAATACTAACAATTACTGGTACTATTATGTATAAGTATACAGCACAACAGCAAAGTTATTGTTTTTTAATATTTGTGTAAACTCAATCATACACTCTTTATTTCTTTTAACAATTGTTTCATATATTAGTTGTTCCTATTATGTATAAAATTCATGGCATTAACTTACGCAAAAATATCGTGATAATAAAATAAGTTTCACCAAATGATATTTTCATAATACACAAAACTGTATGAACGGTTTAATAACACTTTTTTTAATGAAGTTATATGTTTTCAGTAGATACCAAAATGCAAATTTTATAACTTTTTAGTACAGGTTTAGTTGATAAGATACAAACAATACTGTAATAAATAAATAGATTAATTATAAGTTATTAGTTGTTATATGGGATATTTGTTATCAATAATCAATACCTGTTATCTTTTTTTATTTATAGTCTTAATAATTGTTATTAAAATAGAAATTAATACAAAAATATCTGTTGAATGGTAATCTTCCTTGTTGATATGTTTATTATACATTTTTCTTTATTACATCTATATTTATAACTCTTAGCTTTTTAATCAATAATTGCATCAAATCATATTTATTTATTGTACTCACTTGACTACTATTTTTATTTATTTATATATTTTATAGCTGAACATTTTAGATTTATTTATAACAGCGCCTTTTTGTCATAAACTCTTGTGAAATTAATAAAGGTGAAGAAATAAAGATTCGGAGTACTACAATGTAATACTGATATAAATGTAAAAAATCTGATAGTCCAAGGGTATTAAATACATGATCTAGTCTTTAAAATGTAAATATATTTAAGTTACAAAGTTTTGTTTAACTCTGTGTAATATACATATAATGCAGCTGAAAAGAAAAGGCTAAAAAATCTTTCTCACGTTTTATGAAATACACTTTGTGTCTAGAATACTTTTGGGTACATAATAAATAAAAAACACATAATTCCAGATCTTCAATTTGATTTCAGGGGTGGGCACAGCACGACTCTCGCACTTTGCAAAGTCGTGTAGGACATCACCGAAGGATTTAACAAAAAACAATCCACCTATATGCTCCTGTTGGACATTGAAAAGGCCTTCGACAATGCATGGAGGCCTCCTATATAAACTGAAAAATAAATTTGAACCTCCAATGTATCTCGTAAGATTAATAGGAGATTATATTTCTGATAGAAAGTTTAAAGTCGAGGTCAACGACGCAATGCCGTCACTTAAAGACGTCAAAGCAGGAGTGCCGCAGGGCACAGTCTTTTCTCCGTCCTTTTTAACCTTTTCCTCTCAGACATCCCTACGTACCCTAACACACAGACTATAATATACGCCAATGACACTACCATTTACGGACAATATTTCCATGCCCAGACTGCAACGCCAAAAGTAAAATAACATCTCAACCTATTTACAAACTATTACAAAAATTGGAAAATTAAACTTAACGAAAACAAGACAGAAACCATAACCATTACCAAAAAATTCACAAACATACAAACATTCAACAAACTAAATAAACAATACAGAAATCGATGAAAAACAAACAGTAAAATACTTGGGAGTTACATTTGACAAAAGACTTTCGTTAAAACAACATATCAACAAAACATACAGTACATTAAGCCTACTATATCCCCTCATTAACAGACACAACTTCCTTACAACAGAAAAATTACTAATTTAAAAAATTATAATAAGACCGACACTAACTTATGCGTGTGCGTCTTGAAGCCATATCTAAGACACCCAATATAAACAGCTTCAGACCACACAAAATAAACTACTACGACTACTGACAAACTCTAACCGTTACATAAACTTAGAACTTTTACATAGACAGGCAGGACTCACATATATACAAGACTATATACAAGAAACAGCACAAAAATTTCTAAAAACTAACACCCAAACTTCCACCCTGACTAGGTACCTGACACACGTACGAAGATATGACAACACACAACACAAGCACAAATTCATACCTGAAAGGCTACCACTTTTCGACGAACCAAGATAACTTAACGGACTAACAGATAGATCACCAGAACATAATTCACACTCTCCTATGCTCCTTCTCCCCCTCCCCTCTACACAATCCATTTACTAATAAAATAAATAATCACTACTACTCAAACCACAACCCTCAATTATTTTTACAATTTTTTCCCTGTATTATGTCATAGAAATCAGACTCATGTGACAAGTTCACTCATTATATTATTTAGGACTGCAGTATTTGGTACGGTTGGTTTCGGAAAGAACTAATGAGACTTATGAAAAGAGTTGGCAAATCGGTCCGCAAATCACGGGCGGTGCCAGGTAGGGAAATACCCAAATACGTAAGCGACTTGTTTACTATTTTAGCAAAGACTAACATTTGCTTTTAGTCTACTGTTATGCCTCGTGGTGTGTACAACGTAATTTATTCCTCTCCGTTGTATTGTTGATAATTTTATTTGTTGTATTTCATTCTTGATATTAATTTAATAATAATGTATGTCAGACCTGCCAAACGGCCATACGCTGACAAAGTGAATAAATGTATCAGTGAATTCCCGGATTTATTCGACAATGGTGCTATAATAATTTGTAAGGTGTGTGAGACAAACCTAATGTGTACGGACAAAAATAATTGTAAACATTACGTAAATTCTGTACAACGTGCCTTTGATAACACAGTTTACGTTCGATTTACTCTTAATGCTGATTGCCTGTGATGTTCCGCTGCACATACTTGATAAACAACCATTTCAGGAGTTCTGGAATAAATACAATCCCAAGGTGACGTTACCAAGTCACACAACGTTGCGTAACTATGTACCAACTCTAAGTGAAGACATTGTAAATATGATCAAGTGTGTACTAAAAAATACATGGCTGTGGTTATGTGTTGACGAGACGACAGATTGTAAAAAAAATCTATTTTAAATGTTATAGTACGTGTACTTGTCCCTCTCGACATTTCCACTGTTACTAGCTAGCAAAAGACTAACAGAGTGTACTGGTCAAACAATTACGCGGGTGGTGCTGGAGACGTTAGAAAAATTTTACCTTTCAAAAAGTCAAGTATTGATGTTTGTCACCGATGGTCTTCCGACAATGCGTTTCATAGGCCGTTCTCCTCAAGAACACGGTTGTAGGTTGGTACATGTTACGTGTAAAGGGCATGCTCTACATCTTGTGGCAGAGATTATTCGGCAAGGTTTTCCAGAGGACGACGCATTTTTGCCAACTCTACTCATAAACATATTTTAAGGTAGCTCTGCCATAACAGTGTCCTGGACGGGCGTCTATCGCGCACGCGATATGTAACGTCCTTTCATATATCCAAATCTTATGATTGTTAAATGAAATAAACACGTTACCTTAGTTTAAGATATGCATTGTTAATTTACAAAACTTAATAAATGTTTTAAAATAGAATGGGTACATAAGATAGTAGATGTGTATTGTAGATATTTGAGGATAATCCTTGTAATCAATTATCTTGATTATTGATATATAATCAAGTTAAAAGTCCAAAAATATCTAAAAAATATGGGATATACAAGAATGTAAAAGAGGGTTTCCTCGCACTTTCTTTGGTATTAAGAATTTATAGCACAGTGGTCCTATAAATTATTTTAAAAAATTGTTAAATAAACTTTTGCGCCAAAAAGATGTCAAAGGCTGGTTTTTTGAAAAAGTATTTTTTGTCCATCAAAAAGAACACCTCGTACCTAAAAATATCAACCTGAAAATAAAACTTAAATGTTATATATTTTAGATTGTAATAGTTATTTACGTAACAAGACCGGAAAATGATTCATTGTTCTTGCTAATCTCAAAAAATAATTTAAAATTTCATAACATCCACCGAGCAGGATAATGATATAATGACAATTCGTGTGTAAATTGGCATCAACTAAAACAGTTATTAGTCGTCCACTGCCAGCCTTTCCACGATAGATAATAAAAAAAGATGAAAAATTGAAGATCATGTAGAATCTTCATCAGCTTAAAGTCACCACCTTCCTCGATGTTCTCTTTCTGGCACACTTCACTACAAATAATACTAGCAAGGGAATATCGGAAGGTGGTGACTTTAAACTAATGACAACGGTACGTGTTTTATGTTGTATTGATTTGAACCAATTTTCGTTTGTTTCTTAATTTATTACTTAAAGGTGAGAGAATCGAAAGATCAGCTAAGGTTGGAAAGAAAATTAATTCGCTCTTCCCAGTAAGAAAGACTGGAGGGACGGGAGAAATGACTTCCTCGGATTCTCTGGGGTGCTACATAGACGAATCTCGTATAACTGCCAGACCATCCTCCGGGGTGGGAATACATTTGAAAGGTAGATGAATGCATGAGAGATTTGCTCTAGGATTGTTCATCACGGTCTTACAGGCAGAGATGTACACTATTCTAGCGGCGGAAGGTAAGGATTAGGTAAATAATAGTGCGGAACAAATGATATACATCTGCTTCGACGGTCAGGCTGCTCTAAAAGAGATGTGCTCCCTCAGGAGGTAAATAAGAGCGAAACCACGGCTGAGACGTGTACCCGAGTGCTGAAAAAGGTATATACCGACAGCCAGATTCGTAGATGCAGGGGAAGACGGGCTGAAGTACCATACTGGTGGAATACCGAAATCGAAGTGCAGAGAACCAAATGCCTCGAAAAAAGGAGACAATTAACAAGGGCCAATAGAAATAATGGAGGAAGGGCTAACAGCGCTGAATTAAATGAGGAATATAGAAGATGCAAAAGAGAGTTGAGGAACCTCATAGACCGATCCAAAAGGAAACACTGGCGGGAGCTCTGCGACGACTTGAAAATGATATATGGGGAAATGGATATCGGATTGCGATGGGCCGCCTAGCAAATTAAATGCCTACACAGCTGTCAACAGAGAGGAAAAAAAGAAATCGCTGAAACATTGTTTCCCCAACGGAACAATGCCTTAAAAGCGCACACAGGAAGTCGCGAGGTGAAACCCTTCACGAAAGAAGAACTACACAAAGCAGCGGAAAGTATGAAGAATGGGAAAGCACCAGGTGTAGATGGTATTCCACCGGAGGCTATAAAGGAAGCGGTGAAAGTTGTTCCGAACTGGTTGTTGCGGATGCTGAACGACCTGTTACAGACACAGGAGTTCCCAAATGGGTGGAAATTGGCAAAGCTGATCTTAATCCCGAAGGGAGGAAAACCCCCCGGAGGACCCATCAGCATATAGGCCGATCTGATTACTGAATACCCTAAGTAAGTTATACGAGGCATTAATAAGAGGGCGGTTGGAGGAAGAAATAAGAGAAAAGGGAGGCTTGTGGAGACACCAGTATGGGTTCAGAAAAGGTCGATCTACAATACAAGCTATCCAAGAGGTCGTAAGGAAGAAGGAAGAAACGATGGATAAGTGGTGTGCCCTGGTTACAGTCGACGTTAAAAACGCCTTCAATACGGCAGTATGGAGTCTCATAATAAAGGAACTCCAGAAGAGAAGAATTTACCCGTACCTTTTGAACATTGTCCGCTCCTACTTTGCTAATAGAAAATTATCTATAGATAAGGAGGAGATAGAGGTAACTGCAGGAGTTCCGCAGGGATCGGTGCTGGGACCAACCCTCTGGAACATACTCTATGACGGTGTCCTACGGGTGGATCTAACAGAGGAAGCATCATCAACTGGTTTCGCCGACGATCTAGCGATAATGGTGACAGCTGAGGACGAGGACGACCTTACCTATAGGGTAAATGAGTCTCTAAGACGCATTGACTGCTGGATGGAGAATCACTGCTTGGAGCTAGCACCCCAAAAAATCGAGGCGGTCGTACTGAAAGGACCCAGGAAAAAGGAAAAGGTAAGCTTCACGTTAAGAGACACTATTATTATACCTGGTGGGGCCATGAAGTACCTGGGGATCACTATAGACGCCCGGTGATCGTATGGACCTCATATTATCAATGTGGCGAAGAAAGCTGAGAACAGGCCGGCCGGACTTATAAGAATTATGCCCAATATTGGGGGTCCAAGTAGTGGGAAGAGAAAATACTTTGTGGCGTCGTATACTCCACTATATTGTACGGGGCCCCCATCTGGTGTGAAGCGTTGCGAATCAGGAGATATCGCACTATGCTGGAGGGAGTGCAACGGCGCATGCTACTAAGAGTGGGTAGCGCACACCGCACGACATCCACAGTGGCTTTGCAGGTGATTACAGGAGTCATATCTATCGATTTGATGGTGGAAGAGCGCAGGTATCTCCATGAGATGGGCAACGGGCAGGAGCTAGCGATAAGGAAGGCAGCTAGAGAAAGAACACTGAACTTATGGCAACGGAGATGGGAATTAAACGAGGAAAAGGGACAGTGGACCAAGAGGTTAATACATGATTTAAGACCATGGGTGACTTGTAGACACAGAACGATCGACTTTTATATCTCCCAGTTTCTGACTGGACACGGATATTTTGGAGCCTATACTCAAAGACGAGGTATATCGGAAAATGCCTTCTGTGTTTATAGCCGAGAGGAGGATTCCCCAGAGCACACGGTATTGTACTGTCATCGGTGGGCCCCTTATAGGACAGCAACTTACGGAGAGCTAGGTTTCCAACTAACAGCAGAAACGCTTGTAGAGCATATGTTTGAAGATAAGCGGCAAGGCAATACTATAGGTAATCTGATACGGACAATTATGCAAGATAAAGAAAAGGAGCGGAGGGCTAGAGAGAACTAAAAGAGGATTGTAAGGCAGCCCTGCATGTTGAGGTCATGTCGTTTCGACGGTTCCAACATGCACTGGGTGTGAAAAGAAGGAGTTTTAGTCGGTAGGAATCCGACACTATCTGGGACATCTTCCCAAATAGGTTTCTCCTTAAAAAAAACTACTACTTCTACTACTACTAGTGGGGAAGCAAAACATCAAATCAACAAATAGTCCTGCAAATTGTAGTATGTTATTTATTACTAAAATTTTTAATTTTTGCGATTTATTTTTATGAAACTGACGATCTTTATTTTGACAGTTGGCGACAACATTTTTTATGACCTGGCAACACTGAACTAGATTGAAATAAAAATTTTACATGAAATGTTGGTTTTCTTGCATTTTTTTTAGTTTATTTGAAGGCAATATGTAAAAACAAAAATTTGGCAAACTAGGATTAAAAATATCTTTTAAAACCTATTGTATATTATCTATTTTATGTTTTAATGACTGTGTGTAAACAAAAACACAATAATCACTTTTGACATTTAGTTATTTCAACTAATTTTTTTTATTGATAGTATTTAAGGTGATAAATAGTTCCATAGTTATCTTTGACTATTTTATTGGACTGCAATAAATATTAATATCACCAAGGCAGTTTGTACAAGTAAGTATACGTGTATTCGCTTAAGCAATAACTAGAAAGCGGAAAAAATGTAATTGCATATTCCTCCATATTATTGATAAGCTGGTATTAAAGACTGGATGAATATTAAAAAATTCTATCCTATCATTTAACAGTACATGTTTTGGCAGATGTTTAGACTTTAGTGCATATTTCATATCAGTGTATATTTCCCGTATATAATAGTTCTTTGATATATATTTTTAATTTTAACGAATATGTTAAAGAAAATTTCATAATTCCTTAAATGTGTTATTTTCGAATAACGTCATAATCGACGAGAAATAATTACCCTTAAGTCTGATATCCACTAAAGTAACATTTCTTAAAGCGACGAGTAACTGCTCGCAATAATCTATTGTGAGATTGTATCCAAACATTCTCAGTTATTCAACGCAGCACAATCAACAATAATTATAAACAGTTATTTCTCGCCCTGAGCCTCGCTCTTTAAGTAGTTGACCTGGCGTTAGCGAACACTCAATCAAAACCATAAGGTATAAAATATCCACGAAAAACTGTCTATAAAACGATACTTTATTACCGACCGTCTACCGAGGCCAAGTGGCAGCGTAATTGCGGATAAACGGCATAAAATGAATCTAATTCGAACTACTTACGAACAATTTGGCAACATAAGGATGCTAAGAAGGGAGGCGCTTGAGTGAGACAAATAAACGTAGAAGGCCAGCGTGGGAGTGTGTCAGACAGATCAAGATATGACCCAGCGTTTTGGGACAATTTATTAGATAAATTAATTTTCACTTAATTGTCTCTAAACGTAAAGAGTTTTAAAAACTCTATCAGGGCAAAATATTTAGATGAAAAACGTTCAAAACCAATAAAGTAAATATATACTACGTACTACATAGGCTTAATGAGTTTTCTCTATCAAATGTGTAGCTCATTTTATTTGTATAGTAGGAGAAGTCTCTTTAGTGACGGGACGTGCGGGGTGAGACGCGACATGGGGGCGGGAAATGTATAACACATGACACCTTCCGTCTTTTATACCGCTTAGATTAAAGCGAGAAAGATTGTAATGAATCATACGCATGTTCATTACTATAGTTTCAGAAATTCCCGTTAGTCTTGTGCTGTCGCGCACTTCCTGCCGATATATGATGAATTACGCAGATGTTCATTCCTAGAAGTTTCTGCAATTACCGTTTGGCAGGTGCTGCCACGTACTTCCTGCCGCCATGACATATTGACATCACCAAGGCCAGGATTTTGGTATAAATAGAATGGCCGTAGCCGAGGAAAAGTATTCAGTTTTCTGCTGACAACTACCTTCAGCGTGTTGAGCTGGGTAGTTGAGGAGTCTTAAGCGTGTTGAGCCTTGACTCCATTTGGTTAGAAATCAGAATCCGACGACGACGCCGCCCGGCTGAATGTCTGGTATCATCTTGAGGTTTTAAGCGTGCTGAGCTTGACCTCCTGGTGTTGGTAGCCATTTTACCGCTCTGCGCCGCCGTCACCAGTCTAGTAATTATTTATCGCCGTGAGTCTTCAGCATGTTGAGCTGGGCCCACTGTTGGTAAATAGTTGCTAAACCAGCCGCCGTCACCAGTCCCCCTAATTATTTATTGCCGTGAGTCTTCAGCGTGTTGAGCTGGGCCCGCCGCCGTTAAGTAATTATCGAACTTACCGCTGCATCGTATCCTAGATGTTTTACTTCAGTACATGGAGCTGAAGCCCACCGTCACCGTGCATTCACCGAATTACACTCCCCGTAAATTAATTTCACCGATGTAAATAATATTTGTTAAATGTACTTGACTTGGTTTTATTGTTGTGGAATCTGATTTTATGTTTATTTAACTTCATGTTTTGGATAAATGTTACTTTAATAAAATAAACTCTGTTACGAATACTTTGGGCTTTCTTATTTACAACTAACAGGAATCCTGGATTAATTCTCCAAACCAGCTATTCGAAAGCAAACACTGTTACGACGCCCAAACATACTTCGCTACATATTTTGGGCGTCCGACACCGTTACAAGATGATTGTTCTTTTTTGTGGGCACGCGACCGAGGCAGAGTTTCACTTACATTCTGTGATACTTCAGGTCCGCACTTAGTTCTGTTACCAATTTGTTTAGCAGTGCGTTGTAGGAGAAAGTATAATATTATAAGTAATAATTATTTTATATCTGTTGATTTGCTGCTGTGTTTTTGAAAATAATTTAAGAAAGTTATCGTGTCGCAGTGATTTGTGTAATATATGGTAAGTGTAATATTATAAGTAATAATTATTTTATGTGTTCATTTGCTGGTGTGTTTTTAAAAATAATTTAAGAGGGTTATCGTATTTAATGTAAAAATGTTAAAAGGAGGTAGTGATTACACTAATAAAGAAAGTCAAAATTCATCAGTGTTTTCAGTAAGAAAAAATCGGCTACATTTGAACGAATAAGTGAAACAAATTTGCTTTAATGTTTACAATAATCTTTTGAAGCGACGAGCTAATGAGTCTAATTTGTATGATTTAAATGTGCTAGGTGAAACAGTATCTCTGACTACCGTTCCCCATCCCACAATACACAAACTGGTGAAAGAAGGTGCCCTCCCAAGAAAACCACGATCCGGCGCCGGTCAATCAGAAACTCTGGACCCATTGTTAGCAAAACTGTTAAGAGCTTTAGTTTACGACGCGTATCGGAAAAATGAAATACGAACAATTCACGTGGTAGACAAAAAACTAAAAGAAATGAATTATCATCTAAAATATACCAAAAGAACTTTAGGAACATGGCCGAGAAAAATTGGATTTAAATATCAAACTATTAATAAACGCATGGCGATTATGGAAAGCAGACGAATATTGGATGGGCGAGACTCATATCTGGCACAGATAAAAGAACTCAGAAGGGAAAATAGACCAATTTATTATCTAGATGAAGTTTGGTATGATACTCATGACACAGTAAAAAAAGGATGGGCTGATGGATTTAGAAAATGTAGACCATTTTCATTGCCCCCTAATAAAGGGACTCGGTTGATTGTATTACACTGTGGATCAGTTGATGGATGGATTGGTAATGCATTAAAACTGTGCGAAGAAACATGGAAGACTGTAATTTGGATTGCCACAAGAACATGGAGGGAGAAATATTTGAAGAATGGTTTGAAAATGCCTTAATTCCAAAATTAAAATCGAATAGCGTTATTGTTCTTGACAATGTGATGTACCATTCGAGACAACTGTATAAAATTCTTAAGCTGATATTACAAATTTTTTTAATGGAACATGATCTCTATTATGAGGAAAATTATAAAAATGCACAAGTCTTGGAAGTCTTGCAATACAAAAAATTATCAGAAGAAGTATATTACAGACACCGTAACGGAGATATATGACCACAAAATGTTGATATTACCGCTATATTTCAGTATTTTTAACCCGATTCAATTAATTTGTACACCAAATTAATTGAAGAAAAATGTCAGGAAAGAAAATACTTTTTCGGAAATCGATAAAAAAGTTGTAGAGTAAAAAAAAAAAAAAAAAAAAAAGGGAAAAGGAAAAAAAGGAAAGGGAAAAAGGAAAAGGAAAAAAAAAAAGGAGAGGGGAAGGCAAAAGGGGGGGGGGGAAAGGGGGGGGGGGGGGGAGGGAAAACAGAACAGGGGAGAAAAAAAAAAAAAACCGCCAAACCCCCAGGGGGGGGGGGGCCCGGGGGGGGGGGGGGGGGAAATATGAAAGGGGGTAAAAAAGGGGGAAGGGGGGGGGGGGGGAAGGGGGGGGCAGGAAGCGGCGGGGGGGGGGGGGTGGTTTTTGGGGTTTTGGAGAAAAACAACGACAGTTTACTCTTGTTCCTTTTTAAATAATTTCTTTATTCTATACTAATGTCCCATACTCATCCTTTCCTTTCAAGAAATGCTCATACCTCCTCGCGATTCTTGCTGGGTAGTAACAATTTATATTAAGCGAACTTGAATACTGCATCTACTGTATGTGTAGTCAATACTTTAAATCCAACACTTTTATTTCAAGTTAATACTTTTTTCTACAATTGTTAAATTGTTGCTAGCTAAACTGATTACAAAAACCTACATTGAAAAAGTAAACAACGACAATACAGATAAATCCCTTTGCGTTCTGTACGTCTTTCATCCCCACTAAAGCGATTTTCTACTATACCTTGTAGTCCAGATTAGGTTTATTTCATATCTTTTATCCGCTACGCCCCCCACCCCATAGATCATTTAGCCTCGGCAGATGAGCAGTTAAAGTATCGTTGTTTAGATAGTTTTTCGTGGATGAAGTCAAACCTTTTGTACCGTAAGTTTCGGGTTACGAGTTTGCTAACTCACGCTTTATAGGAATTAGAGTTTAAGAGTAGTTGGCTCAAAAAGACAGATTTTACTCCTGACATGAGAAATGAACGTATTCAAAGGCGCCAGCATCAACCCGATGAAGAGACAGTTAGCTCAACCTGAGACACAATTCCAGACTTATCAGAATCATACTTCGTATTAGTGTTTATATCGGTACATTCTTGCAAAATTAACGGGCAAACAATTCTTGGGCTCTTGTACGAGCAAGAAGAGATGATTGGAAAAATGTTGTCAATGAATTAGATTCTACCCATTCAACCATATCAAACGATGCCAAAAATAACTGACTCATCTTTTTTCTGTAAATATTACGTCTAGTCATAAAAAATATGTCTATTAGGGTGTTTACAAAAAACGTTATTCATTTTCTGTCCAAATCCGTAGAAATATATAGGATGTTGTTTAAAAAATTTGAACATTGGTGTTACTTCCGGAAAAACTGGATGTGAATCAAAAATGCGAACGGGTCTGAGCATTTTTGCAAAAAAAAAATTTTTTTTTTTTGGAATAATTGTTTGTCTGATTATAAGTTAATGTTTTAAAAAGAATTGTCTGTAGGTATACCTACGAGGATAACTGAACAGAAACGATAACACATTTTTGTAAATAAATTCGAAAGTTCTGGACAAGAAAAGTTGAAAAATTATTACTTATATAAGAGATATTTCTTCATGTCATTACAAAATTTTATATAACGCTAATAACACAGGCGACAAAATACTATATATTTTTTGTAACATGTATCTAAATAGCATATCCCACTGGAATAAAGCCTTATCATTACAGAAATGACAAGCAGAGTCGTAACAAGTAACGTTTTCTTGTTACATTAATAAAACATTATGGGCAGGACTAACATGATTGTTAATTTTACTAATCCATTTATAACGGGTGATTATAAAGTAAGGGATATATTGCAACTTATTATAATATTCTTAACAAATCAAATTAATAACAAAAAGTAAATGGAATTGAATTGCTTACATAATGGGATTTCTCATGTCAAACACTAGTTACCGCAAATGCTCGATATGACCTCTATTTAGTTGTTGTAAAATTACCAACCGTTCCTCCAAATTGTATACAGCACTATTCAATATTCCTGGTTGAATTGCACGAATTGTTCTCTAATACTGTCTTTTAATTCCTCCAGCGTTGTTGACCGTGTTCTAAACACCAAATTTTTATAATTAACCCCACAGCCAGTAATCCGCTTGGATAATATCAGGCGATCTTGATGGCCATGAATTTGCAAAATGTCTGCTTATAACACGATCTTGAAAAACAGCAGTTAACAATTCTTTAACTGGTCGGTAAATGTGGGGAGGTGCTCCATCCTGCATAAAAATCATGTTTTCAATTCCTTCGTGCTCGTTTTGCAACTGTGGAATTCCATAATCCCTTAACATTTGCAGGTATCGTTCACGAGTAAGAGTTACAGATACGGCCTCCCCATTCTATATTTCCTCAAGTAAGTATGGACCAATGATGAAATTAGCTGTGAAACCGCACCAAACGGTGACTTTTTTAACATGAAGGCCTTGCTGAACGATTTCATGTGGATTTTGTGTTTGACCATAATCGACAGTTTTGAGTATTAATTCCACCATTAATAGAAAAATGGGCCTCTTCTGTCCATAAAATACGGGATAACCATTCGGGTTCAATTTCCATCTGAGCCAATACGTATATTGAAAAATCGTACCTGAGAGCAAAATCTGCGTCCTTTAATTCAAACAGCAGTTGCAGTTTATAGCGATACATTTTTAGGATTTTCCGTAAAATTTTCCAAACCATGGTGTATGGCATTTGTAATTGTTTTGATATCGCAATCACACTACTGATTGCTAGCGGATTAGTATTGGCTACGTTTTGAATTTCCTAAAGAACTTCTGCAACTTGGACATCACTAATCATAGGTCTTCCTGACCTCGGAAGGTCATTTACAGACCCTGTTCTTTCAAATTTGCTAATCAAATTACGATACGCCTTCATTTTGCACGGCCCTGCTCTCAAACCCATTTTCGTACGAAATCTTCGTAATCCAGTAGTGTAATTTTACCGCCTTCATAATAACATTGCACTAAACCAATTCTTGTTTGCAGATCCATATTGAAATTGTTACAATTTACGTTACGCGAGTTTTATTTTCAGAACAATTCTCTAAATTACGATTATTTCGTTTGACACTTGTATCAATAGTTGTCACTACAATTCTTTTGTTTTCCATAGATACACTAAAATCCAATTATTGAGGCAACTAGATTCTGTTTACTTTCTGCTACTAGCATAATTTCTTAAAACTATATAAGAATTTAAAATAGATCCCTTACTTTATGATAACCCCATATATCAATGATGTATATGACATATATTAGGCTTACTTTATATCTACAAAGATAGAGAATAATTTTTGAAAAATATATGCTCAGTTCACTTTTTTCTTTTATGTGAGGTCAAATTGTCTCGCTGTAAGTACCAACACTAATCACCCATCATGGCTGGATTCTATCGTCCTTGATAGACTTTCCATTGTCAAGAACTTTTTTATGATCAACAAGGGGCACATATTTAATATTACTAGTTCCTGGTCCAAATTATTTCCATTCCGCCAAAATTCTTGCCACATAATGTTCTTTTTATTGCACAACTGTCCCACAAACAAAAAATACAGTCTTGGCAAAGCCCTACTAAAATGGCTATGACTTTTAAATTTCCACTTATTTGCCATTCGTATTTGTTGTAATTAATTTTATTTAAAATGGTGCTTATACTGTCGTAATCCTCTTTCATTGTTACTGAATGGACAATTGGTATAGATGGTTTTAAATTTCCATTATGCAGTAATATAGCTTCTAAACTATATTTGGAGGAATGTATGAATAAGCGCCACTCAGAATGGGAATGCTCGCTATTAAGTTCATGCTTTAAACCATCAATATCAATACACATGCATAGTGAATTTTCCATATTATAAAATGGGGAAAATGTTGCATTTCTTTTTCTAAAAGTCGTAAGTTCTACTTGTTGTTTTGACAACTCCAAGTCACATACCAAATCATTCAATTTATTTTGAGCAATTAAGTGAGGATCACTTAAACTTTCTGGAATATACAACGAGTGGACACACTGCCCTGGGCTGTCTGAAGAGTCGTTACTATTTCCATTACCTCCCAAAACAATATTTTACCAATCTAAAAGCGCAGTTAGCACTGACAAGTGTGATGTATTGTGAGTAACAGGTCTTAGGGCTGAAGGCAAAATAGGATATTTGATTTTTTGTTTTTTCTTTTTTGGAATATCCCTCAGTTGTTACACAAAAATAGCAAACATCGAAATGATTAGTCGATCCTCGCTATACCATTGGAGCCGCAAAAGGAATGCTTTTTCTTTTCCCTTTCATCCACTGCATTAGTGACACGGTACACAACAAACATGGCTAGCTCATTGCTTGTTTTGAACTCCGACTTAAACTCCAAAATATAGAAAATACGCTTTTTTCATATTTTCAGACAATGGCCTCGCTTGGACTTGGAATTAACCACAAATGTAACAAAACTTGTCAGGTGAGGCAACTTCGGCGCGTTCAACTGGACATTTTTATTGTAACAACGTAACGCTTTCTAACAGACACAGTTGGGCACTTGGAAGGTCGAAACAAGAGTGATAATAAAAATGTCCCACCTTATCATAAAATTTATTGCCTGGCAATATAATAAGGTCTATTGTGTTCACACAAAAATAGTACGTATTAGGATACTTTTCAATTAATAGGGAGTTATCAGCAGTATAAAAACAGTAGTGTGAACTGTGTTAAAAAAAATGTGTTGGTCAGTGTAATAAGTAGTTTTCGAAAAATTACCATAATATTCTAAATTTTTCTACGCCTCCATTTTTATGATATTCGCAGTTAAAGTGAAAGTTTAATACGTTTGAAGGGTATAATGGTAGTGCTTATTTTTGATGTCTTTGTCAAAGCAAAATATGAGCATCTTTTAGTACATGTTTTCCTCTTTTTAACGATAAATAAAGATTCACAAAATAGGTTAGTACTCTGTTGACATATATTTATTTATAATTTACCGTAAAAGTATCAGTCTACTAATTAATGATTTTATAAATAACAAATAAATTTTCTAAAGGTCGATTTGACGTCCTAGAGCAATAAAACTTTTATTTATAATGTTTATTTTGATAATTTGATGAATATATGTTTCAGAGCATAAAAATAATGTTATCTTTGAATATGTTAAATGACTTTTGATTAATTGTTTCCGTTTTAGAAAAATAAAATCTTGCATAGTACTTATAATCCATGTGATTAAATACATAAAGTTTTTATTGTACACAGAGGATGCCTTATGCATTTCAACACATTACAAAATTGCTACCATAAATCATATCGCAATAAACATAACTCAGATTTCGTTGGAAACAATAAATGACTATTATTTTCACACATTTTATTTTTTAAACGATATAATAACAGAAAACTGAATTCAGTTTAATATTTTCATTAATATATTCCGTTTCATATAGGATGTCCCCATGAACAAGGACCTCATGACCAGCTTACTTCTCTAAAACTAGGCAATATAAACCCAGAGTATTGTAAAAAGTCCATTATACATATATTCAATGCTACGTCAGGGGTGAAGAACTAGGCCCCTGTCATCCCTAAGCCATCGACAAAGCCATAATCATTGGCGCACGTGCGTATTAATATTTCCGTAAATTTACAATATTAAGTGTTTGACATATAGTTTGGAAGCAAATTATGCGCCCGGTCCGAGTGTAGTATGGAATAATGAGATAGATCTACGGTCAACCTAGTATGGAGTGCTCACCTTGTTTTGCATAGCAACGTTGTGTTATACGTCAGTAAGTCTCCAAGAGTGGGGGAGTGCAGATTAAATTTTATTACTACAACCAATACGCTGCATCGTATATCTATCTCAGTATTCCATCCTTTGTTCGGACCGGGGCGCACAATTAGCTTCCATAATGTATACTGGTTTAAACAAAAAGCATCAAGAATTCATTGAAAAATGTGGTTAAAATTTCCAAATAATCTTTGTTTCATTGTAGATATGAAGCGATTAAAATATGAACAAAAAATTACAACGTTTTCTGATCTCCTTTGCACTTTTTTTTCGGTGCCTTTTTTATTGGAAATTAACAAATCTAGATCGATTTAAACTCATCACGTGTAGTTTAAAAACCTTCATAATGCCCAAAATTCGTAGAATAGCCAATTTTCGTCAGTTAAGTGACATTGAATGAAGCAAATAATCGGAATGAGAAAACCAGGCATTTTAAAGGGATGTTTTCCAATCATGTGCGCTGTAATGTCGCAGCGGTATTAAGATGTTGGTCAAGCAGGTCTGAGGAAGTTCAACATGAGCGATAGTGCGGATCCGGAACGGGAGGAAAGCCAGATACGAATGATGCGAGATACGCAGTAGCATATATTATATGTTCCAAGATAGATGTAACAAGAGTGTAATGGAAAAAAATTTAAAATTTTGGAGTGGCATTTCGGGAATTATTTCTGTTTTGTGTAAAACTATGATATATCAAACATGATTTAATTTGATGTTATACAGGGTGTTTTATAGGTCAATTTATAAAAATCGTCAATAATAAACCACCTTTTGATTTCAATACATGGAAAATCCCATTAAAAAAGTTGTTTAGGATGCAATTTGTGCCTACTTACCAAATTTTAGGATTATAAATTTACTTTGTTGCAACTGCCCTTTTTTTCACTAGTAATCAGTTTTCTGTTGAAAATAAGATAAGACGTTAAGAACAAAAGCTGTTCATAATATTAATTTATTTTACAAAATATGTTTGTGATTTCAGAGCACTCTAAATTTTTAAATATGATTTTCAAAAATTCAGAATGAAATACTAATGTATTGATAAAAGGCAATTAAAACAAAGTAAATTTATGTTTCGAAAATTTAGTAAGAATGCACAAATTTCATTCTAAACATCTTTGTTAACCCTTAAACTGACAAATTTGATTGTCAATAAAAACACGTAATTTCATATTTTCTTTATTAAATTAGTATTAAAAGTTATAAAAAAACTCGATATTTTTTCATTTAACAAAAAAAAAATACATTACTCTCAGGGTACGTCCGTTTAAAGATACTTCATATAAAAGTTGTAAAACAATTTCGAGAGTTATTTCCTGGCACAATACATAACTGTAGATGGCATTTTTGGCAAAAAATTGTCGCTTGGTCATTTGTGCAAAGTTTGCATCTTCCCTTTCCATAAATGTAAGAAAATATCCT
Source organism: Rhamnusium bicolor (assembly GCA_029963845.1). NCBI lineage: Eukaryota > Metazoa > Arthropoda > Insecta > Coleoptera > Cerambycidae > Rhamnusium > Rhamnusium bicolor. The sequence goes on along the minus strand of JANEYF010002902.1, from coordinate 118,481 downwards.
ACTTGATCATAACTGATTTCATCAGTGGCACTTGCCTGAGGTTAAATTTTTTTATATATTTACTCGTATAAAGAATCGGAAATGTTGGCTCAAGACTGCAGTGGAACAAATTGGTTTGCCGGTTGTCTGCAAACCAGCGTTGATGGCTAACGTAAATAGGAGTGGTAGTGAGGGTATCGTGTTGGGATGGTAGTGGGTGGCGACTATACCAGATTGCGACATCAGTGATTTTGATAAATTACCTATGTATTATAAATAATAACCAATTAAACCGAATATATTGATTAATATTACGGAAAACTTTTTTCGCTATCGTTTTTGGGGACTGTGCAAATCTGCAAACCATAACAAAAGCCACCACTGTTATCAAATATTGACGAATAACACTTTAAGCGTCCAGATCTAGAAGTAGAAATGTAGCGAAGTATTACTCGAAAATTTTTCAACAAATCTTAATCTACATAAAACGTAAATAGTCTTGATGTTCTATAAATTTGTTATCAAATATTGATGATTACACTCCTAGCGTCCAAAATAGCATATGTTGATAAGGAATCAGATCCATAAATATTAATAAAACTAATTTTATTTCATTTTACCAATATTATTAAAAATAGTTATCAAGATTTTAAAAGATTATTATTATACAAAAAATGTTACCTGATAATAAAATTATATATAAGATCATAAAAAATGGCAAAAAGGAAAATTAATTACATATGTTTTTCGCTAACATTGCACCAAATTTAGTTCTTACTTTTTATCTAATATTTCGTCTCTTTATTACATACAAAAAAAAACATGAATTTACCAAATTCATTATTTAAAGAACACATATTAAAAGATTTTTGTATTTTAACCGAAAAATTAATGTAAATGGAATTTCAATAACCATCATTAAAGAAAATACTAAAAAGATTGTAAATCAACAACATATATCACACAACAATATGTTCCAACACACATTAAAGTTGCACAGGTGAAACTATATAAAAAATGAGGTAGGCATCTAAAAAAATTACAAACTTATTTCCTTGCTATAATCTTTGTGCAAAATTTCTCTAGGTAATACTAAAAGAGTAGCGGATCCATTTTTAGACAAAACTTATATTTTGATACTATCATAAGTTAGGTTTAAGGAAAATTGTAGCTTTCCAAATGGTAGTTATCCCTTAATTAATTATATGACTTAGAACCTTGAAAATAACAATACTTATTGTATTAGTTCCATGATCTCTCCAGCGGTTTTAACTGTATCAAATATACCATCTTAACTAAGAAATTGAAATATTATGGAAATGAGAGATCGATCGGCGCATGTAGATTATTGGAAGAAAATAAGTGTGAAGCGCCACAGCGCTTAATTCTGAGGTCAGTGCTTGTTCATGTGTTAATGATTTAGTGGTAAATTTTCCAATGTTCAAATTTTTACTCTTCACTGATACCAGTTCATTAAATGTAACAAAATAAAATATAAAGATAAAATATTTGTTAACTCTAAAACAAAATTTCACTACAACATTCAATTATCCGAGATATTTATATATTTATATACAAATAATATTCAAATAATATAGAACTAAAAAACAAATAATATACACATAATATTCATATAATATACAAATAATACACATATAATGTAATATACAAGTAATATACTAATAAAATACAAATACTATTAATTTGAACAATTTTATACGATAGCGAATAGCATTAAATAATTTCAGCCATTTAAATTTCTAGGAGTCAAAATCGATAAAAAATTAAATTGTTTTTTTTTGCACCTGTAAATTATGTTTTCTTCAATAGTGTGCATATAGTTCATATCAGCGCCGATATTTCAACATGTCTATCATAAGACAGATTCTCGAACTGTGAAGAATATTTTTTCTCAATCAGGATCGAACCAATCGACATTATTCCCTGGTATAGTAGGAGAAATCGCTTTAGTGACGGGACGTGCGGGGTAAGACGCTACAGAACGCAGAGCCAGATTTATCTGTATTGCGCGCTCGTTTACTTTTCAGTGTACATTTTTCTGCTCAGTTTAACTAGCAACAATTTAACAATTGTAGCAAATAGTATTAACTTGTATGTTGTAAGTATGAGCATTTTTTTGCTAGGAAAGGATGGGTACAGAATATTAGTAAAGAATGAAGGAATTATTTAAAAAGTGATGAGAAACCTTTAAATACAAAATAAAAACAAAAAAATATACTCTCAAAATAGTAACATAAATAAATATTTTTCTCAATAATTAAACTAAAAATAAATTCTAATAATAAAGTTATTACAGTAATAAAAACAGAAAGACGTATTATTGTTAAAATGAAAAAAAAAATAATATTAATAAATAATAACATCCTGAAAAAGAATAGAATAGAATAGAATAGAATAGAATAACCATTTATTAATCCAATCGATTTTCAGATAAACTGGTATCCTCGTTCAGATTTATGATAAATTTATTTTCATCATTTATGTGATATTCAGCAATTTTTAAATAATCATCCTCAATAGGGAACTTGCACATGTTTTTTTACTTCATAAAAATGTTCTACAATACTAAGAAATAAGATATGCAAAATATGACGCCTTAATTCCCAATAATAAATTTGTTATAAATTATTAAAGTTTCGCGCGCGAGCGAACCGTTTCAAACAGGTTCAAAAGCGCGGGAGTAGTCGTGACATCACACCTTACCACGACGGAGATCCCAGCACTCGACTGCTTGATTTCAGCCGTAAAAATACCAGCATCGCCATAAATTTTAAGTATACAGGTACTTAAAATGGAAACAAAAACTCCTTATTTTAAATATTGCATTGTACCGTTGTGTAAGAATACCACAGTAAAAGTGCCAGATAAAATATTTATAATGTTGCCAAAAGATAAGATTCGTCGATCAAAATGGCTAAAAGCGTGTAGAAGAAATGAAAAAGACATTTCACAGAGCAGTAGGTCTCTACATGTGTGTGAAGATCATTTTAATGTAAGTACATTATTAAATACTATATGTCTATCTACTAGTTTTTCGCAGGCGGGCAATAAAATATTCCGAATTCCGAATTATTGAATTTTAATTAGGGTAGGATTAAAGAAAGAATGTGTATACAATGTTAGAAAATAAGATTAGTAGATAGAATGTAATTTAGTGATACTAAGTAAAGGTAATTTCCTGGTGCGAAAGTAAACAGCTATTTATTATTATACTCTTCGCAAATACGATTACGAAGAGTATATTGCATTTGATCGGGACATTTCTAAAATCGTTAATATCGCTCGCAGAGAAAAAAATCATTTCGTTCGTCATCGAATTCTGAACAACTTTCAAAATGTCCGTCTGTTCATCTGTCCGTCCGTCTGTCTGTCCGTCATGTTTCTTGTAAGCACGATAACTAAAGAAAAAAGTCCGTTAAAATTTGGGCTATAAGTTAGTGTTAGCTAGAGGAAGAAATCCACTGTTTTTGAAAAAAATCAAATAGTAAATAAAAAAGTTATAGGACATTTTATTTAAAAATATGAATCTACAGAGGGTTGCAATTTTCAATGTGCTACTAAAATTGAAGTAATTTTCTAAAGACACCAAAATGCTGTAAAATATACTACCACAAATTTCGCCTACGCAGTCGGCATCATCGGGAGATGAAAAAAAAAAATTGAAAATTAAATATGTGATCAATATATTAGGTATTGTAAGAATGCATCTTAGTTTATACTATAAAATATACTGCCACGCGTTTCGCCAATACAGTCGGCACCATCGGGAGAGAAAATTAAATATGTAGTCAATACATTAGGTATTGTAAGAATGAAGTTTATAAGACAAACACAAGATTCTTTTCAAAAAACTGCGAAGAGTATCCTACAGAATGTGCAACAATTATATAAAAGTTCAATAACACTACTGTCTGCGAAGAATAAAATGTTTACCTCTAGTATATATAGTATATTGCAAATACCTTTCTCTTGTCCTTTAATTTATTCTATTCAAATTTTACATTTATCTATTATGTGAATGATAACACGACACAATCACTTATTTCCCTTGCCCCAAAACATAGTACGAAAATACCTACGATAGGTAATTATACATTTGCGCAACATTTCCTTTGCAGCAAATGTCTTCTATAGAGACACTTTACGCGTGTGTACAAAAAAAACACGAAAAATATAGAAATGGCTGTTGTAAAGAATTACCCTAAATTCTTTCAAATATAAGACTAAGTCTGCTAAAAATGCTTAGTTGCGACTAAGCATTTTGTAGTTATTTCTTTTTATTCCGTGATCAAGTCATAACCATTTTATATTTATAAATTATTACTAAAAGCTAAAAAAAATACATACTACTCTGCCTTGACCCCGCGGACCTCTCCAAGGGAAAAACTTTCACTATTTTGTATAAAAGATGCCACCATAAACATATCCACTTTAGGCAAATTATCAGATTGGCCCTTTGAAAACCTTGATCAGTCATTTTAAAATATCCGTACAACTACAATAAGCGGTACTATAAAACACAATTATATATTTATATCAGAACAGTCACTAACAAATCAACCACAGTCTTATAACACCGGTAAACATCTGATTGTATTGCTTCCCGACGCGACGACTACCGAATATGATATGGTGTGACGTCACAGTCAATAGTAGCTCGTTTCGGGCCACTTCAATTTTATCGCTGTTTAGATCCTTTATACTGATCGCGTGGAATTAGAAAACTTATTTTTTTGTGAAGTACACGTTTTATTACAACGTTACGCTATGTTTTTTAGTACTATTTTTATTTTAAATATAATTGGCAAGTTCCCTATTGTCATTACTTTCCTAATTCTTTTCCCCAAATCTTCCTTGCTAATTTTCGACACTCCATTTTGAATTAACTCTACGATACTTTTATCGGATTTCGAAAAGTATTTCCTTTTCTGACATTTTTCTTCAATTTGCACCAAATTAATTCATTCGTGTTGGAAATACAGAAATATGGCGGTAATATCAAGACTTTGTGGCCATATCTCTCCGCTACAGTATCTATAATATACTTCTTCTCATAATTTTTCGTTTATCCTCATAATAGAGATCATGTTCCATTAAAAAAATTTGTAACTCCAGCTTAGTAGAACTCTTTTTTAGGAATTTTATACAGTTATCTCGAATGGTACTTCGCATTGTCAAGAACAATAATACTATTAGGTTTTAATTTTGGAATTAGGGTATTTTCAAACCATTCCTCAAATATTTATCCCATTATGTTATTGTGGTAATCCACGTTACCGTCTTCCATGTTTTTTTCCCTACAATTTCAATGCATTATCAACCCATCCATCAACTGATCCACAGTGTAATAATCAACCGAGTGCCTTTATTAGGGAGGCAATGAGATTGGTTGATATCCTAGATCCATCAGTCCATCCTTTTTTTTACGGTGACATGAGTATCATACCAAGTTTCATCTAGATAATAAATTTGTCTATTTTCCATTCTGAGTTCTTTTATTTCTTCTAGATATGAGTCTCGCCAATCCACTATTCGTCTGCTTTCCATAATCGCCTTGCATTTACTAATAGTTTGATATTTAAATCCAATTTTTCTCAGCCAAGTTCCTAAAGTTCTTTTGGTATATTTTAGATGATAATCCATTTCATTTAGTTTTCTGTCTACCACGTCAATAGTTGGGATTTCATTCTTTTGATATGCCTCGTAAACTAAAGTTCTTAAAAGTTTTGCTAATGATTGACCGGCGTCGAATCGTTGTTTTCTTGAGAGGGCAACTTCTTTTACCAGTTTGTGTATTGTGGGACAGGGAACGTTAGTGGGAGATGCTGTTTCACCTAGTACATTTAAATCATAGAAATTAGGGTCAATAGCTCGTCGCAGATTATTGCAAATTTGTTTCGTTTGCTCGTTCAAATGTAGCAGAATTTTTCTTACTGAAAACCCTGATGAACTTTGATTCTTTATCACTGTAATTACTATGTACTAGTATTTTCACAAACACAATAAGATGTAGACGTAGAGGCCTCCCACGGTCGAAACATTTTTACATTAATTACGATAATCTTAAATTATTTTCAAAAACACACCAGCAAATAAACAGATATAAAATAATTATTACTTATAATATTACACTTACCATATATTACACAACTCACTGCAACCCGATAACCTTACATTATTTTCAAAAACACACCAGCAAATAAACAGATATAAAATAGGTAATTATTACTTATAATATTATACTTTCTCCTACAACACACTGCTAAACAAATCGGTAACAAAACTAAGTGCGGATCTGATGTATCACAGAATGTAAGTGAAACTCCGCCTCGGTCGCGTGCCAACAAATACAACAATTGTCTTTCTCACTTTAACGTAAGCGGTGTGAAACACGGAAGATGTCATGTGTTAGCCATTTCCCGCCCTCATGTTGCATCTTACACCGCACGTCCCGTACTAAAGCGATTTCTCATACTATAAAATGAATTCTGGCTCTGCGATGTCCTATTTATAGTCAATGCTCGACTTTTTGCAAACATTCTTGAAACCAAGCGCCAAACGCTATCGTCCCACAGTTTCTTTTCGTGATTTGCGCATTTGCGCCCAAACTGCTAGAGCTGGGAAGAATAATCTCTTAGTAGATTATAATCGATAATCCAATAAACGAATTTCAATAATCGATTATCAAATAATCGGTAATCAAATAATCGACAAATGGCAACAGTTAATACATTATCCAACAATATAAGACGCTCCGGGCTTGGTACCAGAAACAGACAGCACTTTTTAACATTGCTTTTACTACCAGAGCACAGTACAATAAAAATGCATAAAGTTACATGCATAAAATGCATGTAACTTTAATAGTTGGACGTTTTGTGCTAATATAATAGAATAAATAATTATTAGGGCTGAGAAAAATAATCAGTTAAACGATAAAATAACCGATAATCAGTTAAGCGATCATTTGATTATTCTTCATATAATCATCGGTCAAACGATTATAATCAATAAGTAAAAAATCGATAATCGTATAATCTATCATTGAATAACCGATGATCGATTATAATTAGAGTTGGCATTTCGATCCGGATGGGCGGTGCCAGGTAGAGAAATACCCAAGTACGTAAGAGAGACTTGTTTACTATTTTAGTCTACTGTTATGCGTCGAGGTGTCAATAATGTAATTTATTTCTCTCTGTTGTATTGTTGATAATTTTAATTTCTGTGTTTTATTCTTGAAATTAATTTAATAATAAAGTTTGTCAGATGTACCCAAGGGTAAAAAACGGTCATACGCTGACAGAGTGAATATATTTACCAGTGAATTTCCAGATTTATTCTACAATGGTGTTAAAATAATTTATCAGGTGTGCGAGACTGACCTGATATCTATCTAGAGACAAACGTGATTGTAAACGTCAAGTAAATTCTGTTCAACATAAAACTAAAAAAAATGGCGTGCCTTCGACAACACAGTTTACATTCGATTTACTCTTAATGCTGCTTGCCTGTGATGTTCCGCTGCTCTGGAATAAGTACAATTCCAAGATGACACGCACAACGTTGCGTAACTATGTACCAACTGTAAGCGAACACATTGTAAATAAGATCAAATGTGTACTAAAAAATATTGACGAGACGACAGATTATAAAAATAATTCTACTGTAAATGTTATAGTACGTGTACTGGGCCTTCTTAAACCAACATTTCCACTGTTACTAGTTAGCAAAAGACTAACTGAGTGTACTGGCCAAACAATTACGCGGGTGGTGCTGGAGACCTGTCAAAAAGTCAAGTGTTGATGTTTGTGGCCGATGGTGCCGCAACGATGCGTTTAGTAGGCCGTTGTCTTCAACAACACGGTTGTAGGTTTGTACATATTACACGTAAAGTGCATGCTTTACACCTTGTGGCAGAAACTATTCGACAAGGTGTTTCAGAGGTAGATGTATTAATAGCAAGTGCTAAAAAAAGTGTTTTTTAATTCTCCTAAACCTCTTCGGTAATCCCGAACCACCAGAGTCGATTCTTACACAGCCGATTCTTACATGTTGGGGAACATGGTTGAAGGTAGCATTTTATTATACTGAATATTTACAACAAATAAAAGCTGTGATACTACAGTTCAATCCAGACGAGGCTGCAGCTATTAAGGAAAGCCAGACAAAATTCGAAGATGTTTCTTTTGAAACAGCTTTAAGAACTATTCACAAGAAGTACAAGGATTACATGACGCCATACAAAACTTACAAAACAGTACGTTGTCGTTAGCGGAGTAACTGCAAATAGTGAACCAAATATATCGACTACTACACTCTATAGGCGACGCAAAAAATGAGCCCGTTGGAGAAAAGTTTGCACATGTGTTAAAGCAAGACACCGGTTTTGCCAGATTAAGGCAAATTTGTGATGGTACTGATGTTGCATCTGCAGATCCGTTAAGTGAGTTCAAAGATTATTTTTTAAGTATGCTTGTATTACATCAATATATGTCAAACGGTCGTTCTCAAAATAGAAACATATTTTTCACCACGTCGAACAATACTCTCGGAGACAACCATAGAAACATACATGATGCTGCAAAGTTTTTACACATCTTTTCCAGTTTGTGATAACCAAGCTAGTTAAGAGGGTAAGTTGTGCATACATTGTTATAAATTGTAACTGTTTATTGATTTTATTACTAGTTAATTTCTTTTCTTACACTTATTATGGTGCATACGCTTTTTGCCAACTCTAATTATAATCGATCTGGGGCTATCGAGAGTTTACAAAAATATAGAAAAACACATCCTGAAGTATAAAACGAAAACCCATGATATGTGTTAAAACTGTAAAGATAGTCGATGTTTTTAATAATATGTAATTCAATATGTATTGCTATTTGAAAATTCTGAGTTATTTCAATTTTATCGATTAAAAAGTTACATATCCCCCTTAGTCTCCATCATTTTGCATAAAATTCAATTTCCGGTGAAAATCTGAAATTTGCAGAATTGACAAGACTCTAAGGATTCAATTTCGTTGGATACATTTTTCAATTACTCATGAGACAGCAATCTAAAAATTTGGAGGCCCAAAATTTTACGTTTTTGGGCATTAAATTGGAACCACTCAAAATATTCGAAATGTATTTGCTCGGGATTAATAAAACATTTTTAAAGACATCTTCAATGACATATCACTCAATACTGTGTGGTAAAAAAATTTTTTGGTCAAAATTTTAAGGCGTGCGTCCCTGTATTTAGAATTTCAGTGAAATAGTTTTGCGACATACGAAATCTAGCTCAATTGAAGTACCGAATTTATCGGTTTTTACCGTATGTATAAATTGATCTCGAGAAATAGGGGGTGATCATGTTTTCTAAATCACCTTATATATATGTATAAGCATATTTATATGAAAGTGACTGGGCAAATGAACAACGACTAAATGTTGTTATGACGTGGTTAGTCCAGAATATACCACATTCATTTGATTTGTCTTTTAATACTATATTTTATAACAATAGGAAATATTTTAAAAATTAAATTTTTCCACCTATCTGTAGGCTACATGTATTAAACTTTTCTTGTTACTATGAAATGAACCGTGTAACCTCCCGGACAATATTTCATTTGTTAATAAAAATTTAGTTTCCTCATGTGAGCATTGAAAAACTATAAATTTTATATATTGACAGGTAAAATTTTCCACTTTTCTAGGCGAGGCATGTGAAGCTATTAATTTTGATTGTTCTTTTTTTGCACCACTTACATGTCTCGTATAAATATATCAGGTGCCCATTTTACAGTTTTCTACAAACCTGTCAGGTGCTTAAAATTTATTGATATCAATAGAAATTCGATTTGTAGAACAACATATTTTTCACCTACGATTTATATCTAAAGGGTTTTGAATTCAACAGAACTCCCAAGCCGATTCCATGTCACTTGATGAAGTACTGTTTCTACGAAATTTCACGGAAAAAGCCGAACACTATCGGCGTCGCGATGCGCCAATGTTTACTACGTCCGTCGCGACGGCGATTTCTTCAGTTTGCCGCATCGTGTATTCTGTTGTTGACGTCCAGGACCCGCGTCGTTCTTCCTCTATTCGCGTTATTTGCGAGCGCGGAAAAGTTGTGAAACTACTTTTGTGATCAATTCTGTGCGAAATCAGCCAGCATTTTTTCAAAAAGGGGTAAGGTAAACTATGCACATTATAAATAAAAAAATTGAAATGACACGTTTTTCTTGTTTGGAGTTTGATGAACAAATTATGTCTATAATATTTTTTTAAATAAACATGTTTTAAACTGTACCTGATTTCCTAATGACTCAATTAGGAAGTACTGTGAAAATAATCTATGTATAATGTTAATACAGTTTAAATTTTGTTATACAAACTGATTTAATTTACATTAAAAATCCAGTTAGTTAAATCATAAATTAGAGTTAAACCATTTGGGGTAAGTTTGTAAAACCACACTTTTCAATTTCAACACTATCATTTTTTGATAATTACTTACTGGCAACTCAAACTTATGCTACACGTTGGGAGTTTTATGTAAAAATAATAATAACAGGGAATTTATTTGTAACGTCTTAATAGTATTTAGATACAACCAACAGCCACTTTTTTGATCGCTTTTAAATTCAGTTTCTTTTTCCACAGTTTCTCCATAATTCTTTGTTGTCAAGAAGTATCATTTTTAATGATACTTATGAATCGACTTACGTTAACTTTAATGATGTTTTTCAAAACATATAAAAATATTCTAAAATTCTAGTCGATTGCCATTAAATTTGTGTAATATTCATAAAAGGGAAATGAGGTGGATAACTTGTTAAGTATGAATTAAAAATTTAATTACATATAAAGCAAATTTAGAATAAGGTGTGCATTCATTGAACAAATGAAGGAAGTTCAATTGAATATGCCAATAATGCAATACAATAATAATGCCGCAAAATTATCAATGTTTTATAATTTATAACAATACCATGATCAAACTTTTATGTGTAATTTGGAAAATTGAATTCTTATGGTTATATTTTGTTATTTTCTTATGAAGCCAATTTCGTAGTAGATGCTATTAACTAAATTACATACAAAAGTAAGTATAAACAAAATTATATGTTAGATTTATTGCTTCTTATCGTTTTTTGTTCTTCAAACATTAATAGTGTCACGAACCGGTGCCATTTTCATAATACTTTGACTTCTCATTGATTTTCATTAAAAGAAATTACGTAAAGTGACAATAATTTTAAGTTTGTTATTTGTTACCTTGGTAAGTTCACAATTTGCTTAGCGCAAAATATTTCCCTATTAACTAATAAATTAATATCTTAATGGTTCTCACAACAAATCTGCAATGTGAAATTCCTACCTTATATACATGTTTATCATTGACTTTGGCAATGTAAACAAATTGTTATGGTAATTATTATTATTTATATTAGGCATGCCCTAAAGTTTAGATAATATAGACGTAAACAAATAACTGATTAGTGTTTATCCTAAAAGGTACATTCCATAAACACGTAGAACATTTTGTGAATAGAATTTTAAAACACAGAATAATCGATTAAAAACAAAGAAGATTCCAGCATTACTAATCATCTAATTTTTATTACTGATTTTAAAATTACACATAGAAAATAACAGTAAATAACTGATACAAATTTACCTTGTTAAAATTTGCGATTGAGGAGCATTGTACTGCTCGGTGCCGAAAAATAATAAAGAATACATTTAAGAAATTAACTTATTGTGAATTATCATATTCTTACAAATTTTACATTTCGTTGGTGGTTCTATAAAATAAGAGAACATCTGGTATCCCACACTCCAACAGGTTCCAAGTCTAAGTTCCAACAGATTTTATTGTTCTTTTGCAGGACTGGGATAATTATTATAACATAAAAAAATTTAATTAGCAACAGTTGGGTAATAATATAACAAAAAAATAAAAATATGTAAAAAGTTAAAGTTAATAAACACACCTGTAAAGTTGATGATGACAGAAACAATGATAAGGTAAATTCAAATTTACAGTGAAAATGGATTAACTTTACACATATTTCTGTTAAATTATCAAAAAATACTACAATTTTATTGCCCGCAATTAATGTATCTATTGAAAATCAGCTGTTCCTAATATTTAAGTCATCCCAATATTTCAAATATATGATTATGATTTACATAATTCAAAATTTTATTTAGCAATGCTGCTTTTTCTTTTCTATTATAGGTACGTATTTAATTACACGATCATTTACGTTATTCAATTTCAGTTTTTAATAATTGTTTTACTTGATACGGTAACTCAAGTGCAAGATACTTTCTATACTAAATTAGACGGTCGAAATAATAATTTGTCCTTCATTGTCAAGTATAAATTTTATTTTTCTTTATAAATGTAAATACTTACAAGATTACTGAAATATTCTTCCACTAACATTTTTCTCAAATATTCAAATATTATAAATCATAATTCGTGCTGACATAATATATGCCAATTAAAATATCCACGTCTTATATAAAATAATTTAATGTGAAAAATTTAAAGAAGCCGCTATATAGTAAACAACTCATTACTGTGTAAAAATAAAAATTTTGTGAAAACCAAAGTTTTCATTTAAACTCAGTTTCATTGTAACATTTTTTCTTCTAGCTGTATAAAATATTCATGTTAGATATACATAGGTAAAATGTTATATTTATTATTTGTCTGTCTTCAAATAAAAAGCAAATAATATAATTAATTACGTACTATATTAGATAAGCGTTACAATTTTTAAAAGATGTATCAATGTTAAATAATGATACATTAAGAATATAGAACTAAAACATTCTATTGTAAACACAATTGACATCCCTAGTATTCTGTGGAATTTTGCAATGCAATGTATTTGTGAAAAACATCTTGCAGATAGTTAGAAAAACATTTTTTTTTGTTTTTATAACCTATGTACAGGGTGATTCAGCTAAAACTCCCCAGGCCGATTACTCGGAAACTAAGAAAGATATTGAATTTCTATAAACGCCAATAAATAGATACTCTTAATGACTATATATTGAAGTTCAAACGACGTGCTTGCCGATTACGGTATGAGCGTCGCGACGCCGAAAAAACTTTTTGGGTGACAGGAAATTTCAAAATGTATGATTTTAATAGTACATTCAGTTCTAAGGCTTTTTTGTCTTACGCACATTTCCATTTAAATAAGTGGTTTTTAAATTATAACAAATTTTAATGTCAAACGCCCATAATTTTTATAATCACATTAAAACAAATTAACATAAGTTGACTTTTCTTACAATTTGACAAGTATCAACAATCTGTCACTGCAATACAAGTGACGAAAAATTTTTATATTTTGTAATATTCACTTGTAAAAAAAGGCAATATTATGGTTCAACACAATAATTCCGAAAAACTTATTTATGGTGAATGTGGCAGAGAGTCAAGAGAGGCTGCAAGGCTTTACAGGCGACGTTACCTAGATCGAAAACAACCAGATCATAAGCGTTTTTAAATTTAAGGGAAAATTTCCTACAATATGGAAGCTTCGATAAAGGCAAGCGTGAACGTGTACAAAGAATTAGAAATAATCATAATACGGCGGAAGTTCTAGTGTTGAAAACAATCCTCATATTTCAATAAGAAGTGTTGAAGAGGCCACTGGCATTTCATTTTCCTCTTGTTAAAGAATTCTTTCTGATAACAAATTTCATCCCTATAAAGTGCATCTTGTTCATCATTTGCATGCTGAAGATTCACAAAGAAGATTAGGTTTTATATTCAGCTTATCAATACTGTATGCGCAAGATAATACATTACTACGAACAATTTTATGGAGCGTTGAAAGTCATTTTCACAATAATTGTATGGTAAATAGACATAATTGCCATTATTGGTCATATGATAATCCAAAATGGACCAGAATAACCCATAACCAAAATGTTTTTGGTATCAATGTATGGTGCGGCATTTTAAATTGGCATTTAATAGGACCGTATTTATATGATGATATAATAAATAGTCAGCGATACCTAAATTTCCTGGGTAACGAGCTTCCAGCATTATTAGAGGATGTTCCCATCAATGCGGCTTAATATGTGGTTTCAACAGGACGGTGCACCGCCGTACACTGCAAGAATTGTTTCGAATTATTTAGTCACCATTTTTACACAGAAATGGATAGGAGCAAATGGACAACTTCGTTGGTCTGCTCGGTCACCTGATTTAACCACACCTGACTCTTTCTTGTGGGGTTACTTAAAAAATACAGTTTATGAAGAACCAATACAAGACATGGCTGATTTGCAAAATAAAATTTATGCCAGTTGTGCAGCAATTAGCCGAAACATTTTATTAGCTGCCTGTGCTTCGGCACTTAGATGTCGTTATGAGGATTAAGGGGAACTTTCGAAAATTGCTTTAGTTTTATTTCTTTTAAAATCATACAATTAGGCCTTGTGTTTATGTTTTCAGGAATAAATGTTAAAAAAACGTAGTTATTTTATCATTTTAGTGTTTAATTAGTGTTATTAATGGTAACAATAACAATATTATAAGAAATTCTATTCAATGCGATTATAAAAGTTATGGGCGTTTGACATTAAAATTTGTTATAATTTAAAAACTACTTATTTAAATGAAAATGTGCGTAAAACAAAAAAGCCTTAGAATTGAATGTACTACTAGAATCATACATTTTCAAACTTCCAGTCACATAACATTTTTTCTCGGCGTCGCGACGCTCATACCGTAATTGGCAAGCACGTCGTTTGAACTTCAATACAAAGTCATTAGGAGTATCTATTTATTGGCGTTTACAGAAATTCAATATCTTTCTTAGCTTCCGAGTAATCGGCCTGGGGAGTTTTAGCTGAATCACCCTGTATATCAGAAATATTTTTGTTAAAAATAAAAACAGTATATAACTTTCACACAAATGTGATATGATTACTTTTTCCTTATATCAATTGCCCTTGACTTACATTAGTTCTGTATTTTTCTTCAAAAAATAGTATACAGCATGAAGGAATACAGTCTGATTTAAATGTTAAGTTCAAAATGTCTCTATGCACTGAAATTGTATGAGGAATTCCTCTACTCCAAGATGTCTGTTAAATATGCCTCATTTGTAACAAATGTCTCATCTGTCCAAATAATACTATATTTGACATCATTTTCATCATAACATTTTTAAAATAAGCATCATACTAACAAAAATTGAAATACCCTTGGAATTCACCCCGAACAAGAGTGATTGTGATTCTTTTCTTAAAGGTACGTTTCTAAAATCGAGGAAATGTTCTGTTGATGCCTATATCCTTTTAATTTCCTTTAAAGTTTTTAAGGATCAGTGGTGGATTTACGTATAGGCCCGTAAGGCCTAGGAGCACCAAACAACTGAATGCACAAATGTAAAATACAAAAAAATACGAAATTTCATTTTTCCACTGTATGCACTAATGTATAGATATTCTTTATTTAATTAATAAATACATGAATAATTTAATTTTTCCAGACAATGTGGAAAAAAATACGCAGGAATGGAAATGCTTAAACTTGCAATGTCAAAGCAAGAAAGAAGCATTTGAATTAATTTCAATGTTAGTTAAATGATTGTCGATTGTAGTTGTTAATTGTAATAACATGATATAATTAAAAGTAACAAAACATATCAAAAATAAACACGCAAGAAATATATTAAAAAATCTAACATTTTATTTGCTTCATATTTATGCATTTCTAGAAAACATAATAAATTAATTATTGGGTATTACATAAGCATCCTGTCAAACTTGGTTTGATAACAATAAAATACTTATGGTTTCTTACATTTTACACTGTCATTCTTATTTGAATACGCTAATTAAGGATTCTGAAAGAATGAAAGACATATATTGACTAGGGATTTTCGTTTTTGTATTGTAACTGGGGGGATTATTTCTTAAATGTGCATCTGCAATTATTATTCCATATAGTTCAACATCACAACACTAAAATTTGAAATTGTAATTAGTCTTTATGTTTTTATGTTGTGTTTTTGTACGAACGGGAATAAAACAATATCTTACTGCCTCGCAACAGGGAGTAAAATGAGCGTTTATTCTCTAAGGTATTTAAAATCTCCAAGAAAACCAATCAACAATACAAACATAAGAGTAACGTCAACATTTTTATTATGTCAAACTCTTAATGGTAGAAAGAACAAAAAATAAGGAATCAAACATATACACCATAAAATGTAAATTATTTCAGTTTGTAATGGTAATCTAAGCGTCAAACGGAAATAAATAAAAATAATGTCACACAACAATTAAATACAAGGATACCTAGATAAATTCCGAATAAAATACAAAAGCTTCATGGCCAATAATAATTGTTCATTAGTTTTTGCATTTAATTTTTTTGTATGCCGGGACTAATGCACTCCCTTTACTTTTATGATGCACAAATAATTATTTTGTCTTTTATATTCCATACTTGAATTATATTTACATTTTCTTTTACTAATCTAGTATTATTATATTTTTTTATATTGTAATTTTTATTATAATGGGAATTTTCGTAATAGTTGATGTTCTCATCTAGTAATTGGTCATTATGACTGTTAGATGATGTATCTAAATAAATAAATTAATAATTTAATAAATGGTTTGCAAAGTAAATGATCTTAGGTGCAAATAATGTATTAATTTAATTACTGGATAATTTGTAATATAAAATACTAATCAACATTGTTGGTAATAATTACCAACTACCAACTTTCCCCTCTTTTCTTTATGTGTAAGCATGTGAAACCCTCAAACTGACCGGACACAGTAGCGCTGCTGGCTAGACCGCGTTATTGTAACAAGCTTGACTAGTTACTGTCTATCTACTCCTGAGTTCGAATCTGAGCTCTGACAGATGGCAAAGTCAGAAGAAGTGGTAACCCCCTTTCCGCACAATTTCTGCCTTAAAATTTGGAGGTTTTTAATTTATGTGTTGTATTTTATGCTTTTATGTTTACATTATACTATGCATATCTATTACTTTTAAAAATTTGCTTTTAGTATGCTACTTATCAAGAATTAAATTAATAATTATAAGAAAAATTCCATCTAGTTTATGAAATAGGTACAGTTTTGCTATTTTACACTAAATAATTGCAGACTCAAACATCACTTCAATATTCAGTAATAAAATATATACTTTTATTAAATGTAGTTTTAGCAGCATCTTTCTCACATTTAATTTCATCCAAGTACGAAAAAGAACGATAGTCTAATATTTTTACCTTTGACACACTATGCGCCTCCAACTATGTACACTCAACCTCAAGAATATATGTGTTAAATCTTATGTATTTCAGTAAAACTATAAAGGCACCTAGTCGTCAGTTCAATTTTATCTTTGAAATCGATACCTGTAGAAATCACAGAGAAACAAGTTTAGATATACGTCTAATGTCCTCATTTGAAATTGCCAAGTCGCAAGTAAGGGCGTGTACCATAATTTGACAAATAACAGTGGTTACACTGGTTACGGTTGTTTCCCGTAACTGAAATGTGCGGTTGCATTAGGAAATGGATTGTGTAATAATGTACTATATAGCTAAAAAAAATTGAAAATATGAAGTAATTATCATCATTTTCACCTGCAGTCCACGATCCACAAAACTAGCCATAAAAATATACACCAATTCCAATTAAAACGTCTTTCGAACATGCTAGAATAAAAACATATTAATACATAACCTCAAATACGTAATTTACAGTTAACAACAGACCTTCTTGAGCAGTCGCTCTGATTGATACCAATCAATACCATATTCAGGAAACCACGTACCATAATTCCGGGCGCGTTCATATACGGTACGGTTAAACTATCGGAATTATGGTACACGCCATAAATTTTTGAAAAAACTGTAATATATTTTTCTTTCTCAGCTTCCTAAGTAGTCAGTCAGAAATAGTTTAATTAGACAAAACATTTAGTATACGAATATGTCACAGTTTCCTGATTTGGTTTCTCTTTCATAACAATTCTTAAAAAATCACCTTATATGTTAGAAAATTTGTTTTACATAGTTTTGTAACATAATGGCAATTTAATTTTACCTACTTAAAACATTTCAAAATGATTTGTTAGATAAAAATTTAGTCAGATTTCATATGCACCTACTTAAAAGTTACACTCATTATTTGCGTCCAATTGACAGTAACAGAATGGTAATGATACATTTATATAAATATTTAGTTATACACTCCAGAGCCAACAAAACCAGACTGTAATTTTCCTGCTGTATCACAACAATGATTGATTATTTATTTTCTGAATGGAGATTATGCTCCTAAAAATCTATAAAGGCAAAAGATCATTTATTTCTTTTTGATGCAAGCGGAAACATCTATCAAATTAATATTGTTAAGCTAACAAACATTTGTAATCACTTTAACGATTTTCTGACTCGATTACTATTTTCAAATCAAAGTAGTTTTACGTCGTAATAAACAATAATTAATTGAATAATAAACATAATAGGCCAGTAATATTAGATGGTATCTGGACAAATGGAGGAGAAAATTAGTAAAACTTTAAAAATTGATGAAGATATTCGTTTAACTTCGTTCAAGAACATGTTGATAATAAAAAAAATTTCCAAAATTAGAATACAAAATTACAACCGAAAACTTTCTTCCGCTAGTAAGGTTAAACAATTTGTATCTTTAATGATAAATTCATATACAGTGCACTTGCGCTAACGTGAACTAATTAAAACCGGCTGTGTTCATGTGTGCGCGTTTGTTCATGTGGGATGTGGTCTTAGAAATAAATGAAGATGCGTGTAACATCACTTTTACCATTCATTTATTTTCCTTTGCCTGCACCTTTAAAAACAAACGAAGTTAAAGTAGATTTAGTAGATAATTTAAGTGTTCAGGTTAAGCAGGTTCATATTAAGCAGTGTTCACGTTAGTGCGAATGCGCTGTATTCCTAAATAATAAAAATGACTTGTGCTTGAGCGTCCTATCACTAGAGACATTATGAAATAGTGTAGCACTGTTACTGGAAGCGGTAATAGCAACTTGAGTTCTTCGATACACGGCGCAACGTATGCAACTCTGCGCATGCGGCAAGATAATCTCTTGCAACACACTCATGTTGGGGTAAACCATTTTGTCTCTTTAGGATAAAAAACTGGAGACAAGCGGGCAACTTTTGAGGATATTAGCAAAAAATCGAAAATTTACAAATTCTTTAAATTTGGGGCTAAATTTTTAAAGTTATAAAAGTTATTCGAAATTAATTTTTTGCATGTAAATAAACATTCTCACGCAAAAATGTGGAAAAAAAATCTATGAGAAATACACGTGACTTTAAAAATTGCTGATTTAGGTCGCTATTATACTTAAACATCCTGCATACACCGAAAGTTTGTCGTTTAGTATGATGGCTCAGAAGTGAAATATTGGATATGTCCATAAAAGGTGTAATTATGTGAGGACATTTGGCGGCACTTCAACAGTTTTTGCCTTTTTCTTTGAAATGGATTGCCCACCCTAACCAAAAATGCCCCTAGAATATATCAATTTATTTTTTATTATTTTTTTGCTGGATAAATACACTGCTCCTTTTTTTTGTTAAAAGAAATGCATTATGATGTATTATCCCAATAAACACTCAACATCCATTGGACATCCATTTTATATCCATTATAGGTCCAGATGTTCATGGACATGTTATGGACATCCATTAGACTTACATACATGGACGTCCATTGGACAACGTGTCCACTGGATATCCAGTTAACGTCCATAAAGCTAAATTTCTGGATGTGGTATTTATATTCATTCACCAATAATGAACCATATGAACATCTTCTCGCCATCCATTGGACTTAAATAAATGGATATCCAGTGGACATCCATTTAATGTCCATAAAATTAAATTTTTCTGCATTATATGATACTTATATTGGCGCATATACTACATAGAAGTCTTATTTTTAGATATTTAAATCAAATTATTTCATTTTTATAAGAAATTAGTTAAATAAAATCATCGATTTTTATTGAATAATTCATAAAACAATGCAAAATGTTATTTTTGGACACTTATTCTGAAACTTTGAATTGTATTTTAACATAAATGCATTTATTAAAAATATAATTCAATACTTCCATTATGTAATTTATAATATAATTTAATGTTGATTACAATTTAATTACCAATCAGTTCAACGCTAGCGCCACCGACGCGACGTGCGACAATCCAGAACACTATTTGTCAGTTCTGTGAGTTTTATTTTTACCGCCCGGGTACTCCTTCTGTGTGTTAACTGTTTTGTAACTGTTCTGTCTGAACGAATGAATCAAATGATAATTATTAGGTGCATGATAAAAGTATAGTAAAAATATTTTACTAAAGGTAAGTACATTTTATTTATATATTGTTAAACAACTGCAAAATGCCGAAAGTGTCGAAAAAGAATTATAAAATAGCAAGGTTAAATTCAGCCATTCCATTTAAAATTAAAATTTATTACATTTATTACAATTGCTTGAATATAGTTCCATTTAATTATTTTTATATTCTGTCTAATATTTATTTTCATTTTAGGTTCGTGAAATTAGTCAAAGGTGGCAACAGTTTATATGAATTTCTGAAGAGGTCTTTAAGTACCATTTTATGCAATAGTTTGACGGTGCAATTCACGTGGTTCTGGCTAAAGGAAAAGAAGCCATTTAAGAATTTGAAATTTGCACAAGTTTTAATAGGTAAGCTATAATACTCTAAGCATTATTGAAGAGAAAATCTTGACCTGTGTTAACACAATGAAGTAAGAGAATTAGAGATACAGTAGCAAATGTCTTAGCAGCGTGTAGATCAACTATCTGTCGAATACTGGTTTTATATTATTCTCTTAGTCTCCGTTACATCCAACGCAACGCAGGTTATGCGACGATGCCAATCCAATAATGTATAAATAGCAATAGGGCAATCTACTAATACGAAAATCGTGATAAAAAACAACCAAAAAGTGTAAAATGACTACAAATAATGAAAAAGTAATACGTGTACAGCATTTAATTTGATAAAATTAGTAAATAATTTTTTGATAAAAACAGCATAAAATGCATATTGTTTCCCTTTTAAATATTTCTGGTTTGTAATTCATTATTTTTATTTATATAGGAGCTGCAGAAATTTTTGACCAAGCCTATAAGTTCCAATAGCACAACGGCATCCAAATAAATCTCGGATCCAGAAGTTACACTTTTATAACGTTTCACTGAACAGCTCTTAAATAATACAGTTCTTATTTTATTGAGATAGTTTATGTAAAAGTAAATGTATTTTTATTAATTAAACTTGTGTTTGATGTGATTTTTTGGTTATATATATAATTCAGAGTAATTACACCTATGGAAAACGTTTGTGAAAATATTATAATGTAATACTAATAAGGTATCCATCAGCATTAAAAATAGTTGCCAACATAATTCAAAAGGTAAGTGGGTATATTCTATAATTATATGAAAATGTGTTATGAATTTAATAAGAGGCCTGTTAACTTCTAAAATACTCGATGCAAATTTTTGTTCCATAAATACTATAGACAAAAATCTATTTTCAAAAAATACTTCAACGTAAATATTGAAGAAAAGTGCTAATTGTGCTTAAAAGGAGGGGTGCAAATCATTGACAATTCGTTTTTTTTTAAATGCTACACATTTTTAATGGGAAATAAATTAGATGTCCAGTTTAAGTCCATATATGGACACATTTCGGATGTACATTTTATGTGTAAAACTGTCTCTACTGGATATCCATTGGATGTCCATTGGACGTCCATTGTATGCCTGCTGGACATCCAATGGATGTCCACGATTTCTAATGCATTAGTCCAATGGATGTCCACTGGACCTTTTTGTGCTATTTGGGATATTATATTTTCTCAAAGAGCAGCAAACAATGACGCATATTTCCTTCCTATTTTCTCTTATGTCCTTACATTAACTTCTCATAACTTGATTCTTATACATATTGGACATCCATGGGAATAACATACATCATTTAGTGGCATTTGTTCTACAAAAAATAGTGTTGCAGATAATATTTTTTTCTTATAGTTTACATCAACTAGTATTCTTCTCAATAAGTTGAAATCATTTTGTTTCTCGGATTTTTTAACTACATTGTTATCTTCTTATTTAACAGACAGAAATCAATTTGTAGAATACCGTGGCTTCAAATCTGATCAATTTTTGGTGGAGTGCCTTAAGGATCGATATTGGGACCCTTATTATTCATTTATTTGTTAATGATATTGTTACTTTTGTGAACATTAACTGTTTCCTATAAGCGGATGACATAAAATTATTGTGTGCTATTGATAACAATGACAGTGAAATACTTCAAAGAAATTTAAATACAATTAATGATTGGTGCATCTTAAACGAACTTCCCTCAGATGTTTCTAAGTGTAATTTCTTATATTTCAGTAGAACAAACCATCCGTTACAATTTAATTATCAACTAAACGATACTGTCTTACAGACTAGATAAATTTACATGGGCATGCTCTTTGATTCAAAACTGAGTTTTATCAAACACACTGAGAGTATTGTCTTATCGACATATAGAAGTCGGGGCTTCGTAATAAAAAAATTGACTGGCTTTGAAGATATTCAGTTATGAATATGCTTTATAATGCATTCGTTAAATCCAGGCTAGAATACGGCTCACTTATTAGGAATCCTCGATATAATAAACCAGTTCCGTGTACTAGTAAACTAGACCACACGATGGTAAGTGTGACTAGATAATCTCTCTCTATCATCCTGTGGGTTCGATTCCCACCACCGGCACTGGCAATGTCTGTTTCGGGAATGGTTGTGTGGCCGTCGCCCGTGCAGCTTCAGCTCTGGATTCGGGGCTGTCTAATTTTTGTGGTATTTTTATATTTATATGTATATATAATAGAATTGAGAATATTTAGCTTTATTTAAAATTTGTATCATCATACAAAGCTGATAAATTTAAGGACAGACAATTTTGGTCCAATCAAGGTAGGTACGGTGGAAAGTTTAAAGACTGACACCGTACGCCGTATGCACTTCGATTAGATCAAAATTGTCAGTCCTTAAAGTGACAATGTTTAACCAACAATTGGTTCCCCACATGACTAGTTGCTAAATAGAATTTAGATTTTATTTTTTTAGTTTGTAAAACCGAAGGAAACTTTGTTCTATGTTATATTTAAATAAAATAATTAATAATTTAGTCGACTGGCCTAATATTTTAAATATGATAATTTTTTATGCCTCTGCATTTGAAATCTTCACCTTCAAACATTTTATCTTCGTACGCCACGAACTAATATTCTTAAATGTTCACCTTTGTTTTATCTATGATACAAGCTTAATGTATTATTTCCTTCAGATACTGTAACTATTGAGCGAATTTTTTCCTATCTTTTTTGTGATTTAGTCCGTAATTATTATATAAATACTTATTTTTAACACCTTTATCCTGCGTAGTTACGTCATTCTAAATATTTATTGTTATTATTTCAACTTTAATTACTATTATTTCTCACCCCGTAATTGGTTCTGTACTGTGGAGTAGTATACTTAAATAATGAAATAAAATAAATAAGTAAATATATAAATAAATAAATAGAAAATAAATGAATAAATAAATAGAAAATGAATGAATAAATAAATAAATAATTTAATTAATGATTGAACGACCGAACGAACGAATAATTGAATAAATGAATAAATAGGCTTCTACAACTAAGCACTAGATATTATATAATTGCCATACAACACAAATAATTTTTCTAATAATATTCTCTTATTGCGATTGAGTGCAATTTCTCTCTTTACTAAATCGACATGTTTCAGTATTAAATCAAATCACGTTAGGACATATCCATGTCTAATCTTCAAATAAATTTTTTAAACCATTCAAAATTATCATTACTCGCTGGGAGCGAAGTTATGGTAGGGAGAGCCAAATCGACACCAGCGTCCGCAGCGGTTGATGTAGACAATAAAGGACGCTGTTTTTAAAATTCTATCGGATAAATACACCTGAATAGTTTAAATTTATTGTATTTAATAATATTTGAATAAAATGAGTAACCGTAGTTGCTGTGTTGTTGATTGCAAAAATACCAGTAGAAAAAGTGAATGCAACTTCGAAATTTAAAATAATTCAAAGACAAAAGTGGATAGTTGCAGTAAGAAGGTGCAAGTGAGTAGTGCCATAACCTTACTTTCAGTAATAATAATAACAGAGAATAATATTTTAAGACAAATCGATAAATTTGGTAATTTAGTGTTCACGCTAATATTTTATTTAAATTAATAATAGAAAAATTGAATTATTTAATTTTTAATATTTATAGAAGTTGATAAACAAAAAAAAATTTAATACTTTTTATATTTGTAATTTTTCGCGTGCGTTAGATTCTAAAATATTTATTTACAGTATTTAATTTATTTTGTAGTGTTGATGGATCACCGTGGGTTCCTAAGCCACATGATGCATTTAATCAAATAACTCTGGTTATTTTTTTCGATGTTCTTCAACATCACGTACATGCTCTGCATCAGCTAATTTTTTTAACACGCTTTTATTAGCTTCACTTGTATGTTTGCTTGCTTGCTTGTTTGTTTGTTTGTAACCGACTCTTTGGACTCGATTTTGACCCACTTTAAACGGACAGATTTAATTGAAACTTTGTACACTTACGAAGAACCGGTAACAATACAATAATTTGATAAGTTTATATCATTATCCTGATCAGGATCGCCAATCCTTTCCTCACGTATCCCTACGTGAAAGCAAAGGCTTAATATGTAAGTAGATTCCATAATTGTTAATTAGCTCGGTGGTCGAGTGGGTTAAGGCAGTCGACGCGAAACGACAGACTCCTCCGGCGCGGCGTGAGTTCGAACCCCACGGCTGAAATAAAAATATTTTTTTTTTCAGAAATATCTGTTGGATCGTAATATGTTATAATATCAGCATCAATAAGCAATATAAATATAGTTTAAAACAACTAAAAAAACACGCTTTTAAAGCACATCAAACTAAAAAGTGAAAAATAATAATTATTAATATAAACTGAAAACAATAATGAACGAAAAATACTAGTATTATTGTGAAAAAAGCGTGGGGCGCTTTGTGCCATATTTTTCGTATATCGAGCAACCCACGCCTTTTTCACAATAATACTAGTATTTTTCGTTCATTATTGTTTTCAGTTTATATTAATAATTATTTTTCACTTTTTAGTTTGATGTGCTTTAAAAGCGTGATTTTTAGTTTTTTTTAAACTATATTTATACCTTTCATTTCAGTCTCGGGTTGAAACTTAATTTGATGACTTATTGCTTGAAATCCAGTTTTGCTGATGACGTCCATTTTTTCTTATAAAAATAAATTAAAAATTAATATTCAAATAAATATTTCAGTATATTGTTAATAAATAAACATTTTACAATATCTTCAAGATATAGTTATCTAGTTATGTCCTTATTTTTATTCCTTGTTTTTTATTAATTTTTGGTCTCTGTTATGCTTTAAATTGACTTTACTTAACCTCTTCACAGTTTTAAATAATTTGTTTATATATTATACTTACATTTTTTTGTTGTACTCCAGTAAATATAAATCAGCAACTGATTTTATTTGTCACTGAGGATTTTTTTCACATTTTATATATTTTTTATTTTAACGATAAAAAATTTGTTATTGTTAAGTCCCATAAGTGTACTGAGTAAATAGCGTCCTTTAGTTCATACTTCTGGTGGCGCTACCGTCACGCACCGAGCGAATAGTAGTTTATGTATGAATTACCTTTTTCTTAATCATTGCACATCAAAATTATGAAATAAGAAACACATTTTTTTCCATATTTCTCACGTTTTTGTTGGTAGTAGATACGTAGTGTCAGTAAAAACAATAATTTTTAAATCCATTATCCGCAAAAAAATTATTTGAAAAGAAAATAAACGTCAATTTACAGGATAAATATTGAAGATAAATATTAAAGCTCGCTTCTGGTAACATAATGTTTTATAGGGTTATTTTCCTTTAAGACGGGTCTAAGAGGGTGAAAGATAAAATAGTAAAAAAGATGTGTGCCATCTAATAAAGTTCAACTGTCGGTAAGTTTTATAACAAACTTTCCTTTGACCCTATTTATATCTTATTGATGTCATATTCTATAGCATTCCATTTGTCCATTTCCGGTTTTTATCTTTCATAATATGTGCGTATACTCGTGTTCGTGAATTCGACGTAATATACGCAAGGAGACTCAATAATTTCTAGTACATGCCAGCTAGTTTAAACGTAAATATGTAAACGTTGAGATGCATTTATTTTGTCAATAGACACCCAAGTAACAATTTAAATACCTTTTAGATTTATTAAAGTTTTATCAGTGCTTTAAAGTGGCCAGTTCATAAACTAGTGATTTATACTAGATTTATTATATGCTAAGTGTATTTAAAGATAGTTTTGTCTTAAAGGAAGTTTTAAAAAAGTCTCAAGAAGTTAAATCAAAACTAAATTATCTAGTTTTTATTGGCTTATGACTGACTTATCAAGACATTTGTCAAGCCTTCAATAAAACTGTATAGCAGTTAAGTCCAAGTTAGGAATGTTGATAGTGTTATAGAGAATTTAGGACATGCGGTTTATAATATCTTGGGGTAGTTGTTAATGCCCGGTTATAAATCTAAAACGCTTTAAGATCACTAAATTTCAGGTCGAACCTTCATAAAAACAACTACTTACTTATTAGAGTTTTAATGAAGCAGACAAAATTTATAATGAATCAACCTTAAATATAATATAGTTTGGTTCCCTGTTTCCAGAGTAATGTTTTTTAAAAATCACTATAGTAGGGCCGCTGTAAGATTACAACTTTGGACTTAAAAAGTCAAAGCCATAAATAATGTTATTCGGTTCAATTTTCAGCGGTACTCAAACAATATTATACAATTTTCGAAATTCCACTCAATGCAGGTGTTTGCTTTTGTACAGCTCGAATAGGCAACAAGAGTCCATCATTTCCTTTTTCGCGGGTGTAATAATTCTCCACCTTTAATAAAAACTGACGTTAATCTCGAGTCGAGTCTCGAGTTAAATGTTTTTCTTTCAATTGATTTATTTATAGGTATACGTATATGTTTTAATACAAATATTTTTGAATAAACAAATAATCTAAGTTAAGGAAAATGTAAAATGAAGAATTAATTTATGTTTTTCGGCAATAAAGATTTGGACAATTCATTAAAACTTGATAGTTTTAATAGTAGTTTTAAAAGGAGACATGTAGGCCCTACTCTAGGTGGGCCTCTGTACTCTTATAAGGGTTTTATGGAGTTCCTTCAGACAATTTACGTTTATCAGTATCCTTAGAAATAAGCTTTGAGAATATCTTATAGATCATTTTAAAACTAAAATTGTTGATGTGTCCTGACTATAGATTTCATTTAAAATGTAATTAAGTTTCATAAAGAGTACTGCCATCAGCAAAACTTCATAGGATTATGAAGTTTTGCTGATGGATCCTAACAAAGTGGATAGATACTGGGTCAGACGAGACTCATCAACCACAATGGAAACTATATGGTTCAAAAGTTAAATTGATATTCATAACTTGAGCTGATAAGCCATAGGATAGTAACTTGTTTACCTGGTGCAGCACTATACGTTTTTACATACAACTGTAACATATGTTAACGTTTTCGATGGAAGCCATATTGCCGATTGTTCAGTATATTTGCCACCTCCAACCAAAAATTTCGTAGTAATGGCGCTCTCCATTACTTTGTAACATAATGGAGAAGAACGTAATGGATGATAATTTGTTAGATTAACCTCTTCAACTTTCTTAAAAATGGGTTGTAAATGAGTAACCTTCCATTTGAAGGAAGATACCTTGTTAAAGAATCATTAAAGAAACAAATCACCTTAAGCTCAGTTATATTAAGAAGGACATAGTAATTTCTTTAAAATACCGAGTCGCATATTAGTGTAAAAGATTTTCGAAAATATTGTTACGAACAATCAGATATCCAGTATTCTTGGAGGTCTAAATCTGAAGTCAGATCAAGTATAAATTGATTTTTATAGAATCATACACATGCTCTATTTATGCCAATAAATTTCATGAAATTTGTTACAGATTTGTTAGGAAAATAGTTTCGTCAAAACTAATAGATTTTGTGATATATTACTATTTAATTTTTATTGCTGTAACTGAACAAGTGTCATGCGAACACTTGGTTACTAATTTTGACACATGGCTTTGGCCTAAAAGATGACTAAATACCAGCGTAGAATACCCATAAGAATTTAGAAATTTTTTGTCAGTATTGGCCTTGGTAGCGGAAATAGGTCGATGTTAGATAAGTGTTAAAAAATATAATATGTTTTAAATAGAACACAAACTCATTAAAGTTATCACTCTTTATGTTTGTTAATGACAATGAGTTTATTTGTCTGAAATTAATCAAAACATTAACATTTATTTCTATACTAACCTAGGTGCTTAATAACATGTTTCCAGAATCAGTCAAAATTTCAAAAGCAGTTCCAATTTATAAGGCAAATAACATCGGTAAATTACAGACCAATATCTGTTACACCGTGTATAGCGGGAATCCATGAAATTATTGTAAAAACTCAGCTAATGTATCCAGAATATAGTAAACTACTCAGTACCAACCAACATGGTTTTCGAAACAAGCTGCTTTCTCTAGACAAATTAACATGAGTAATAGTTAACGCGGGTTTTTGTTCTGAGATCTCACTAAATCTTCCGATAGCATCTCATATTCCATATTTATTAATAAATGAACAGCTTTTCACATGAAACCAAATCTCTTATAAATTCTTACAAATAACAATTGGCTATTTATCATGGAGCTAAATTCACCACACAAAAAATAAAGCATATCGTTACCCAAGGGTCTATCTAAAGACCTGTAATATTCGTTTATACTAATGATTTTCACAACTCAATTAAAGGAAATACCATACCCATACTGTCTGCAGATGTTATATAACCACCTTAAACCCCAATATTGTAGATTTGTTAAATAAATTTCCATATACCGAATCTGAGACTCAAAAGTAGTTTACCTAAAATAAGTTGTCTATACGCATTAAAAACAAAGGCTATGGTACTTAGTCTGCACTACATGGAGTTCAAAAATTCCCAGGAGTCAACTTAGACTCGAAGTTATCTTGAGAAAATCACAACAAACATATTATGTTAACAAAATTTACTTGCCTTCCTCAAAATCTATGGGAAAAGTATCATATGCAATCCTAGTTTAGGGACTTGGAACGACTTGCAAGCTATGTATTTTCAATACAAAAAAATATTGAATAATTTCTGGTTTAGAAATTACTGTAAAGAACAAGTAAGGTGCCATAATATACTTCATTTAAAAAGAACGGTAAAAAATTACTTACTTGGCAACGCTTTCTACAGTACGAAAGTATTTTTGGATAGTAACAATTTGATTCCATTGATTCTTGATTTCGCATACAGATAACGAAATTTTATTAATGATATTTTGCGTATATTTTTGTACTAAACTACACTAAACTAAACTAAACTAAACTGAAACTAAAACATAATATGCTTCATTTATATAGTTCATTACAGAAATGTAAGAAATAGGAAAAAAAACGCTATAAAATCACTTCATCAATCAATTTATTTATTTTTTGTATAAATATGAAGTTCGAAATCATTGTTTCTGATAAATAATGTCTGAGTATACGATCACGCGGTTTAAAATTTTAGATGCTATAACTGAAACACGATAATCAAATATACATAATTTGACTGTATTTCTAGTAGATTCTCAAAGGTTTGTTCATATTCAGTTCTGAGACCTGCTATTTTTGACAAGAGACAAAAGTCCATTGCAACAGTATTCGATTACAACTTCATTTCAACAAATTGTTTTGTTCACATACCATCATAAACAGAATCAGTTTCTTTTTTTGTTAGCAAATATACGTTTGATGTGTTCTCGTGCCTTAGTATTTGTTTTAGCGGCAAATTGCAAACGTGTTGTTTAACGAAGCACTCTTTTTCTTCTAAAAAATAGATTCGTGGTATTAAAGAATCTTATATATTTTGAATTATATCTCTAAACCAAGAGTTTTGTCATTACAAAATGTAGAAATTTTAATTATGTGTCATTTTATTTCCTACTTTTGAAAAATTTTACAAAGCTTTAATTTAAAAAAGCATTTTAGAAATCTATAACCATATCTCGGATATTAGCGTGTCATGGCATCAAAACTGGGGTCGGCGCAAGAGAATATTTTGTATTAATTTATATACCAATTAAAAAAATCAAATATTTTTAAAGCTGTCACTACAAAATAATATCTTTCAGTGGCTTACCTTTTAATATAGAGGATCTAAAAATGACTGGTGGAAGTAGTAAAGTGAAAGTATATTGGCACTAGCGGTATACACCAATAATTTTAATCACAACTATTGCTATGGCATTATTGGCACTAGCGGTATACACCAAATAAATACAAACAAAATTACATCTAAAAGAAAATAAGAAAATACAATTTTGTTCTAAATAAATGTTAAGAAGTAACCAACTAAGGTGGCTTTGAAAACAATGAAATATTGTGCTTGTCAAACATTTGTTAGTTTACTGGTGTTTTTATTGTGTCTTTAAAAATTGTTTAAAATTCTTGTTAATTGTGTTCAAAATGCCACAAATTTATACAAGAGGTGAAAAAGTGGACATGTTAATTATTTATGGGGAATGTAGAAAAAAATGCCGTTGCGGCTAGACACATTTGTGTCAAACGATAACCTGATAGACAATATCCAGCGAGAAATTATTTTAATCGTCTTGAAAATCAATTCCGAAGTGAGCCCAACAATGATTCCAAAGAAAATTTCATTTTTGACGAAGGAACGGAAATTAATGTTTTGGCTCAAGTAGAAGTTGATAAAACTGTTTAGGTTTGAATTCGAAATCAGTCACCAAGCAGTAAGCCGAATTTTGCACAAATATAATTATAAATCTTTTAAATACCAATTGCACCTGCACCTGTACGAAAATGATTACGAACGTAGAATGGAATATTGCAACTCGATTTTGCAATGATTTTTTGGGAATGATTTTATTTGCGGACGAGTCTAGGTTTACAAATTTGGGATTATTTAACAGACAAAATACAAAATATTGGTCACAAGAAAATCATAATTTATTACGGGAGGGTAACTTTCAAATGCGGTTCGGATTCAATGTTTGGCTTGGAACAATCGGTAGTAGAATCACTGGTCCAATAATATTTGAAGGACCCCTGACTGGTGCCAGAAACTTGGGTTTTCTGCAAAATGAAATTGAGGACAGTTTAGCAGAATTACCTTTCCATTTACGACAGGGAATGTATTTTAAACAAGAGGGCGCTCCTCCACATAATTCAAGAATAGTAATTGATTACCTTCAACGGAGATTCGGAGAAAACGTAATTTCGGCGAATTGTCCTGTAAGGTGGCCTCCTAGGTCACCTGACTTAACACCCTTTTATCTCTTTGTTTGGGATCCATTTTAAAAATATTATCTACGCAACCGCCATTACAACCCGTGAATACCTGGAGCTACGAGTAAGACGCGCAATTAATAGCATAAGCAGTCCAGTAATTAGCGAACGTTCTTTGAGAAACAGCTATGTGAGTTCATAAGTGCATTGACGTTAATGGACAGCATTTTGAACAACTGTTGTAATATTTTGTGTTCATTTTTTGTATTCCAAAGCCACCTTATGTATAAAAAAGGTAATTAGAACAACGCACATTTTAATACGACATATGAATAAATTTCTTATTAATAGTACTAATAAATGGTACCACGGTACCAATACGGTTCCATTTGAAAAAATTGAGTTTTTCCCCAAAAACCATTTTGCTGAACTTTATTTGCTCAGAAATCACGTAATTTAGTATTTTTGTCGGGATTTTGACTTTTCTAGCATTACATGAATTATTTAGACAGAACCGTCATGGCACACATAAATGGAAAACTAAAAATTATATTATAAAAAATATTGACGTTTGAAGTGTCACTTATTTGGTATCATTAGATTTAAAAAAATTACACAGAATTCAAAAAAATGCAATAATAGACAGGGTGTTCCATTTAAAAATCTAAAGTTAGTGTCACTTCCGGCGAAACCCGAAGTGACAAAAAAAATTCACTTGTATGTAGGTCGCTTATTATGTACATAGGATATCACAAATTTCAATCAATTATCTTGAAAACTAAAGGAGAAAAGGAGGTGTACCATGATCCTGTTACACCCGGTATAGTTATATAAACATTTATAATACTAATTTATATTATTTTTAATTATAATAATATAAACAAATTCACATGACATAAACTTGCATTATTTTCAAGGTTTCTACAGACGGTACTGGACTCGCCGATATCCGAACTCTGGTAATACCAGTGGTCGGAACAGGGGTGGGTAATGGAGGGGGGGGGAAGTGGCGTGAAACCAGATTTTATATATTTTAACTGTATTTTTGTTAGAGAATAAATTAAATTTAATGTTGTATGAGATATTAATTATATTTTGCATATCGCGCGCCTTTGCTGTATCCACTCTTGGACGGAATTTACACAATTGTCCTTCTATAACATTTTGAAATCGGAAGATTTTTGAAAATGGGTTTCTATTATTTTGTAACATAGACTAATATTTAAATGGTATCAAAATGCCAGAAAACTTAAGAGAAGAAATAATGATTCTATTGAAAATAAATTATTCAACGATAAAATAAAAGAAATAAAAAAAATTTTACTAAGTACCTCATTTGGCGATTTAACAGTAGAACTAAGATAATCATTGTTTTTAGCACCTGCTTGTATAATTTGTTCACATGATAAAAATCCGGATCATTTTCGATTAAAACTGACTAAGGTGGCTGTAATAAAAGTGAAACAGAATGTGTAGGTTGTATTATTCTTGTGGTATATATCCGATAATGAAGGAATGAGAGACGAAAATTCTTTTGTTCAATATTTTTCAAGTAAAGTGGTGTTTTACGGTTAAATTTATAAATTTGTTTTCATAGCGAATGCTGGATTTGAAAAAGTAAATTCAAATAACCTTCTATTTGTTTATTATGATTTTAAACTTTTATTCGTTGAATAAAACTTATATTTAGATAAGTAACTGCGCTGTTACTAGATTCATCAGATGTACATGCAATATTGTTTAATAAATTAGTTAACACAACGATATTTATTTAAAAAGATTCTAAATGTGCACTTATATTTTTATTTAGTTTTAGTGTATAACATAGCCTCAAATTGGATTGGATGACGTTTCCATTAAAATACCAAAGTTATTCCAATGCCAAAAATAACCAATTGGATATTTAATCTACCTTCTTCTGCTCCGTGTTCCTTTTGTTCTCCACGCTGACAGTTTCCGGTACTGAATTTGTCCATTGAAAAATCAAAATTATGCAACAACAGTTTACCTAAATACTGGTAATGCTCAACTCAATTTTTTCTTAGTTTTCTTCAGAACTTGGAGTTCGTACAGATTTGGCTCAGAATCCTCAAATCGTCTGTCTCATAGTATGACTCCGATTTTTGTCACACGGCGAACACTCTCAACTGAATTTTCTGGAAGTATATAGTTTGAAAAATACTCACTGAAAGTGAAACGAATAAAAAGTCAAATGTGCAAAACTGCTGAATCGTCTTTCACTTCAAGCCACAATTTATCAAAAAGAAGCTGGACCAAAGGCCAGAACCGGTAGCTACTACTGCCTCATATGGTTGACAGAAGGAAACAACACTGACGTAGTTTTCCACAAAACATCAAAACACCACATACTGCACTCGACGCGCGTATCGCCAACCAAGTTGACATCATCTGGAGATGATTTCCAGCAAACATTTTCCATAAAATTAGCTATAACTCGACTTGGTAAAAGACAAATTTACTTATTGAGGTAGTTATGACGTAAAATTGACTCGAAAAATACATTTTCCATAGAAATTTACGTATTGGTTTTACTCTATATTCAAATTTACGTAAATAATACGAATGAATCTACCTCATACATTATTTTGCTTAAAAAATACTTTTAACTAAGGTAGCAAGGGAAAACCAGCTAAAAAAATCTGCCACAAATACCTTAAAGGTAAATTTCTCTTAAAGTCGAAATAGGTAGTATAATTAGGTACTTAATATTTACCTTCTTGGTGACTGGAAATCGTCATAATGGTAGAATATTCTAACTAGGTGTATATAAGTTTTAGTCTAGCAACTCAGCAATTAACATTAACAAAAAGTAATAACATTAACGGAACCAGGTTTGAGCCTTGCGTGACACCACTGCTGGCATAATAAAAAAAATTGATTTGAATCCTCATGCAATCTCTCGGTTAATAAAGAAATAAACAGTATAAAAAGATTATCACACAGTCCAAAATATTTAAGTTTATTAATTATAGTTTCATGGTGCACCCGATCAAAAGCTTTCGTGAAATCAATATATATTATATCAACTTGCTTCATTTGATCAAGTGGTGCACTTGAGACAAATTGAGTAAAATTGTACAAATTTGTAGCAGCTGACCTACCCTTGATAAAGCCATGCTGACTGTCACATAACTGGCTAACAACATGATTGGATACATAATATGATACAATACTTTCAAATATTTTATAATTCCAATTGGTCTATAATTGATAATAAAAGATTTATTGCCTGATTTAAAGACAGGACAAATTTTTGACACTTCCCATTGTTTTGAAAAAACCCCCCCACCTTAAGATTAACCTAAATAAAAAACATAACGGTAATTCAAGACACCCCATACAGTCTTTAACTAAAAACGCTGGTATATTATCAACTCCCATAGTGAAGTTAGGTTTAATGCTTTTCACAGCTCTTCTTATATCAGAAACACTAACATCAAATGTGTGAAGAACATTATTACCACTAGAAACATAATCACTACCAGAAGTACCGTTATAGTCATTCTCAAGAAACCTGCTTTTAAAATATGTGGCAAAGCTGTTCACAATATCCTGCGGATGTAGTAGTGGTTCATCATTTAAAGTCATATTGCCAGGAATTCTAGTAGTCTTTTTCTTTGCGTTAATATAATTCCATAATTCATTCGGATTAGTTTTTATATTATCTTCAACGGACTTTACGAAGTTAATGTATTCCCTCCTAATACTACTTTTAATTTTACATTTTAAGTTTTTAATTCTTTCTGAATGCTCAAGTAGTTTATGTTTTTTATGTATCTTGACAAGATGATTTTTAGTTTTAATTTTTCCAATTACATCTTTAATAAACCAAGTAGATTGAATTGGTATAGTTTTAGGCACATACATATCAATAGTTCCATACAATTTGTTGTAAAAAAAATCACACACTTCATCGACATCCTGGATCAATTCTGACCCTCCCTCCCTAATAATAATGCTATAACTATGATCGATTGATCATAGTTATAGCATTATAGAGCTCATAAAAACTTCTTCCGGAAATTGTATTTAGTAGTAGTTGGACACAAGCCATTACTCTCAAACTTTGGATTATCTTCAGACCAGAGTAGAGTAAGCCCTGGATGATGATTGTTCTCATCCACCAATACAAATTCGTCATGTGACACATTACATGTTATTTCAGCGGATGTGATAATTAAATCTAAAATTCTTAAATTAGCATTTAAAATATGGTTATGCTGTTTAATTCTACAAATATTAATAAAGCTCTGCAGTAGATTACATAATGGTGAAATCCTATTAGATTCATAATAATTTTGAGGTTCTGAAATATTAAAATCACCAGTTAAAACTGTTAGTATATCGGAGTTGCAACAATAATTTTCCAGATGGTCAAATAATGTTTCATACTTAATAGATGTCAGTGATGGGGGAATATACAGATTTATCAATAAGATGGAATTATTATAACTATTGTACAATTTAACCGCAGTTAGGTCAATTTTGGGTAGGGGTGACTCGAAAGAAACTTCCTCAGATCTGTATTTCACATCCACGGCAATTTATACACCCCCCACCCTAAGTATCAATAGGGAACTTGCCTATAATTTTAAAAATAAAAATAATACTAAAAAACATAGCGTAACGTTGTAATAAATCGTGTACTTCACAAAAAAATAAGTTTTCTAATTCCACGCGATCAGTATAAAGGATCTAAACAGCGATAAAATTGAAGTGGCCCGAAACGAGCTACTATTGCCTGTGACGTCACATCATACCATATTCGGTAATCGTCGCGCCGGGAAGCAACACAATCAGATGTTTACCGGTGTTATAAGACTGTGGTTGATTTGTTAGTGACTGTTCTGATATAAATATATAATTGTGTTTTATAGTACCGCTTATTGTAGTTGTACAGATATTTTAAAATGACTGATCAAGGTTTTTCAAAGGGCCAATCTGATAATTTGCTTAAAGTGGATATGTTTATGGTGGCATCTTTTATACAAAATAGTGAAAGTTTTTCCCTTGGAGAGGTCCGCGGGGTCAAGGCAGAGAAGTATGTATTTTTTTAGCTTTTAGTAATAATTTATAAACATAAAATAGTTATGACTTGATCACGGAATAAAAAGAAATAACTACAAAATGCTTAGTCGCAACTAAGCATTTTTAGCAGACTTAGTCTTATGTTTGAAAGAATTTAGGGTAATTCTTTACAACAGCCACTTCTATATTTTTCGTGTTTTTTTTTTTGTACACACGCGTAAAGTGTCTCTATAGAAGACATTTGCTGCAAAGGAAATGTTGCGCAAATGTATAATTACCTATCGTAGGTATTTTCGTACTATGTTTTGGGGCAAGGGAAATAAGTGATTGTGTCGTGTTATCATTCACATAATAGATAAATGTAAGATTTGAATAGAATAAATTAAAGGACAAGGGAAAGGTATTTGCAATATGCTATATATACTAGACGTAAACATTTTATTCTTCGCAGACAGTAGTGTTATTGAACTTTTATATAATTGTTGCACATTCTGTAGGATACTCTTCGCAGTTTTTTGAAAAGAATCTTGTGTTTGTCTTATAAACTTCATTCTTACAATACCTAATGTATTGACTACATATTTAATTTTCTCTCCCGATGGTGCCGACTGTAATGGCGAAACGCGTGGCAGTATATTTTATAGTATAAACTAAGATTCATTCTTACAATACCTTATATATTGATCACATATTTAATTTTCAATTTTTTTTCATCTCCCGATGATGCCGACTGCGTAGGCGACATTTGTGGTAGTATATTTTACAGCATTTTGGTGTCTAGAAAATTACTTCAATTTTAGTAGCACATTGAAAATTGCAACCCTCTGTAGATTCATATTTTTAAATAAAATGTCGTATAACTTTTTTATTTACTATTTGATTTTTTTCAAAAACAATGGATTTCTTCCTCTAGCTAACACTAACTTATACCCCAAATTTCAATTCGAACGGACTTTTTTTTCTTTAGTTATCGTGCTTACAAGAAACGTGACGGACAGACAGACGGACGGACAGATGAACAGACGGACATTTTGA
This sequence comes from Rhamnusium bicolor, assembly GCA_029963845.1. Classification (NCBI taxonomy): domain Eukaryota; kingdom Metazoa; phylum Arthropoda; class Insecta; order Coleoptera; family Cerambycidae; genus Rhamnusium; species Rhamnusium bicolor. The sequence goes on along the minus strand of JANEYF010002902.1, from coordinate 80,830 downwards.
AAGTTGTTCAGAATTCGATGACGAACGAAATGATTTTTTCTCTGCGAGCGATATTAACGATTTTAGAAATGTCCCGATCAAATGCAATATACTCTTCGTAATCGTATTTGCGAAGAGTACAATAATAAATAGCTGTTTACTTTCGCACCAGGAAATTACCTTTACTTAGTATCACTAAATTACATTCTATCTACTAATCTTATTTTCTAACATTGTATACACATTCTTTCTTTAATCCTACCCTAATTAAAATTCAATAATTCGGAATTCGGAATATTTTATTGCCCGCCTGCGAAAAACTAGTAGATAGACATGTAGTATTTAATAATGTACTTACATTAAAATGATCTTCACACACATGTAGAGACCTACTGCTCTGTGAAATGTCTTTTTTCATTTCTTCTACACGCTTTTAGCCATTTTGATCGACGAATCTTATCTTCTGGCAACATTCTAAATATTTTATCTGGCACTTTTACTGTAGTATTCTTACACAACGGTACAATGCAATATTTAAAATAAGGAGTTTTTGTTTCCATTTTAAGTACCTATACACTTAAAATTTATGGCGATGCTGGTATTTTTACGGCTGAAATCAAGCAGTCGAGTGCTGGGATCTCCGTCGTGGTATGGTGTGATGTCACGACTACTCCCGCGCTTTTGAACCTGTTTGAAACGGTTCGCTCGCGCGCGAAACTTTAATAATTTATAACAAATGTATTATTGGGAATTAAGGCGTCATATTTTGCATATCTTATTTTTTAGTATTGTAGAACATTTTTATGAAGTAAAAAAGAAATGTGCAAGTTCCCTATTCTGGCACATCAATATGATGTCAACTTGGTTGGCAAAAAGCGCGTCGAATGCAGTATATGTTTTATAGAAAACTATATCAGTATTATCTTCACATCAAAGGTTCCAACCCACTTCTTGACAGATGGACATACGTCGACAAATAAAAGCAAAGGTATAAAATGATTAACGAAATACATACTGCATGGTACAATATATTATTCAGAATGACTGAAGTCTGCCATCGCATTAGCACACATAGTCACAAGTAATATTCGTTTTGCATTCGTGGATGTTATATTTAAACGATTTGATCTTTATATATGTGTACCCCAGATGCAAAACTCGGTTTTTGCACAAAGTCAAACAACTTTTATGTTATTCAAAGATAGCATTGTTTAAAATACTATTTAGCCGATAACGTACATAAGTTAGTATTTTGTATGGTAAAGTAGATGTTAAAATCTAACAGATGTCAACTCGGTATTTGTTCTTTCGGTCAGATGCATAACTGCATATTTGCTATTAACCAATCATGGTGTAGTTTTATGTACCAGCATATGTTTGTTACACTCTGTATAAAAAAATAAAAATAGTTTCACAATAATAATTATTACCAATGGTACTAAAATCACACGCTTTTGTTGTTGCAAATCTATCAGTAACTTCAGTCAGATGCAACTGTGATGCTGCCGTATACTCGATTGCAATTAAAGATAAATATCGCAGAGCGTTTTGCCAACACAGTCGGCATCATCAGGAGATGAAGAAAATTAAAAATGTATCCTATTTCTAACTTTAAATATGGTCATACAGCACGATATTTACTGTCCGTAAATATGGAAATCCAAACAATAACCAGCTTAATGCTGTTTTCATGAGCCAAGTTGTTATTGTCGTGAGATAATTAAAATTACGTATAGGTACATCGGAATATAATATCAGAACAAAATACAGATTCCGTTTCATCTGAAGTAGATTAAATAATTATCACGCAAAAGCAAAAACACGTTATAATGTCCAATTTTGACACCATAAATTATTAATTTGTAGCTGTGAAGATAAAATAGATAGGGGAATTAATTTATAAGACAAAACTGACATTATTATGAAAAAACTGCAAAGAGTATCCTAAAGAATGTGCAACAATTATATATTCGCATTTGGTTTTATTTTATTTTTTTTTAATGCGTTTCATTTATTAATGAAGTTTTGGGGGCCCACGGGATTTTGGGGCTCCGGTGCACTGCACCGCCTAGCCCTATGATAGCTACGCTGCTAAAAATATACAATAATGGACAAATCAAACATAAAGTTGGAAAAATAAAACTACTTTGGATTCAATAAATCAAAAGTTTAAAAACAATATTAATGATATTTACGCAACAATAATAGAATGTATCCAACATTTCCCTTTTTTAAGTGCATCGGATTAATCATTCAATTTCCCTAGTTGCAACAAGTTCATAAAAATGAATTAAATACTATACAATGCTGGGTATATACTATGTCAACAGCTTCTAAACATTTTATTGTATGATTGATGTGAAGTCATAATGTTATATTCGTAAATATCCAAAACCAATTCAGCCTCGATTATCCATCAAATAGTGCAGTGTTTCCGGGTAGGTAAACAAATCCGAATTTCCATGTTATTGGATGTGATTTTCTGAAACCTGGGGGCATATTTTTTTATTAAACTAGTAATTGTTTGCGAACTCACACCTAATGCGATTTCGCTAGAAAATCACAATTAATTTCAAATGTCAACAGAATAAATTCTGTTTTTTGTTCATATTGCATTTTACGGTGGCAAAACGTATTATTTTATTGTGTCATAAAATATTACACAGTTACTTTTTACCGAATTTCTAAATTCAATCAAAATTGCTTTGAAAGCCACAGTGCAAAATTATTTTGTTATATAAATATTAACTATAATACATATCAGCAGCGCTGAGATTGTTCCCCTAAGGCGATTATATTTTTTTAGTCGTTCAAGTCGGTTTTGATTCGCCGTTTTTTTAATCGGTTAGTACAAATAGTCACTTTATCACGAATTTATCACTATAATCTGAATCTACAATTGGTATTGCTCGACCTTGAGAAAATGTCCCTGTATAGAGGGCCGCCATACTGTGGGCAATCTAGTTACATTTCAATTTATTATTGGTAAAAATTAGTGTTTTTGCGTTGCCACACTGAATTTCAATTTGTCAATTGTCATCTTTGGACGATTTGTTTATGTGATGTGCTGTGACTGGATTTATTAATGATTGTACTTTTTGCTTGATTTGTCAGTTTTATTAGATTTGTTCTGTATTTATTAGTTTTTGAGTGACATTTTGTGGTTATTGTTTAGTGTAGAACTTCTATGTGCGCTTAATTAAAAATCATTGTTTGGTTTCTCGTTCCGAAAGTTCCACCAGAAAAAAAAAAGAAAAAAGTGTAACGTTCATTCGTAAGTGTGGTATTATTCAACCACCAATAGGTTGTCTTTAAAAGCTGGAGAATATTGTAATTTTTTATAATAAAACATGTTTAAATCGAGTTGTCTTTTTTCTTCTCAAATGTGAAATATTTTTTTCTTCAAATAGTGTTTAACTAATTTGAAATACACGACTGTGATAATAACACAACTTATCTGCTAGTTACCAATAATCAGTAGTAATATCACAAGAGAGTGAGAATAAATTGAAAATAATTCGACAGTTTTTCGAGAACCTGTTGCTTAGCAATAGACACGAGAGCTCGTAGGGCTCAAGTGGCTATTGCCGATTGGCAACAAGTTTGAGAAAAGAACCGGAGAACTATTAATTAAAAATTACATTACTGAATCAGTCACACTGAACATAATGTGCATATTATCTTTTTTGTAATCCAAGTTTCAGCGTTTTGGCAAATAGCCGGGAAAATAATTGTTTAAAAAGATATATGTTATACTTATCTGTAATATGTTTTGTAAAAGTAAGTAAATGATAATTAGCAAAAAAAATTTTCAGCGTTATTATTTTTCATTTCACAAAATATAAATATTGTCTGAGTGTTATTTGTGGCATTCTGTAAATTTCTCATTCCCTTTTAGGGACTTACTACCACAGGAATAATTCTTTGTTCTCTAAAAAATATAGTTAGTTACCCAGTATGTTACTGGAAAAATAAACCTCAGCGCTTGTGACTTTACGTCAAAAGATTAGTCAGAGGATGCTTTTTGACAACTAATATGAGACACAAAAATAATAATATAATTCCCTACGTTTCGGAAAATAAATCCGTTTCCTTTTTCAAAGTTATTTATCTTCTTTTAGAATATGCTATTTAATATCCATAGATACTTTACATAGAACTGTTGATACTTAAAAATTATACAATAGGTATTAATTTTGTTCAATTCTTCTTTTAATATCGGTAACCACGTTGTACCAACATCTACAGAGCAATGGGATAACCATTTTTCTTCATTTAATAGTATTGTTGTCGATTCCTTAATTTTTCTTTTTTTGCTGTCGGCTTTTTTCATTAAAAATTTGCCGAATCCCAGTTTGTTCTTTGTCAATTTTTCCAAGCATGTTCGCAAATTATCGATGTTATAGAGCTAATTATAACAATAAAGTACAATTTATTACAGACAATAATTTAAAAAAATCTAACATCAACATTTCATCATTCATTAATAAAGTTAAAACCTCCTTGAATAATTACAATAGTTTTTTCGATAAAAAATATTAAACGACTTAAACTCGGACTATACAATGATTCCGAGATTATATGGCCTCTTAAAAATTCATAAATCTAATATATTTTCAGACATCCCAATTAGACCAGTAGTTGCTTATAACAACTCACCCACATACAAGTTGTTCAAGTGGTTAAATAAAATTTTAAAAGATTTATGTTCAGGACATTTCCCCTATATAATTAAAAATAGTATTGAACTAATTAATAAATTCAACAATATAAATATTAAAAATGAGGACATGTTAATATCATTAGACGTATCTAATCTCTTCACCAACATACCGGTAAGAGGTAATCACTCTTGTCAATGAAAAATTGTTTGATAGTGATTACTCAGATGCTAATATTATGGATATATCTAATTTATTAACAACTTGTTTAGAACAAAACTTTTTTAATTTCAACAATGACATCTTTGTACAAAAGACCGGTCTTGTAATGGGAAGTCCTTTGTCTCCTATTTTAGCAGATATTTTTTATACATTACTTAGAATCCACACATATTTTAAAAGAACAACCCATATACCCAGTATATACAATATTATCGTTATATTGATGATATTCTAATTCTTTGGTCAGGTCCTTTAGACCTATTACCAATTTTTTTAAATTACGTCAACTCTATTCACACCACAATTAGATTCACACTAGAAACACTAAACAACAACCGTTCATTAAACTTTTTAGATTTAAATATTACCTTAGAAGATAACAAACATTATTTTAATATTTATAAAAAAATCTACACACACTGGTGTAGTTATCGATCACATTTCCCTGCATCCCTTTTCACATAAGGTAGCAGCTTTTAATTGTTATATTAATAGATTGTTAAAAGTACCTTTATCCCTAAATAATTATAATCAGGAAATTTCAATTATTAAACAAATAATCAATCACTCATAACTACAATATTGCTTTAATTGATACCTTACTAACCAAAAGAATAAATAAATATGTCCAAAATACGGTCTACATAAATACATACAGAGAAGTTCCCTCCGAAATTCCATACCGTTCTCTTAGGTTCATAGGTCCTGTTTCATATAAAATTTCAAATTGCTTTAAAAATATTTTCCATATCTCCTTTAAATCAACTAACTCTATAGAAAAGTTGTTTGTCAATGGTAAAGACCAAATTTATCCACTAGATAGATGTGGGGTTTACAAACTTTCTTGCAATACATGCAACGGCACATATATTGGTTGCACATATAGAAATTTTAAAACACGGTTAAAAGAACACGTTCGGTGCATAAGCTCATCCTCAGGTTTCTCCTATTTCACCAAACATCTAGTAGATAACAACCACTCATTTGACAATACTCTTAAAATATTACATCTTGTTGGTAAAGGTAGTTTGATTAATAACCTTCAAAGTTTGGAAATTCTGAAAGATTCAAGAAATCCCAATACATTATCTCTGAATTCACAAATCCAGTTTCAATCTTCACTGACATTCTCTGTGGTTGTCTAATTTTTGTTTTGTTTCTCTATTGAAATTTGTTTCCATATGCTCGATATTATAATAATATAATTCAACCTTATTCTCTTATAAGTAACTATTACTACCATGTTTAGTGTGTTTTCGCTGCTACCACCATCTGCAGTTGAATATAATAAACTCCACTATTATAAAATCCTATGGTTCACATATAGTTTTCAATTTACTTTTTATTTAACGTTAGCCCTTAGATAGTTCGATAGAGGGCACCATCTTAATAAATTTTTATTATTAAAATATTCGCTATTCGATTTTAACCTGTTGTAGTGTATGTATGTGTTTTTAAACAAAAAAAGCACGTTAATTTTATCATTTTAGTACAAAGTTAATCTATTAGATACAAAATTTATATATCTTACATTTATTTACCCCCCTTTTGAATATGTTGTAATTTTGACTACCCTGGTTTTATTTTTAAAAATGTAAGTATTATATATAAAAATAACCCTCTATTTTTTCACACAATTCAATTAATTTAATTTTACAAATTTCTATATTATAATCAAACTAAGGTAATCTTTATTATTTTAAATTATTTCAGTCTTTAATGTAAACAAATTCTATCAACAATTTTTTACCTATAAGATTTTACAAGTACCTACATAAAAAATGGAAATAAAATTGTCTTCTATGTTCTTGTTTTTAAGTTTTATTAACTTATTAACATTTATATTTATGTATGTAACCACCATACATATCATTTTCTGAAATTATTGTAGTCCCGTGTCTGATGATGTGAAGTAAATTTGCTTGTTCACGAAACCGGTCACACCAATAAAGGAATTTTATGAGAATTTTCTGTTTGTCTGTCATCATGAAATTTTTTGTTGAAATTATTCCATTCACAAGTGTATATTAAAAATATCACTACAATCACAACTATCGATTTAAGAAAAAATATGTTATGAGACATCTGTGTGATGATACTGAGTCATTTTCACTACCTAAAAGTATACATTGTGGCCAAAAATGATGTTTGAATTTACAACATTTTAAACTGAATTCTCTCAATATTTTCAAATAGAACACCCTGTATATTTTTGGACGATGTGATGACATGTAGAATTAAAAAACGAACATTTTTTATACGTACATTCCTATGGCTATTTGTGACCATATTCAATTTATTGAACAATAACTGCAAAATTGAGCAAATAAAAATTAAAAATTGAGGTTTTCTTCAAATAATTCAACATAAGCGTGTTACATGATGCCCATAGAAACATCACACCAACAACAATCCAAAATTTGAGGAAAAGGATAATAAATGATTTTAGAAGTATCACTCCGGCAATTTTATGAACAATAGAAACATCATTCCAAAGACGCATAGAAATGTGTGTCAATCAAAATGAGTAACATGTGGAGCACTTTCTATAACATGTTCTCTTGATTTACAAAAAAAAATATATTTTTAATTTTTATTGCTGTTTTTTGCAGTTACTACTCAATAAATCAAAAATGTATTACAAATAGCTATAGAGATGTACGTACAAAAAATGTTCGTTTTTTAATTCTACATCACATCGCCAAAAATGTACAGGGTGTTCTATTTGAAAAAAAAATGAGAATTCAGTTCAAATAGTTGTAAATTTAAAAATTCTTTTTTGGCCACCCTGTATACTTTTAGGAAGTGAAAATGGCTGAGTGTCATCACACAGAAGTCTCATAACTGGTAACAATATATTTTTTTCTTAAAATTGATAATTGTGACTGTAGTGACTTTTTTAATATACACGTGTAATTGGCATAATTTCAACAAAAAAATCATTACATCCAAGTGGTTGGGAGAGAGTCAATAATAATACAGGGGTGGAAGGAGGCCACAAAAAGGATTCAAAAAATGTTCTGATATACATGGCATTCTATTTAAAAAGAGTGTTAGTTGACCCTATAGAATCGTCTAGGCTCACCTTGTATGTTCGAAAATAATTTCCGGATATAGAATTTTTTGTCTAGTTTATTCATGTTTATAAATCAAATTTCTAGCTATCATAGAACTCGACATATCGATCTCGGACGCACTATTGTCCCACCTTGTATATCTACAACAAGTACAGAATTTCTTTTTATTAACATAGTGTCTTAAAAAACAAATAAGAAAATGTTTACCTAGTCTCGCAGAGTGCCCCTTTGTCGATCTCCTGTCGGGCATAGTTAGTTCTTTAACATAGGTGTGCGGTGTATTATAATTACACAAAATGTATTTATATAATATCACGCACCTAGGCTAGAATTTTTTATGTGCTTATATTAGATGAATGGACTATAGAACGATGGAAAACGGTTTTCTGGAGTTAGAGTCTGATGGTGCAGAAGGTCGGTGCAATATCTGTAAGAAAATATCATCATGCAATCGGATCCGGGCTCTACAAATCACACTGTCCGCACTAATCCCCGCGTTGGTTATAATCAAACTATTCTTGTTCTTGATATCACAACCAAGGGCGTAATGCAGAAGCACAGAATAATTGTATTATATTTATAGCGCGGTCTGCCTACGGATTTGGACCCTTAAGTGAAGATACAGTAAACAAAAATATGCAAAAATTCGGAAATTTTCCGTAGAATTCAATAAACCAAAATACAAACAACTGGCACCTCGGGGGCCCATAGTAAATTGGGCCCAAAGTTGGCCAAAAACGGTTTTTTCCATTTTACTCTGTCATGGTGCCATAAAATTAAAAAAAAGTTGTAGAACTATTAAATGCGGATCGATCTGTGGAAATCAGATGTCAAAAAATTCAAAAATAAATTATTTATTTGAAAAAAACCGTTAAAAATCGCGTTTTTTTGAAACGCTCATATCTTCGTGAAAACAAATCATTTTTTCACGAAACTTGGTAAAAGTGTAGCTCCCTACTAACTAAAAAAAGATCGTTTTAAAAAAATTTAAAAATATTATAAACGTTTTGCAAAAATTGATTTTTTCGAGAAAATCACGTTTTTTTAAAATCTCGATAGCTCATACACGCTGTCATATTTCTAGTCAGTTTTAAACTTAAAATTTGCTTGAAATGTTGTACTAACATGGTTATTTATTGCGCGCTTTTTAAATTGATCGGTAATATGCGAAAAATCGGTTGAAAAATCGTTCTTTTTTTTTAACAACAAAAGAATCGATTTTTTTTCAAGAAAAAAATTTTTTTTTTTTTTTTGTTAGCAGCATTGAATAGCTGGTATTTTTTTTATAAATTTACAAAAAAAAAATTATCTACGACCCTTTGGAGCCGAGATAATTTTTTTTTTTGAAAAAAAATCTAGTGACGCTATCTTTTAATATTAAAGGCTGAAATTTACACAGTTTGTAGTTCAGTACTTGTATTTTACATAAAAAAAATACTACAATGACATATTCGCTCTCTATTCTTTGGAAATTTAATGGCAAGCGGAGCACACCCCGGCTCATACGTTCGTTCGCTCGAGAGGTGTCGTGGAGGTGCGAGACGGTGTTAACGTGGATACATCTGTAAAACTGTATGCTCTTATCATACGTACCGTATCGTAGTTTCAACTGCACACAGAGCGTTCATACGATTATGTCTCTTGAACGTTATATTGATTCTTAAAAACATATGAGTTGACAGGTAAATAATAATTGTTAAGCAACATTTTTAGTATAAAAATAAAATATTTATTTTACATGAAAGTTCAAAATATTGACAGTGAATATAAACGTGTACAGTACTTAATTGATCCGTAGTTTTTTTTATCGGAGACCCCTCCCCCCCTCCTCGTTGTCGCTGGTACGTTCTTCGCTGTATGCAGCGAGTACGGAAGAGTCGGCTTCGCTTTCGATCTTATCATCATTATGGACATTGGTCTGTGATTCATCCATCACCACGCAAGACTCATTAAATATATCTTCGTCCAAGTCGTCATCAAGAGCATCTGCCTCCATCGTAGTTATTTCTATATTAGTGCAATTTTCTTGATCGCATGTCAAGCACATGCTTGAACACTTCAAACCATACCTCCTGCAGCTACAGATCTTCGTTTTACATCCACTTCCGCATCTGCAGGCTATCGTTTTAACGATTTCGTCTGGAACCAGCCGATCCGAGCTGTACGTGGGAAGCAGATTAGTGCCGTCGGAAGTCCAACCCCATTGTTCTGGCCCTAGCGAAGTTCCGAGCCACGTTTGCAACTGCAAATAGGAGCGGTAGGCATGTTGAGCCGCTGCTGCCCTTTTCTTGAAAAAAAAATCGATTTTTTTGTTGTTAAAAAAAAACGATTTTTCAACCGATTTTTCGTATATTACCGATCAATTTAAAAAGCGCGCAATAAATAACCATGTTAGTACAACATTTCAAGCAAATTTTAAGCTCAAAATTGACTAGAAATATGAAAGCGTGTATGAGCTATCGAGATTTTAAAAAAACGTGATTTTTTTCGAAAAAAATCAATTTTTGCAAAATGTTTATAATGTTTTTAAGTTTTTTGAAAACGATCTTTTTTTAGTTAGTAGGGAGCTACACTTTTACCAAGTTTCGTGAAAAAATGATTTGTTTTCACGAAAATATGAGCGTTTCAAAAAAACGCGATTTTTAACGGTTTTTTTCAAATAAATAATTTATTTTTGAATTTTTTGACATCTGATTTCCACAGATCGATCCGCATTTAATAGTTCTACAACTTTTTGTATAAAACTTTTTTTTCATTTTATGGCACCATGACAGAGTAAAATGGAAAAAACCGTTTTTGGCCAACTTTGGGCCCAATTTACTATGGGCCCCCGAGGTGCCAGTTGTTTGTATTTTGGTTTATGGAATTCTACGGAAGATTTCCGATTTTTTACATATTTTTGTTGACTGTATCTCCGAAGTGAAAAATTAACATGCGGCCAAAAATAGGCAGACTACACTATTATGGCCGAGGTAAGCCAACATTTTCAGGTGAGCCAGTTGAAATCTATAGATTACGTAAAATATCTGTAGTTAACATTTCTTTCTAATGTTTAGAAAATGAATGTCCTAGAGGCGCTTTATCATGGCTGTTACAGTAAGTGACACTGCCTACGTTAAATCTAGGCATGAGAGCATTTTGTTTTCCCCTAGTTTGGTTTTCAGTCACCAAAGTAGAGACAGATTCTCATGGGAATGACCAGTATTTTACATAATCATTCGCATTCAGAAACGCAAATTCAGAGTGCTATTGTTACTAGTTTATGGGTTATTCCAAATATCCGATTTAAAAACCAAATTTTTCTGAAGGAGTCAACTTATCTTCAAACAAATTAAACAGATTGTAAAAAAATAATGGTACAGATAGTTTAAACATCACACAAAATGGAATTACTCAATCAGTATTTCATTATTCGACCAACAATGAGAACAGAAATATAATATGCCAAGAGTTACGTCAATATTCAATTTAAATGATTCCTGTTTACTCACTCACAAACTGAGCCTTTTCATGTCAGTAAATCAAAGGTCGACTTTAAAAACCAGCTGCCATTAGTAATTCAATGAGGTGCAGATGTCGATAAATAAATTAATGATTTGGGTGTGAATCAGCAAAATAATAATTCATTTATTTCTGGGATATATTAATAAATACAAATTTTGGTCAATTCACATAAATTACGTACATAAATTTTCTGACCGAAAATCTAATAACTTATCAGCAGTTTTTGCATATGGAAATTAATTCTTCACTGCTTTATTCATTTAATGCTGATTGTCATATGTATGAGGGGGGAGTTAACTGACTGTGCTGTAACCGTGTAAATTCTACGATTGTACATAATATATTCAGTCCTGTTGAACATGACTTGCATAAGTGGAAGAGTCATATAATGGGAAAATAATTACCTATTATCACAAAAAAACGTGCTTAAATAATGAGTAGTATGTAAGGGCAGATACGGGATTTCATTCTCCATATTTTTTTGTAGTGTGCCGTAATGATTTTGAAATGGTGATATTTTAAAAATCATTGCGGCATAATTAAAATACTTATAGATTTTAGGAAGACATCCAAATATTGCATGGATAATGCAGTTTTTTATATATATTAGTTGTCATTATCAATTCCTAAATTACAGCTGGTCATGTTTAAATATGGAATGAAATTTAAGATAGAATTATCTAAGTGGTTATCTGTGAAACTATGATTGTTTAAGAATATTGTTATTAGTAACGAAATAGTATATTGTTTTATTAGGATTAAAAGTGACACTTTGTTAGACGAGCAATTATGTTTGTATTTGCGAGGCGAAGCGCAGCGTAGCCTAGCGAACGAAAAAATTGCGAGTCAAACAAAGACACTTTAAATCCGAATGAAACATGTTATTTTTTCTTCAAACGCAAAAAAAAATCGAAATATTTAAACATACATAATTATTTTCGATTATACGACTTGTAACAGTTTCATCGTGTTGCTTGTGACAAACACTATGTGATTGCTATGGATATTGTGTGGTTGCTAGGGATGCCAATAAATATAAACAAATATTCTATTTAAGCAAATAAATTGTGATTTATTGTAGTCCATTATTAGAAAAAAATGTCTAATTGTGAAGATTTGTCGTGTATACCAGCAGAGGTGGTTGAAATTGCTAACGAAGTAACTTTAAATCTTCTACCACCAAAGTCGCGTGAAGTGTACGAGTGCTCATATAATCGTTTTATGCAATGGTGCTCTGAAAAGAATATAAAATCGTATTCGGAAAGTGTTTTATTGGCATATTTTGCCAGTTTGTCCTCAAAAATGAAATGTTCCACTTTGTGGTCACAGTATTCAATGGTGAAATCGACACTGACTCTCAAGAATGGCGTAGATATAAGTAAATTTTCCAAGTTGAATGCATTTTTAAAAAGGCAAAGTAATGATTATATCCCTAAGAAAGCTAGGGTTTTAACGAAGGACCAAGTTGAACAGTTTTTGAATGCTGCTCCTAACATACATTATATAATGATGAAGGTATGTTTAAAATTAAAGAATGAAGTAGGCAAATTTTGTGAATTTTTATTTATAGGTTGCCTTAATAATGGGAATTGCGGGCGCATGTCGTTGTGATGAACTAATTCACTTAAAAACTGATGACATTGAAGATGTTAAATCTGCTTTACTGATAAAAGTTCCTCATACTAAGACCGGTAAGGGTCGGTCATTTACGGTTCTTGAAGAAAAATATTTGAGTATTTACAGAAAATACGCTGCTCTTCGGCCAAAAGGTTTTGAAGAAAGTCGGTTTTTTATAAAGTATCAAAATGAAAGATGTCAACGGTCAGTAGTCGGTATTCATAAAATTAGTAGTGTTGCAAAAGAAGTGGCAAAATATTTAAATTTATCAAACGCAAATGAATATACTGGACACTGCTTACGTCGAACTTCTGCCACTTTTCTTGTAGATTCTGGTGGTGATGTTACTTGTCTTAAAAGACATGGGGGTTAGAGGTCGAACACTGTTGCAGAGGGGTATATAGTAGAATCTATAGAAAATAAAAAAAGTGTAGCAAGAAAAATATTTCGACTTTATGAACCTAGTACTAGCACCAATGGGTCTAGTACGTGTAATAGTATCAATCCCTTGAATCTCGATAATACAACTGCTTGCAATAATGTAGAAAATCAAGGAAAAATTAATCAAGAAATGTGTTCCCACGATACCACTAAGAGTGTAACAGTTTCAGATATTGCTACCACCACCGTTAAAAATGTTAACAATGTCGATTCTTCTGGTTTGTTTAATTTTTATTCAACTTGCTCAAACTGCACTTTCAATATTACTATCAATAAATAATAATAATTGAATGAATTTATATATCTAGCCTAATCAATGAGTTTTGTATTTCATTTCATTGTTTAATAATTTTGGATTGTAAGAATTTCATATTTTAATTTAAATAAACTGAATTAATATGAAAATGCTCAATATTTACCTAAATATACTTTTAATACTAGGATTAAAAATACTTTTAATCCTAGGATTAGAAGTGTTGACATTTTTATATTAGTAAAAAAAAACATCAATTTTTGTGTCAGATTTTACCATTAAAAATGATGACTTTTTGTGACGTTTGAAGAAAAAATAATTTTCTTTTTCTTGAGCAAAAGTAATAACTAACTGGTTGAGCATTGAGTTTTTTTATTACGCATATGTAAATGTTGAACCTATAACAGAAGCTCAGAGACGTTTGTCTTTAATTTAATATGCTCAAATGAGGCAAATTTCCTTCATGAAACAAAATTTTAAATTGGTACCAACTTTTCATAACAGCAGTGTGAAATCATTTTATGTCGGTTCACAGAAAACGATACGTACTTCCGAAAATATTCACAGAGTCTAGCTATAGGAAGAAGTGCAAGCGTTCAAACAATTATAGTCGCTACACTTGTCAAACTTAAGTCTAGACGAAATCTTTATGGTGATCTCGAATTACATCTCTACAAAATTCAAGCAGCAACTGTTACGAGCTGATTTTCCAATACGGTTAGAATTCAGTAATCAATTTTGCAATATATTAAATGAAAATCCCACTATTTTAAACAATCGTATTAGGCCTGATAAAGCATATTTTCCTCAGACTAATAATACTAGAAGATGAGTAATAAAATATAAAAGGTTGTCCGGTTTATCTACATCCTATGCGAGATACGTAAATATTATCGCTGGTTTTATTCCTATTGGTCAGAATCATGAACGCAGCACGAAGAAACCCGATCGATGCCCGATCTATCACCGTCATGATAACAAATAAAGTTCTGTAAGACGACGTCTGTGTTTTTAAGTGATTTTAAAGTTTTCTTATTTGGTACTGTGATTAGTGAAAAAAATTTATTTATAAATATTTATTGAGAAACAGTGACTAATATGTATGTAATATGCGGTCAAAGAGGAAAACCACGGGGTTGTTTATCTTTTCACAGGTAAGTAAACAAAACAAATCAGGGCCGGCATAATGCGAAAGTGTAAAAGCTCAAAAATAACTAAAATTAATGATAGCTTTACAAAAACAAAAACAAGAAAATTTTATTCAATTTGAACAGTAAAAAAATCCACATTTTGTCAAAAAAAGATACTTATACAAAAATATTTATTTTAACTTCAATGAAAATTTCATTAATAAACTTGCTCACAAATTGTAGATGTTTTATAGTTAGTTGATATTTTTTTAATTCAATTTTAAAGGTTATTTTTAAAAAATGTGTTTATTTTCAGATTTCCCGAGAATCTGTATAGAAGAGAAAGTTGGCTGAAAGCTTTCAAAATGGAAAATGCCAGTAAGTGGCACTACGTATGTTCATAACACTTGAAAAAAGTTATTATACTATTAAATGATCTGTATTAAAAGTCTTGAAAATGAGTAGTGTTCTATTTTCCCCTGGCAACACTATCACCAGGATCGTCACACGTACTGTCCAGGTTATTAGAGAATTATATTGACAATTAATAATATACTGAGTAGTCACTCATTCATACCTCATAAAAAATATCAAGTAAATACCTACAGAGTATTATCAATTGGTTTGTTGATATGTTACTTTTATTGCAGTGATGTAGGTTTGTATATTTCAAAGAAATCTCACTTGTTTCAGCATTGAAAATTTAATTCCCTCGCCATCATTAGTACCCAAGATAGCAAGGTATGTTAAATTTAAATATACAGGACCCTGTAACGGTCCATTTTTAAATATAATTACCTTGCGTTTTATTTAATGCTAATTGCATAATTTGGTTGGAGGTCAACCTTAAAAATTCTAGAACTGAAAACTAAATTGTAAATCTTTGATAATATAAGCAATCACTGGACCTTTAGTGCACCAGCGCGAACACTGCGGTGTGGCGACAAAGGGGAACGCTTATACTAAGACGCGGGGGGACTGTCTGCCGAGCCACGGCCGAGAGAAGATGTGTGTTCCCTTTTGGTATATTACGTTGTGAGTACGTTATCTTATTTTTTTATATGGAGACAAGACCGGTGCATCGAGACAGTTAGGTGTGTGTTTTTGTACGTTGCTTTTATGGGCACTACATTATAGATTGTGTCTGGTTGAGATGTTATGGTGAAGAAGTTACGAGGCATGTAACCTAAGAAGCTATGTGAGATGGTAAGGTGATTTTCCTTCCAATTATTATTAAAATAGGTACCTATTAAGTATTAACCAGCCGGCTTCGTTTTGAGTGTGAGCTGAAAATTTGAAAACTAAAATTTGCCTCAACAGGCTGATTTGCCGATCTATCTAGAGGTGGAGAAAGCCCCCTAAGTTTTAATTTTGCTCCTGAACTTTGTAAGACAATGTTATGAAAAGTAACCGTTCTTTCCCCTTTCAACGGCACTAGTGCGTGTAGTTTTTTTAGACGTTTAAAATATGTAACTTTCCTAGACTTTGATATAAAACGAAAAAAAAGAAAGGCGGGTGGTGCCCTAAAACAGACTTGTTAGTTGAAAATAAGGTTAATATTTTCTGAAGCTTGTATACTTTTGTAGACATTGTATGTACCTAGTTTATTAGTTGTTAACCACGCCCTGACCCTCTTGTGTTCTATATTCTAAATATATGTATCTATTTTTTTGTTGGCGTTTGATTTGAATAATTAAAGTAAGTCAAAGTAGCGAAGAAAGAAATAAAATTCGTTATAACCCGCTACTTTAAACTCCTCTGGTCCTTATTTTTTTTTATTTTTTTAGCAACGACCATATCTGGCACATCAAATTATAGATATTTTTAAGTTCTTTAAATGTGTCGTGCAGTGATCCAAATTTTTTTTTTTTTGGGTCACTGCACTGTATACAAATTACCTACCTTCCACTTGGTACTATGTGGCAAAATAATTAAAAAATTTTTGAAATATACCTACATCACTGCAATAAAAGTAACATATCAACAAAACAATTGATGTTTTGTAGGTATCTACTTGTTATTATTTCATGAGGTATGAATGAGTGACTACTCAGTATATTATTAATTGTCAATATAATTCTCTAATAACCTGGCGAGTACGTTTGACGAACCTGGTGATAGTGTTGCCAGGGGAAAATAGAACAGTACCCATTTTCAAGACTTTTAATACAGATCTTTTAATAGTATAATCACTTTTTTTAAGTGTTATGAACACACGTAGCGCCACTTACTGGCATTTTCCATTTTGATAGCTTCAGCCAACTTTTTCTTCTCACCAGATTCTGAGGAATTCTGAAAATGAACACATTTTTTAATAACAACCTTTAAAATTGAATTAAAAAAAATATCAACAAACTTTAAAACATCTATAGTTTTGAGCTACCTTAAGAATGAACTTTCCATTCAAGTTAAAATATATATTTTTGTGTAAGTATATATTTTTTAAAACGTGGATTTTTTACTGTTTAAATAGAATCAAATGTTGTTTTCTATTTTGTGTAAAGCTAACATTAATTTTAGTTATTTTTGAGCTTTCACACTGTCGCATTTACGCATTATACCGACCATGATTTGTTTTATTTACTTACCTGTGAAAAGATAAACAACCCCGTTGTTTTCCTCTTTGGCCGCACACTACACATTTATAATTAATTGTTTTTCAATAGATATTCACTAACTAAATCTTTATAATTAAAAATCGACTATTAATCAGTACCCGATAACACAAAACTAAAGTTTATCACTTATCACTTAAAAACAACAGAAAATAAAATAACAACAGCAGAATAGCATTGAAAAATATATTACTCAAGCAAACAAATTTTGTATACCTATTAAGTTTTAAGTTATGCAAAAGCATTAAAATAAACGCTGAAGCCTGGAGCCGCCCCTGGTTTGTTTTGGATACGTTGATATGTAAACATGCAAATTATTGTTTATGTGTTGGTCATAATAATCAGCGTGTCTCTTATGGGTGTTACTTATCTTTTAAATGATTAAAAGAAGAGGATCAATAAGTGATCCCAGAGCAGGTCTTATGGTCCTACCACAGGGAACTGTTCTGGAACCATCCACGTTCAATATATACTTTAACAACTTATCATTTGCCAAATTTTTTTAGTGAACCATCTTGAGAAATATTGCATTTTCTAACAATTAATATTAACAAAACAAAATACTTACCATTTTGCTCTTATGAAAACCACCATCCACTTCGAGAACAGCATTGAAGGAGCAGATTTGAAAGTTGAAAGTACATGTACAAAATATCTTAGAATATCTCTTGAGAGTCATCTAAAATGGAAGATTCACGTAGAAATTTTAACTTTAAGTTTTTCATATCTTTTTATGACATTATTGCATTAATATTGTAGAAAACAATAATATAAAAAGAAAAAGTACGCCCATAGACCGAATGTCGTAGAATGACTTGTTACTATTCCTTAATGAGAAACACTATAAAAGATCTACGTAATTATTCATATTCTTCTTGTTAATACAGAACATTGTTTCACCATCTAATAAATAATGTAGAAATACGGAACAATCTATTTGTTCATATTAGTAATCAATTGAGATTTTTGTCAATTTTAAACCAATTTCACTGTAATCAGGTAGTAAATCAAATTTCGTTAACTAGCAAATAATTGAATAATCAGCTCTATCAAAGCAGAAAATTTAAATGTGTCGTGCTATACTCGAATTGGGGTGTGTTTAATAATAGATTCACTGTAGTAGAGGGTGTATGGTATTTGCACGCACCACCGCCCCCAAAACGTTAAAAATGAACAAAAGTTTATTTGGACAAGGTTTGCGTTTTATCTCGTACAGGATTTTAGAATTTGCATGTTAATAATTTATAACCATTATTTTGTTCTAGTATTTAAATTTTTAATTTCCATTTCAATGATTCAGTAAATATTTGTTTTCATAATAGATAGTTTTAACGCAAATAAAAAACTGATTTATTTTCAGTACTGCAAATAAAAAGGTAATTAAAATTTACGGTAAAAAATATTTAGCAAAAATTTTTGTATTTTCGTGAAACCTTAAAAAATATTTCTATTACAATAATTAATAACCATACATTGATACAGTAAAACATACTATGCTACATGTGACTGTCACAATCCAAAATTCTATTAGGCACACATAGTTTCTGTGCATTGAAAAGTACGTTAGAGTTATTTCTTATTGATAATATAACTGTATCGTTTTTTATGTACGAAAAATGGCAATACTTTAAAAACAGAACAAACAGAATTTATTTTATATAGCACAAAAACAGAAGTCATATAGTCGAAATAAAAGTCAAGATGAATGCGAAAATCAGTAAAAAAAAGCTGTGAAAGAAAAGTAAAATTACTTAGACAAACTTCTGTGCAAACACAAAATAGAGACAGGGTATGAGATCGACAATAAACACCGTTTTCCCGTGTTTAGAGATCCAAGTTGCCCTTGGAAGTTATCAGTTATAATAGATCCTATACAAGAACTGCAAAAAATCATGTATAGAATAGGCTAAGGATGTCGATCTTGTATCGATATTTCCAAGAATCGATTTTTCCAATAAAAAATCAATATTTTGAAAAAGTAAAAACGATTTTTTCGGTCTTATTGGTAAAAATCAATAAAAAATCGTTTGGTACATTTGATTTTTTTCTTCCAATTTTTCAATCCCTGTGCATAATAATTAAATCGTGGATCGAGTTTTTTACTGTTGATCTAGATTGATCCCAGAAGTCAATCCTTTTTAGAAAAATTATCATCCCTAGGGTAGGCTAACTGCAGAATAAAAACAAGAAAAAAAAGAGAAGATGTAATTGCCTATATGAAAATAAGAGGGAACTTTATATTTGGCGGAATATCAAAAGCATGGGATATGAGAAAACTAGAATCTTAGCCTAGTATCAACAATTAATTACATATAGCCGGCGAAGCCATAAAAACTGGTAAGTGATCACAACCTTAAATATCGTTTTGGATGAGAAATAATCAAGCTCTAAAAGTTACAGCCATCTTGCAAAATATTTACGTACTTGTTTTAGCCATTTCAAAACGGTAAATATTAATAATATGTTTTTTGTGTGACAACGAACAGTTTCAGTTATTATACAATAAAATATTGTGTGAACAAATTTGATGTTCATTATTTGCTAAGATTTGTCCTCAGGTCTCACACCATGAGATGCTAATAAGTGCTGTAACAAACAGATAAGTCATAGGAGGACACAAATAAGGAAGTCACCCTTTTAGTAGATCTATGGCAACATAACCAATCTCCTAGCGAAACCATTTATGTACTAAAAATGTAACACAAAGTGTTACAAAAGTTACAGCAGGAGAAAAGAAGTTTGAACAATGAGAAGTTTTAATAAACAATTTATAGTAAGAGATAATTCAAGAAATATTCTCGCGGATACTGTAGTGCATAAAGATTGATTAATATATAGCGCGTAATAAAATATGGATTAAATTCATTTTCTCCGTTCAAGGTTATCGAAAAAAAACCTACAACGCATGATGCATCGATTTTTAATTTCAACTTTGCTATAGCGAATCATGTACAATTATATATGTCTGTTAACTTCCACGTAGTCAACCTAATTAGCACCAAAGTGACGGTAACCGGCATCGGAACTCTAATGTATTAGGCATTACATAACCGTCAGTAAATTTGATTTTAGTGTAAAATTCACCTTGTGGTATGCCCGTGTAGTAAGAATTACGTAAATTCTACTGAATTCAGGTATTATATAAATATTACATTATCAAGAAACTGCTGCAGTATGTGCAACGTCGCGGATACTACTCTGCGTTACCTTATAGAATTTTCAACTTTAAAGCGAGAATTGGTAGTAATGGTGACTGCACAGCATTACCAAAGAATCACTTCAAAGTAATGATAACTGAAAGTGTTCTATTTAAAGTACTTGTAAATTTGTTGGAAAATTTTCTGGAATTTTAAAGTTGTGTAACTTATTTGTGACATATTGAGTAAAAATAATGTTATTTCTGCGAAGAAACTTTAAAATGATTTTTACTACTCCCCACTAGTTCAAAATGACTACAAAGTTACGTATACCTTGAAAATCTGTTAAAAAGTGATATTAACTTTTAAGTCAACACTTTCTTATTCGGAACCAATCGAACATGGTGTCGAAAAGCAGTAAAAGAACAATAAAGAATTTCCGGCATTCATCGACCTTTTATAGAAAAATTATGAACTGACCCTTATTCGTTGAAACAGACAAATAACCAGGTTAGGAAACTTTTTGGGAAAATCCGACATTGCAGTAAAGAACCAACAAATTTTGAAATAAAGTTACCGTTAATTGTTATTAATTAAAATTTCGCCCACTGAATAAATTCGCGAAATTCAGACCAATGAATAACTTAGGGAAGTTATGAAATTTACGGATATGTGAAAATTAAGAGATGACAAAAAATATGGATAAACGTGTCAACTTTGGTCAATCGAGATTTTCGTGACAATGAATTTTGTTGATATCCAAGATAACCCAGAATTAATTATTTGTTTAATTTTCCCTATTGACGTTTAGTTACTTAGTAACTAAACTTAGTACTTTAGTAACTTGTCGCCAATCTCAAACAATAAAATTATCTTTACCTATACTTCATTTATTTCATATAAGCACATACAAAATTATAGCGCTCTGCTAGGAAACAACTCGTATGCATAATTAAAGGTCGACAAATGGTCACCCTGCAAGCCCAGGTAAATAATTTTTAACATAGGTAGGTTAATCCCATATGAGTAATTATTCATGATAAGACAAACAGAAAAATTCTCATAAAATTCCTTTATTGGTGTGACCGGTTTCGTGAAATTTACTTGTTCACGAAACCGGTAACACCAATAAAGGAATTTTATGAGAATTTTTCTGTTTGTCTTATCATAAACAATTTTTATGTGCTCATATGAAATTAATGGTGTATAAATCGAATCGGTCAGCTCTACCAACTTAAAAGTGAGGGTCGTAAAATACGTGGAAACTTTGCATTAAACATTTCGTAGCAGCGTAGTAGACGCCGATTTTAAAGCTACTAAGAAAATGACATCATTCGTCGCACTTGCTACTTTTTGGTAAAAATAACTACATAGTGAAGTTGTTGTAGTTTCCTACACCATTTTTTAAGTAGCAACAACTATAACGTTAGTCGCATCTACTACTTTATGGTAAATGTGGGAAAATTTTGGTTCTTGTCACCATTATTAAGTGACAAATACTTTCTTGACGTATATACCACTATAAAGTTACTCGAACTAAATTCTCCATTTTTGTATTATTGAATGATGATGCCATATTGACATAGATAAAAATATAATTCTGAAAACCATATTTTTTGTTAAATATGGTCATTTACAAATATGTCTTTTAAGTAGATCATTATTACTTCATAATACATAAAACAAAAAAATTTCCATCAAAATTTTGTTTTCCGATTGTACACATAATTTTTGAACAATTTTTTTTTCGAAAAAACAATTTTCTAGAGAGCGCGTCTTTTTTATCGAAGTATCATGGGCACATTTTACAGAAACCAACTAGTCGTTTTCATTTCCACACTCAGGATTAATGAAAAACATCATGGGTTATTACCTAAACTATATTCACTTAAACTTTGCAGTTATCGGTTGGACAATGTCCAACTACGACCGATGCTCATGAAATAAAATTAACATGAAAATGAACCGCTATAGGAACTTTGCACTTGTGTATATCTGCCTGCCGTCTGCACCAAAAATCAGCGCGCATTTTGTTCTCTATACTGGCTAACGCTGCAAAGTTTAAGTGAACAATGTCTAGATATATTTCATACATATTGACTTCAAACTCACAATTAGTTAAGTCCGATTGCAATACATTATATTTTGCTATTCGAATGAGAGAGACCAAAATATAGTTTGCTCTCATAACACTAAAGAGCTGTTCCAAAAGTTTGTCATTTCTACTACTTGGTTACGTTCCGTTTATCTAATAATCTAGTTGTCAACACGTAACGGGGAAGGTCCGGAATAGCAATTGCCATGTAATAACTAATCTCCATTTTGGTGAATGCTTGGTAGAAGGATCGTTCACACTACGTAACGGTGGTTAGTTCCGGAAACCTTTAAAGTTTCACTGATGGTACTTACTACTAAGGGACTACTAATTGTGCTGCTTGGGAAAGAACCCTAGCTTTCCACTATGACATGCTAAATACAGTACTATCGTATTCTGGGCGAACAACGTTGAAATGTGGACAGATGTATTTAACTGCTAGTTAGTTGGGAATGCCAAATGTGCTGTAACCTATAAAAAATATCACATTCTGAATCTATTTTTTCCATCAAGAGATGGCAGGTTGTATCACCTGTGGTTTAAAAGAATATCCACGATTATTGGTAAAGCGGTCCATTGCGATGTCATCCCTTTCTCCAGCCTGTTGTATCGATGAGTTCATAGGAGAACGAAATATGTCTACTGCTATTGGCAAAGGGGATCACATCGCAATACGTGATATAACAATATTCTCTTCGTAAAGAATTACATTTACTTATAGTTATAGCCAATAGCCAACATAATGAGGTTATGTTCAATAACACCGTAATCAGAAAATAATACCTGGTTAATAAAAATTGTATATTAGACATAGGTCTATGCGATACTAAACCTTGTGTATGCGTATTACACTAATTGCTCCTGATGAGGTTAATAGAATTACGTAACCTCGTGCAAAATATATAAACAATTTGTTTGTTTTTAAAATGTCGAAGGACCATGGATTGATGAGTGTATATAGTAAAAGACACTATTTTTTAACTTAACGTAGATAAATATATTTACAAGAAGAATAACAAAATGGTTGAAATTAATAACGATGTTTACAGTACTATGTCTATCGAGAGAATAATTTTAAATTTTTGTTTTCTGACGTAACCAAACTAAATACCCACTTACAAATATAATTTGGGAAAACCAAAGCTATAAAATGAATAAGGCGGCGGAATACATCAAAGCATGTATATGCAAGTAAGCCCTTAATAATAATATAAATGCAAATTACGGAGATACCCAGTGCAACTGTAGGTATAATTTAGAAATTATGATTATTACAAAATTTCCAATATTTAAAATTCAAGGTATAATAAATGGTTTCAAATCTTATAATAAATATTTTATTCCTAGAAAAGTTGCAATCTATTTCATAAATATTTTTATATTCAGTTAACTCCTTGAAATTCCAAGTTTCTTAACACAGTTTCCGCTGTAAATACTTAATAAAGACTGAAATAAAAATGGAAACAGAATGATTAACGAAATCGAAGTTAACTTTATTACCAGTGGTGGTCAGAGCAGAATCTGGGTAGCAGAACATTTCTGTTGCCAGGCAATTTGTAATGTAAATGATATTTGAGTATGTTCGGAGATTCAAAAAACGGTAGTTACATTAAGTTCTAGTGATTAACCAAAATAGTACAGCTATTAGAAATAAATCTTGCGTACTCAGATTACTTGAATTATTTTATTACATTCAAAACAAAAGGCACATATTTTATATCGCCTAATAAATAAACTGTCATAATATTAATGTGTGGAGTGTGGGAATCCTATTGAATAAATATTTTTTTAAATCAGTTCAGTTCAATTCATTTAACTACATGGGATTCTAAAAGCCAAAATATTTATTACAGGAATGAAACGTATTGAGTGGATTATTAAATAAAGTGAATAAAATTGGTTAACTTTTTTTCTAGTGGAAAGGTAGGTATCTACTTGGCAATTTACCTACTTAGGTTTTTCCGCTCATATCTTGGATAATTATAATTGGCGACCATCCCTTCAAAAATAGTTGTTATTTTGTTATATAATAATTTATTATCAAAAAAATAAGTACCATGTATGATATTTTGAAGGAAAAAAATGCTAAACATTACGTATAATCCAATATTATTTTTGTACGTATATTAAAAAAAAACATGTATATAATTTGTTTGAAAATATAAAGAAATACAAACCTTTTTATTCTATGTGTGTAATAAAGAAAAGAGAGTCAACGCTTTGAGGGAACAAGTAAACAAAAGCATCTCACTGTAAATTTCAACAAACATTTCCAGGAGAACGGTCTAAAGACATTCTTATTTGTCTTGTCATTATAGGGGTTTAATGAGCGCTAATATCGCTTTAAATGAACTTGAGTACACTTTACGTAATGAATAATTAAAACCGAACTTCTAATATTTATCTTTTCCTCTTTTGCAACGGGGTGACGGATACGCTAAATGAATTTTATAAAACAAACAATTTGTCGCATTAATGGGGGGACCTTCTCTGTGTCATACTGTTCACACTTAGTGAAATAACTATAGTATCTTAAATTTTGACCAGAATTAAGTTCTTCATAATCTCCTTAAATTATTCTTCCAAATGATTATTTTTAATAAGGTCATATTTTAATATTCTTTATATATACAGGATGATTATCTCTCTACAAGCCATAATAGCTATACTATTACTGATATAAATACGAAACATGGAATATCAGTCTTCATATAGAAGCCCAGACTACACTCTTGCTGCTTAACGTCACTTCTGGTTTAACCGGAAATGAGGACAACTTTCTTACTTTAAATGTAACACCCGATAATATAATTTAAAAAAGCTTTATATTCTGATTAAGTTAATGCTACATACTTGAATTCTGCATTAAATATCTAAAAAGAATAAAATAAGGTGGTTTAAAAAAAATCTGAATAAGTTAGCTCTCTCTGTAATATTTTATACGTATGAAGTACACACATGTAAATCCAAAATTTTAGCTAAATTGATCATAATCCTAACCTTGCTTCTCTCCAATGAATAATTTAATTGCGGAAGGCACTAAAATTAGTCTCAATGACACTAGTTTTTGGATTAGGACATTAATTAACAGGACCAGGGTAAGCATTTTATGTTTTTTCGAGAATAATTTGCCGTTGAACATAATTTTATAAGAAAAACATTTATAGGAGAACAAACATCTTCGAAATCTTTATCAGAACAAAAATATATCATTATATACGGTGAAGTAGTTATTAATATTCATCAACAGTCACATTTTCTGTTACCTATTATACAGGGTGAGTCTTAAGTGTGTAGTTATATTTAAACCACCAATTCTTGACATCTTTAGAAACCCTCTGAAACATTTTTTTTTTAATTTCCACGTGTAACTGAGTTATCGACTTTCAAAAAAAATATGATAAAACTGTATTTGAACTGCTGGTTACTGGAAACATTCTATATCTTAGCTAAAATTATGTAATGGACTGAAGCAACGTTGCCGCATATCTTATGCAATTCTCCCATCCAAGCGCGATTTTATAATCGTGAGTTAACATAAGTTGGAGGTTACCTAGCATTATATTTTCACAAAAACTGATGAGATTCTAATACAAACCACTTCAACTAAAAGTTACTTTAGCATAAAATATTTGTTGCTATAACCACTTCCAAAACAAATGTAAAATTGAAAAAAATTCGAATTCTAAAAGTATGAGTTTAGCTAACCCACGATTTAAAAACCGAGCCCTAGCATTAAGTTCATTCCCGAATTTATAATAACATTGGATGAAATAATTACCTATTTAAACGATTAATTGCTCCATTTGAAATAATTTTTAAACATTTGGAAATACCTTTCAATGTGAGAAATGTAAAATTTTTACTTTTTTTTGCACCAATCAACATTTCTTTTTAAGCGTTTCATATGGAATGTACAACTAAAACTAAATTTTCCGATGAACAGTAAACTTTTTAGGGAATCTCGAGAGGAATTTAATGTTCCCATCTCATTTTTTTCAAAGTTTATAAAAGGATTATTATTTTTAAGAAGCTACTTACTTACCATCTGCTATTACAATAATTTGAAATGTTTAGGGGTTCAAGGAATAAATCAGCTCTCTACTATTTTAATTGGCCTCTAATAGTAAAACACTAAAGGTGTAACACAATATCAATCAGGTGATGGAAAATAGTTTGCAGTATTTTCACACACTTCTGTCACTTTTTACACTGGTCATACCTAACAGTTTGCATTTTTTCCTCCCTAATACTCTGGATGGTTAGAAGGATAGTATACGTAATTTTTTATAAAGAAGATCAATTATTTCTTGAGAAAACGGCACTTTATTCGGGATAGGCCATTACTATGTTAAAAATTCAACCACGCCATAATGTGAACTGTGATATTAGCGTGGCGTATGTAACCTATGATCTTCACACATCTAACCACACACCTAATCAGTGTTGTCCGACATACCATTTTCATGGTATTTATACCATTATTTTCCCTTGTGTACCTGCACCTTTTTTAAGTAATAAAACTATTATTTAAAAATTTCTACCGTTTTACACCAATATTAGCAAAAGTTAATAAAAAAGTCAAATTTAGGTTGTCAGCCCCGACCTCGGTCAGTTCTTCCATTAAAAAGAGTAAACTGAATTAAATTTTATACCGTGTACGTAGATCTTTATAAATAGGAACCTCGCGTAAACACCGCTAGTTGTGCAAACCCAAATAAATAATAGTCTTTTGCTGTTTTCTGTTGCGATGGTAAGACCCGTTTTTTCAATGTTCAGTTAGCTAAATTAACCGTCAGTTAGGTCAATAGAAATTTTTTGAAAAGCATCATGATTTATTTATAATGAAATTTATAACCTATGTGAAAATCTCACACATCTGGCAACACTATACCCCATGTAAAAATCAGTGTTATTGATAGTTCGCAAGTGTTCGCGTACCTGTCTGCATTAAAAGTGTAATTAAAAACTCTGTTTTGCACCTTGATGTTTTGTAATCTACTGTATTCTTTATTTATCTGTATATGTATGTGTATGTATATGTGCATGTGTATATTTTTATGTGTATATACAATTCTATATGTTTTATTCGTATATATTATATATTTAATTAAGAAATTTTTTTGTAACACAAAATTGTTTATTGTGTATTTATCTATACATAATTTCAATGTACCTAATCCTGTAATTGGGCTCCTGCTTGTTGGATTTTGTATTTAAATCAATAAATAAAAAATAAATAAACAAAAATTTATTTTTCTTGCAAAACGATTAATCAAAAGAGCTTACTACTGTGTACATTAAACAGTATTGATTATATGGAGAAAAGTATGTACATCTCCTTAGTCAAGTATCAACAGCCACATTTATTTTATTGGCGATCCAATAATAGAGCTTGTTATAAACTACCCACTATACCTTAAAGTGACAATTCCGCCCTTCCAAAAATTCTCATCTTATCGAAAACATCGAACGTCGGCAATATATTACAATTCTCACTTAATAGGAAGAATGGCTCGTTGTTTTTTCTCTTCTAACAAATAACAAGTGTTAACGCTACCAGGGTTAGAGTTCACATAAGAGGAGATGTTACAAATTAGCCTTGGGGTGAGATATATGTTGTTGTCCTACTGTGGCAGAACAAGGATAACCTATTCCCGTTTGCTTCCTGCCGTGACGCTGGGGTTTGGTAAACAAGTAAAATTGACCACTTCTTTGACCGCACACAGTGAATATAATTATCTTGGTTATTGAGTTAATACGTAGTATATTATATTTATGTTACACACCAGCGGTAATAATTTATATTAACAAGTTTTTATCAGATGATAGCAGGGTGAAATATGAAATACAAGGGAGAATGGATATATAAGGGAAGGTTTATTAATTCCCTGGTGTTTGATTAATATATATTGTTCTTTGCTTGCCCTGGTGATGATTCAAAAACCCCAATTAGAAATACTTTAATGATGCAAATTAAATCTTTACACATACATTTTTTTGTAATTTCGCCGCACCTTGTTTACTTTTGTTCCGTGTAAACAACATTCATTCGTACGAATTAGTCGTTAATTAATATTAATTATATTTTATTAACAAAATTTTGTGTTAAAAGCTGTAATTATTATGATTTATGTTGAACACGTAACCATTTTCTGTAATACAAATTTAATGGCATAAAAAGAGTGTAAAGTGCACTACATTTTGTTCGTCTTAGTTTTAAGCATTAACAGATTGTCCTTCTTTCTACTATTAATTTAAATGACTGAATACGCATTCCCCAGAGACTATTGAAAGCAGTGTCAGCAGGAAGACCACATCAGCAGGAAAGCTTCGTTGAAAGCTTTCGCATCACTGAGCTCCTTTGACCGTGTAAAGTCCTGATTTTAAACACTATTTTTTACCAGATGCTTTCCTTTTATTTAATGTTTTTCAATTTCTTTGCAGTTGCAGTTAAATGATGATGTTGCCTTTTGTTTCCTTCACTACCCTACAAAAATAAATGAATTCCTTTGAAAATAAATTACTCATTCAATGAAATTTACGTTGTTGCGCTACAAATGTCACTCGTGTTAAAGAATATAAATAGTTGATCTTTTGAAATATAAATCATGATAATGTATTTCCGTCTTCAAGAACTTATTGGTTATATCTAGATAGTTGCATAAATCGTATCGATGCACAGTGATCCGAAAATTCAAATAAGCAGACAAAAGTTGAACATTTTCAAACAACTTTATAACTCAATTTTTGATTGTTTGGCTAACCTACCTAGTATTTATGGTACAGACATATTAATTTTAGATGACTTTAGTATTCCTGAATGTTATGAATACGTACATAATAATTCACATAGGACCAGTAAAATGATCGAACTGAATAGGTAATTTTAGTAATTTTTATGATCTTCATGAATTTAAGTGTATAACGAAATCCAGTAACAAAATATTAGATTTAGTTTTATATAATAAAGTTTGCGTTGTAAAAAAATCTTATTACTACGAGTCCTAAGAAGGTATGCACCACCAACCACTAAATATTGAATTATATTTTGAATCACAGTACAAACAATCTTCTAAACAAAGCTCGGTGTTACGCAATTACAAAAAAGCTGATTTTATATCGTTCAATACTGAACTAGGCAAGACAAACTGGAATAAGCTCTATAAAATTGATAATGCTAATTAGGCTGTGGATTACTTATACTCTATTATCAATAACAACGTTATGAATTTGAACCAATGACATATCCTTCAAAAAAATTTTCCTCCTTGGTTTACCAAAAATATAATTACCCATATAAGACTTGTTGTTTCTCGCACTTATAAAAAATTTAATAATTCTGCTGATCAGGAAGAGTTAACATTTTTAGGAAACAAAATCAAGAAAGACATTAACGTATCTTATAAAAATTACTTACAATCCCTCGAAGATAAATTAGCATCTGACCCAAAAGGCCTCTGGGCATATCAACAATAAAAAGGAATATACTTCATTACCCAACACCATGACTAACAACAACAATATCCTTACAATTCTGGATATTGCCAATTTATTTGCTAAAAACTTTGGCTCTTCCTATATTTTGTTAAGTCATAATGTAGACTATTTCTCAGACACAAGCAATAATATTGAAATAATAATTACAACGGTAACTGAACCGGCTGTGTAAATGACTTTAAGAAAATCAAGCCGAAATTTACTGCAGGTCCTGACGGCCTGCCAGCGTTTTTTTGAAAGACTGTTCAAGCATATTAGCTTTACCAGTCCATCACATTTTTTCCTATGTTTGCAAAGAAAAACATTTCATGATAAGTGAAAAGTCACAAAAATTTGCCCAATTCAAAAAAAGGCAGTAAATCTGATACACAAAATTGCCGCGCTATAACAATTGTAAGTAATTTTGCTCAGGTATTCTAAATGGTCTTGCATATCACGCTTTATCCGCAAGTCTGTCGAAGTATCTGTATTAATCAACATGGGTTTGTCTCACAAAACGTTCCACAACTACTACCCTACTTTGCATAACATAGTACTTAGCGGAAATCATAGATGGTGATGAAGAGGTCGATGTCATTTATACGGATTTTTCTAAAGCATTCGATAGAATAGACCATGGTATTTTATTAAAAAAATTATATTCCTTGGGCTTTAACCTACAATTAATTTACTTTTTGAATCCTATATTCGTAATAGAAATCAAATTGTACAATACCAGGGTCATAGATCTATGAAATTTATATATCAATCGGGTGTTCCACAGGGTTCGGTATTGAGCCCCTTATTGTTTATTATATTCATAAATGATATCGTACTTGGGCCCCAATGTTCATCTCCCTATATTTGGTGGTCGGAAAAATTACCCGGAAATTTGAACCGAAGTATCTGCTACATCGGGGTTCCCTAGGATTCAATATTAGGTGTTCTTTCTTTTGTTTTATTCGGCAATATTGTCAATATTGTTGATAGCCTAACAATTTTATGCTGATTATGCCGACAATTTAAAACATTTTTGCAGAATTGCAAGTATCGAGACTGTCTCGACTACAGCAAAATTTAATTGTTATCAAGGACTGGTGCATAAAACATAAACTACCTTTGTATATCAAGAAATGTAACACAATGTCGTACTTCACCAAAAAATCTTTGATACATTTTGATTATCCTATCGATAATAAGATACTTTCAAGACCTGATACTTTCTGTGACTTGGAAGTCACTTTTGATAAAAAGTTGTCATTTAACACAAAATATTGGTACACTGAACTACTATACATATACCACCTTTGTCCGCTGTAATTCAGAATATGGGTCAACCATATCATGTCTTAATTGCGTACATATATTGAAAATTTAGAAGGAATTACACGCAAATTTTTAAAATATGACAAGTTTAGAACAGATGGGAAATATCCTGGTATTGGTGTGCCTCAATACGAACTTCTCGCAAACATTGTTTTCAACTCACTTGACCGGATAATACGCATATCGATTTTTTTGCACAAGATCAATCATAACAATATAAGCTGTAAACAAATTTTAGGTAGGTATGTTAAATCTATTTTCATACCCCTAGATCTAGGGTAAGACAGAGAAATTTGTTTTATTCTTCAACTGCACGAATAAATATAAAAAATATCTTCTCTCAACAATATGTGTAACTATTACAACAATCTAAATTGCGCAATCAACATTATATCCTGTAATATCCAAGCAAATGAAAGGTTAAATTTATGGTTGACTTATTTCTTCCTTTTTCATAAACAATTATCTGGGGGTTGTACTCATTGACCAGTACCTCAGTTAGCAGGTCGTGAATAAGGGCTTAGATTGATTTGAGTTTTCACCAATATCTAGGCTGGGCGCCAGGACTTTTGCAAGTACCAAATAATTAAAAGTTTACTGTAAAAGGTACGTAATACTTGAATTCTGTTGGGAAAGAAGTCGAGTAAAAAATTATTATTTAATAAAAAGTATAATAAAGATTGGTATGAAATATGTACAAGATTTACATTGCCTTAGATGGCCTCTTTTAGTAAAAAAAACCTAGGTGTGGTTGAAGACCAACAAACTAAACACACAAAAAAAAATGATATGACGTTATTGAAAGAGGAAAAGAAAATGACTGATCTCTTACAAATTTCTTCTGACCAAATATAAACGTTCACTGGGGACGAAGATCTTACGTAACTTCAATTGGGTTAGTCCAGCGAAGAATCCACCAACAACTAAGCTCTTAATGGGTTCGGTGTCAGTTTAAATCACCACTGTCAGTACTGCAGTTACTCCTGAGACAAAATGCCAATTGTATAAAATATCATTTTCCTGCACCACCATAATATAATGATCAGTTTAATCCACCAGTTCTCCTCTTATCTTGGTCCAGGTATTTACATAGAAAGGGGAGAGTTTTATGAGATCAGTATTATAGGCAAAACAAAGTAAAAAGCTGTGACGCTTGAATTGTTCAGTTACGTAGACAAAATATGAGAGATAATACAAATTTACAGAGTAAATTGCAAAGTAAACAAACTAGGATTGGTATCCAACAATATTTTAGGAAGCTGAAGACTTCAACTAACTTAAGTATCAATAATGGTTACGTTAAATGGAAAAAATACTAGTCTAACAAATAAACTAGGTATAGCTATGATAATAAACAAAGTGAAATAGGTATTCACTATATTTTAAGATATTTTTTATTAAAAGAAGGTAATCTTCAAGAAAATAGAATTTAGAATGTCTGTCTACAGACCGAAAACTAGAAAGATAACGTAAATAAATATTTGCTAAATATAAAAGAATATGATAATTTTCAAATTAAAGGTAACGTTAAATTAAATTCTTTATT
Organism: Rhamnusium bicolor; assembly: GCA_029963845.1. NCBI lineage: Eukaryota > Metazoa > Arthropoda > Insecta > Coleoptera > Cerambycidae > Rhamnusium > Rhamnusium bicolor. The sequence goes on along the minus strand of JANEYF010002902.1, from coordinate 47,748 downwards.
AGTTCCTCGTAGAGAGGTAATAATGAATTCCAGTTAAAGTTAAATAAAGATATATAGCTTGACTAAATGTTTACTGCAGATAATGAAAAGTTAATCAATTGCCAGATAACTAGGCAGGTATCTTTGACAGAGAACTAGGCAGGCTCCACTAGAGCAGCGCTCTTGACTAAATACTAAGTAAACGTTAAATTAAGCACTCGATATTTTAAATTTAGAAAAACCTTACGTTACTGAGGTCTAGTTGGTAAATACATGCACTGGTATAAAATGATCTACCACAAAATAAATGCACCACATTAGATAATTCTCACAAAGGCGATAAACAAATAGATTTAGTCCAAAAAGGGGTACCAATCTCCAAATGTCACCAGTCACCACTTTTCACAGAGCTACCAATGTAGCCATGTGACCTAAAACATCAACAGACAAAGACAACAAATAACTAACTACGATACAAAATGGCGACATCCGTTGCCGGGTAAATATAAAATTTAATATAACCGAAAGTTAGTTTAAATTAGCACATGAAATTATTGCAATATCAGAGGGATATTAGGTAAATTACCAACAAGGCAAGATAAATCGATACTAATTAATATTAATGACAGCTGTTCCAAAAAACAACCAAGGTGAACTGATTACCGAATAGCAAATTCGCACAAGGCGTAAATTAAGAAAGATAGGTACGGTATAATATTATTATGAAAATTACCTCAAAGGTTAAATCAATATAGCAACTTTTTAAATTATGATGTTCATAAAATTACTCGATAATACCAGAAAACATATAAATTTTACCAGACCGCTGAACTACAGGTGTTGTCTTCAGAGCGCTACAGTAATAGGAAGGAAGTAGTACCGTAGTGTTCTACTACCTAAACTCGATTATAGTTTGAAAAGAGACATGCATTTGAGAGTAGAGTATGAGAAATAAAGATAGATAGATATTTAGTGCAAAAATCTGCAAAACCAACTGTTCCAGTAGAAATCAGTGGCGCCATCTGGACTAGACTGGCAGAAACTTAATTCATCGCGGACAACAACAAACTGGAATGAAATGGCTTGCAATTTCCTTACAGTTCTGATTTTTTTTCCTTCGATTTTTTTAGCACATTCTTATTTTATTTTACTTCCTCACCCCTTACCTAGTCTCCTGAAAGAGGAATTGCTGTCATAAACGATCTGCCATTTTGTTAATTACTTCCCCACCCCTCATAGTGAGGAATGTATGTATTCGTGAAAAAAATTTTGTAAATTTTTATTGCATTTCTGGACGAATCTTGACGAATTATGACGATACACAAAATTTCAGACAGAAAAAATTGTCTGTCTGTGTGTCTGTGTTCACGATAGCAGCTACAGTTTTTGAGGATAAAGCTTTCAATTTGGTACACATATTCTAGAGGTCAGGGAAGAGATTAAGTTCATTGATGAGCAAAATCGGTCTCCTGGAACGGGTTCTACCGGGCCCCAACCTTTCTATTTCTAACTTTACAGAAAAATTTATTCGTGATGAAAGATTATAAGTCATATCTGTTATACAAACCTATCATAATATTGTGTTCAAATATTTAAATAAAGCTATAAATTAATATTTTGTAAACATTTTGGCAACACCATAAAATTTGATTTTGATTGACATTTCTTAAAATTTGAAATATCAATGACATTCCACCAATATGACTTTCTTGAAACGTCAAATATTAAAAATAAATATTTTTAATGTTAAATATTTTTTATGAATATTGAAATATTCTAAACATTTCAACATTACATATCTAATGGAATAAATTTAGTATTTCTTAAAATATGAAACGTCAAAAATTACTTTTATTATAAACTCTACCACACGTCGAGTTTTACTACGGTGAGGAAGTTCTAATCCCCAAGTAATTGGCAGCGGTTTTTCCTATGTATACTTATATTTAATATTTATCTCTCTTTTTTTGTATTGTTCTTATTCTGTAATTGGGTCTTTCGATCTGTTGAATAGTATAAATAAAATAAATAAACAAATAACAGAATAAAAAAAAAAACTTTTAATTGCAGTTAACGGCAGGACAAATACTATATTTTTCTAAAATGTTTGTACTAAACAGGTTTCTACACCTACTATTGTGTTGAGAAACTTTTTGTTTTTATTGTTTCTCTTAATATATGAGGTATAGAACTGAAGTGATCGAAGAGTCCACGAAAAAATTTTAAAATGTATAGAAAACTCCATATAAGGAAATCCTCAAGAATTCTTGGGACTACAGATTTATTAAATAGATTCTTAATTCAGTCGGATCTTCTCATTTTGTGAGTCAGAAAAATGACCATGAAAAAGTTCTCGTCGTTTTTCTCGAAAGTTTTAAATTGAGTGTCTACCGATCCAGTAGCTGCACTGTTGGTGATGATTATTGTTGAATAATTGATAAGTATAGTTTATTTTTGTTATCATTAAATTATTATTTTTTAGAAAATACTTCTCAGAATCCGGTTGCTTATTATTTTCAATAAAATTATTCTTATTGAGTTGTCTAATACATTTGATACTCCCAAAATATCTACTAGGCCTCAATTTTTAAAAGATTTTTCATTCAATTAAAGACATTCGAAGGAAAAAATTGCATAAAAATTGGCTTTGGCCTATAAATTCACCATGAAACCACATTTACATAAATTTTTCGACCACTATCAGATTTTTTTAAAACTGATTTTATTTCAAACTTTTAGTTTTTTATTTTATTTTTTGATGCGATTTTTTATTTTATTAATATAATTTTGTATGCCTAGAAATGACGTGAAATCAGATTTTTCAAATAAATAAATATAATAAATAAATGTTATTATTTTTTTCTTACAGTCGAAGAAAAAATAGTGTATGACGGACGGACGAATGAAAATGTTTTTCGTATTTATATAGTTATCGAAATCGGCTTCGCCTAGTCGAGCAATTTTCAGTTTCTAATGTAAACTAATTTTTTTCAGTCTGTATTCCTTTTTGTCGATTGTGATGTAGAAAATATAATATAGAAACCAACTAGTCGAAATAAATAGGAAAATTTATTATTTTGTCCACCTACCTATCACGATGCTATTTTTTATATATATTTATATAGCCAAGATAATTTATTTTTAGCTTTAAAATTGCATGTAAACTATATCACATTAATTTTACATTTAACATATAGTGACAACATATATTTTACATGTTACTATTATTTGGAACATTTGTTTTATTTAGAAAATAAATCAAGTTAGTGTAATGTGGTGAATAATAAAATGGTTAGTAGTAGCGGCAATAGCACTAATAATTCAAGTGATATGCAACGCAGGTGCATTTCAATCTTGTTAATTATATCTTACGTATATAACATGTGCATATTTACTTTGGCTTGAAATATTGTTATACACTTAACCTATTACAAAATTGGTAATTTTATGCGAAAATTCGTGACACGCTAATCTACATCAGTGTGAATTAAAACCATGCCAAAAGATTAGTTTTCTTATTACCACCATGTTATGTATTGAATTTAAAGTAATCTGCATTAATGTATTGTAAATAATATAAAAGCATTTTGTTATTTCAATCACTTTTTTTAGTTAAATAGATTAGTTTGTGAAGATTACATTTTGTATTCAGGTAGAAAGTACTTGTGAATTATAAAAAATTACGTATGCTGAATACAAATTTTCCCACTGGTATTGCATAATATATACAATATGAACTAATAGTAATAGTAGTAGTAGTTGATTGTGGCTGGCCAGTGGCATGTACGGCACAAACGCATGTTTTTACCGACCCCTTACTATCTCTACCTACCATTCACATTACTTTCTCCTTCTTCAAACCTTCTGATGAAGGTCAGGATGTCCTTCCATGAAACAGAGCTGATCTTTTTTCTCAAAAGCGCCGTTGCGATGAAGATTTCCTGACTTTGTCGCCTGAACGCCTCACATTGCGCCAATAAATGATAGGAGCTTTCTTCATTCCTCTCGTATCTTAGGTAGGTAGGATCTTCCTTGACATATGTCAGTGATAGGTGTCTTCTAAATTTACCGTGGCCTGATTAGTATAGTTGACTAATTGGAGTCTTCCGGCTCCAACCGACTTGATTTGTTCAGCCCCGTTTCTAAGTCCCTGCTAAACTTCCATTGCTCCTTTAATGTCCCATAACACAACTCATTGAGGTGTGTAGTGACCCGTCTCCTTCTGATACCATAAATAAGTTCAGATGCGAGAGAGGGCTCCTCCATTCCATGTTTAGCTAATTCATTTTGTATTTTCATTTCCTGGACCTTTTTGTATGTCGCGGAACCCACACAGGCCTTACCTCTTTATGCTTAGCAGGCTCTTCTAGAGCGTTCCCACACTCTTGAACAAGGGCTGACCTCGTTCTAGAATAACCGACTGCTCAACTATCCTGTTCGAAGCTTGTTAAACAAGATGTTCAAGTTTCACTTTTCAATCAAAGAGTTATTTCTTCTCGTTCGCTAGGCTTGTCAAGTGTAGCAAAAGTAATATTAATCATGCAAAACCAAGTAAATCCTGAATTATTGCAGAGCCACCGAGTAATTTTTGCATCTTTTAGAAACTGCACCATCTCTAGTGATATGTAAATAATATTTGTGTTGTGTTTTCTTATGTGGTTTCATTGCAGTCAACTATTATGCGATTTTTGTGGATATCCCTAGACAACGATAAACAAGTGTTACGTGTTTCATTATTGCGTCAACTGCTGTTGGCTGTTTGAAATTCGAATAATTTATCGGTCAGAAGAGAAAAAAATCCACAAATCTAGGCAATTAAAACAGTACAAATCCTTACATAAATCCTGTAATGCTTTGGCAAACATTTTCAAATTTGGTGGAGTAGTTCCTTGTATTTTTTACATTTTAAGGAAACAAAATTAAGGTATATGTCACAGAAGGACTACAGAAAAAGTCTCGTTTTGTACAGTGGATTTGTTCACTTTTGCGTGAAAGCTCCGCAACTACTGATGAGGAAACCACATTTACGAGGTGGTCGTTTAATCCACGCTTGGCCACCAGACCACCGATTCATATTGGAGCTTGGCTCTAATATCATCGTATATGGCCAATGAAGGAACAGTGGGCTGAGGCTCCAGTTCCTCTCTACCACCCAACGCAATTGCTAAAAAATTACCATCGACTTTTTGATAATTCTGTCAACATGCAGTATTTTCTATGTATGCAGTAAATTTATTCCCTGTATTCAGAGATGACTTGGCGAAAAGAATGCCTGTTAAGGATTTATTTTGTTCCTCATTTAAATGTTTTACAATTAATTCCAAGTTTTCATATTTATTAAAATTTATTCCCCAACTAGCATCGGATGTTCAGGAAATTAAATATTGAAAAAAATATTTAAACAAAACACTTCTTAATTGACTGGCTGGTCATAACTATGATTACAATCACAACCACGAAATATAATTTGAGGCGTAAGTTGAAGTTTAACAGTACAATCAATCGTAATTTCACAAGTAAATATTTGCAGTGGACGGAATCATTCGAACAAATTTATTTGAGAAAGTTTAAGTGCACGTCACCTGGAAAATTCTTATTGGAATTTGTACGATGAGCCGTATGGGGTTTGGCATCTGCACAACTATGCGTTTTAGGTAATTTAGAATTTAATTTCTAATACACCACCAGTTATCTAATACACCACCAGTTATTATTTTTTTCGGTGGAAGCACTAAGGGAGAAGTTCAATCGAAACGCTTTATTACTTATAAATATAGTACGGAATGTAATCATCAATTTCTATTATAATTTTTTTATACAGAGAATCCGTGATAAAAACAAACTACTTTTAGGTTAATTTTTTAAAGTTTTTTTTTATAATAATAGGTTTAGAGGGGGAATGTTTTTTCACATTTAAGCCAAAGCAGCATAAAAATTTAATTACAATTAACACCTTGCCAGATTTTCTCGAAGATGCGCCCCTTGCTATATACCAGGATGTGTGGTTCCCCTTAGATGGTGCTCCCATACACAATATTTGCAAATCTACGAAACTGGTTTACAGAGAAACTCCCGGAAAGGTGGGTCGGAAGAAATGGATCAGTAGCATGGCCCACCCAATAGCCAGAGCTAACTCCGTACGATTTTTATTTATGGTGGCAGATGAAACAACTTGTTTAATCAATGTCAATCAACAAGATCGAGAAATTGTAAGCCAGACTGCAAAATGCAGCGGATAGAATTTGTCAGTGTTAATGTTTTAGAAATAGTCTACACAGCAACTGCCAAACAGAATTATTAAACGAAATTGTACCAAAAATAAAAAACAAGACACTTTACTCAGAAAAGTGATCTCCGTATAAGATAGATTTTAAAAATTAAATTGTTAGTAACTGATTAGATTCAAATGATTATTGTACTGTTTAAGATAATGTCCAAATAGTTGTGCGCACTTCCTTCGATCCAACGGCGAATAACCGACAGCCGGTGGATCGCAAGAGAACCATTCTCCGAACGGTTATCAGGCATGCGAACGCGTTTATTGTAACGTCCACACCATTGGGGCGTAGTTCGCCACGCGCTTCGCGACGTGTCGTAATTGAAGGTCTCTACGAGGCTATAGATTAGTAGAGGTGTTTCAAAACCTTATGACCTTCGACCTTCTATGCGCAGAGGCATAACTCAGGCTGTCAGCTCAGTTACGCCACTTTCTAAAAACATTAGATTCCGTCCTTGGCTATGTAACGAAGCATATGGCAGATAGCTGAGTCGATGTTTTCAAATTTTACTTATACTGCGGAATAGGCTCTGCCTTTTGCGCGTTTCACGGTTCAAAATGTTTTGAAACACCTCTACTAGGTTGTCTTTTAAAGTGAGATTTTTGTTTTAATGTGTTTGACCAATGGTTTAATTAATGTTTAGTTGATTTGTGCATGTGATTAACGAATACAACGTCTTTCATATCCAAATGAGAATCTCTTCTACTAACGTGAATACGTACTGATTAACTGTTAGAAGCGTCTTCTAATCATTGCCTTAAAATGAGACAAGTAGATGTCAGTGCACATACGTAAAAATTTATTACACATTTCTGCAATTTTCAGAAACTTGCGATAACGTTTTGTTGCTCTGTAGGTATGGCCGTAAATTACAATCATTTACTTCTCGGACAAACAATGCGGTTATTGATGTTATTAGGGGATACTTTTTTTCTTTCTTTATTTACCTAAAAGTTACCAAATATATGAGAAAACTATTTATATGCCTTCTCAGAATCTAAGTTTTTCCTCCTCGATTTATTTCGGAATCACCCTGTATTATACACCTACTTGGTATTATGTTATGTGGATTGTGGATATATCTATCGCAAGGTTTAAAAAATAGTATATTTCCTAGTTTAAAATACTGTCGCTATTTCTATAAATAAAACAATAATAAAAATTCCACGATTTGTATCTGTTATATATATTTGCGTGTTTAATGACGCTTTGGTAAGATTGTACTTGTGTATATATAATATATAATCTTACCTAAGCATCGTTAAATATTTAAACATTATTATATTATATGAAACCAATAATAAATTCAAGAATTTGTGCAAAATATTTTAATTTGTAATTATTGTAACCTTATAAAATACTTAAAATAGACATAATTGTAACAGTTGTTATTTTTTTACCGAGTTTACATAATTAATGTGACTGTTAAAAACAAGCACACTGATTGCTATGCCTTTTTAGTACCTATACAATTTGATACATTTTCACAGAAAATTATACATAAATGTTTCACTTTGTTCATATATCAAATGAGAGTAAAATTTCAGCAGCTTTTTTGTGTTCTATTTACTCATTATTATGCATGTGCCTTATTCGTTAAGGGTCGTTTGATACCGTAAAATTTTAATATAATAATGATGTTTTTTGTTGTTTACTGGCTACTGGCTAACTAATCATAATGGAAATCTAAAGATAAACACTTTTAGAAAAACCGTAAAATAATGAGGCAACAGTTTTTCTATTTTTCCTAATAATTTTCCTGTTATGAAATGATAATTGTATTTGATCATTCAAATTTATTTTTCAAATACGAGAAGTTTTGAATTATAAAAATTATGAAAATGCATATTTAACCCACCGATAAATTATTATTTCTTGGAAGATTTACAAGAATCTATAAAATTATTGTAAGATAAATTATACAGCTTGTTTTCGATGACTACTGCACATTCCATTGGGTGTACATATTTTATGCAACAAAAATAATTTACATTTTAATTGTCAATTCAACTAAATTTGTAAAAATTTTCATGTACAGGGTGTCCCACTTTTAAGTACCAAGACAATCGAGAGGACCCTATTTTAAGAAAAAAAGTTTTAATAAATATACATCGTATTTTCTTTAGTGTCAGAAATACAGGGCGTTGAAATTAATTTTTTTTAAGTTTCTTTTTTTAATTAAACGGATTGATATGTCAAAATAAAACTTACTACACTTATTGAACAGTCTAGAAGTAATATTGAGTAGCTATTTTAATAATTCAGATATACTGAGTCTTTTCAAATCTGGTTGATAATTTGGAATTGCCAGTCAAATTGGAGACTATTTTGTCTTTTGAAGATTTTCGATATTTTCTCCATTTAGGAGTTATTTTGCATAATTCATTCAAAAACATGAAAGTCACATTAATGTCAATATACCTGCTTGAGGTAAAATTTATTATTTTCAGGATTACTCAGTAATTTTATGCGTGTTTTTGAATGAATTACGCAAAATATCCATTTATTGGCTGCAAGAAACAGATTTTCCATTGTACAAACCTTGGAAAATATTGGATGGAAGCTTTAGGATAAAGAGTATCTATGGCGCCGCTTGGACTTTGTTCTTACCATACTTTTATCCTACCTTTTGCTCCATTTCATCACACCTGCAAGGCATATACAGTAACAGCACGCGCGCTACGCAAATCGGGCAAGCCAAAATCGGAACCAGTAAAAGCACCTGTGCTGCATGGTCTGTAGTAGCACGTAAAATTTCTGTGGAAAGAATTACAAACATGTACTAATTTCCTTATGTTTTATGTGTTGTAAAAGTTTTGGTTTATTTTTACCACCAAAGAAATTTAATAATAAAGTTTTAAAGAATTTATATCAAAAAATAAACATTACTAAGAACTTATAAACAAAAAAATTAAACTGTAAAACAATTTATATAAATATTATTGAAAATAGGACATAAAACTATGATAAAACAATTAATTAATTTCGAAAGGTTTTTTTTACAATTTATTTACAAATCATACTATGAAATTATGTTTGCATAACTGGTAAAGGGAAATAATCGATAAATTTATCTATATATATCCGCTGTTCGGGTGATGATAAAATTATTTGGTAATGAGTTTTCCGTGTCAAAGAGAAATACAAATTTTCCAGCAGTTAAAAAATATCACCTTTAAGAATATTTATTTGAAATGTATTTTTTAGACTAAACGTGTTTAGTTTATTTCATATGATCTGAAACTAAATTCAAAAACGATTAAGAAACATTGTTGGTCTTAGCAGTATTTCATATGTTACATTTTTGCTGTTGCATATTTAATTCCTTTAAGCTGAGGTTTTCTGAAATGTTGCCTGCTTTAATTAAAATTTTAATCTTTCAAACAACCCTTTGTTTTGCTTCATTAAATCACCTTTTATATACCTGTTTTGTATATTTTAAGCAATAAAGATTATATCTAATGTACTTCTCGCATACAGGCTTTTCATAATTAACCATATTGTAATACAAAAACCATTGTTTGCTTAATGCTTCAGTCAATCTGGAATAAACGTGAATCATAGAAAAATGTATAGATATATACAGGGTGATTCGGTTCGGCTGAATCAAACTTCACCAGGTAATAATAGATCATCAAAAGAAAAGTAAGTGGAAATTGTCTACTAAACTAGTGCACATAGGTAGAGAGTTGCAATTCTTAAAAGAAAGTCATGAATTAAAGTTTTCCCGATATAACTCGCAAACTTTGGGAGGTGTACAGGAACAATAATAAAAATAAGTTTGAACGATATAAGGCCAATAAGATTTTACCAACTTTAACTAAAGTGTTAGAGAAAGCTATTGAAAAGTAGATGCTGCAACAGCTAAATAATAACAGTACCTATTATCTAAACAATACAAGTTAATAAATGTAAATTAATGTTACGAAGGCTTTGTTTTATTTTTTTGTCAGTATGTAGCAAATATCGAAATTTAAGTGAAACTCAAAATGAGTATCAGCAATTAGCATGTAGTCTATTTGTAGTACACTGAAAGTTATGTGGAACTTTACGAGTAAGATAAGAAGTATTTCAAGTTTAAAACCAACTCTATTGCTTTTCAAATCTTTAGCAAGGAACATACCTACGTTCTAGTTTTTGTGAATAATCTCAAGTTAATATTATTAGTTATAAACTAATAAAACTTGTGGTTCTCAACTCAAAACAAATAAAAAATTGGTTTAATTCTGATTCCATCTGCCCGCTACCTAGAGATTTTATTTTTTTATTTTATATGTCTTAAGAGCTACTTGAGACATTCATCTGAATAACGATTAAATTTCTACAACTTAAGAAATTTGAATTTTGTATAGAACCAGGAAGTTATAATTTAGGTCTGAGTACAGCTGTACAAGTGCTTTGTTAAAGGTCACTGATAACATAATTGAGACCTCTGATAAAGACAAACTAACGTTACTAATATTAACTGATTACTCAAAAGCCTTTGATACTTTAAATCAAGAAAACTTAAAATCAATACATTTTATTGGAAACAGTGAATGAGCATCAAATTTTCTGCTTATCTCGCCGACAGATTCCAAGCTGTAAATTATCAAGGCAATATTTTGAAATTTTACATACTAACAAGGGTGTACCACAAGGTTCAATTCTAGGACCTCTCTTATTTAGTACATATACTTCCATTTCTTAATCTGCTTTTGTTTCATGTCTTCCATATTATTATGCAGAAGATACCCAATTGTGTTTCTCGTTTAATCCAGAGGAAAGTGAACAGGCTATATCTGCATTAAATTATGATTTGCAGAAATGTCAAGAAATTTGGACTATAAGCTATACGTGTCATATAATACGTTGCTAAAGTATATTAATGTTCGTTATGTCAATTGCGAACTAGTTAATATTCAGATCAAAATATTAAAGGGGAGGGCATTCTTTCACTATTGTAAGAGTAACACGTAAAATTATATAAAATTCTTTTTTGCATTTACTATTTAGTTATTATTTTGACCTATACCTGACAGAAATTATTTCAAAAATGCATTTAAATTTAAATCAGCCAAAAATAATGAAATAATTTTTGAAAATAAAAATATGAGATAACTTCTTGAAAAATTTCTCACAACATTTATAATGATTTATCAAAATGTTCAGATGAAATAAAAAAATTAGGGTTATGGATCAATAAAGATCTGAAATTTTCGCATCATGTAAGCATAATATGGTAACTTGTTGGGAATAGAACTATCAGTATACATATAAAAATTAGGTGGTTATTGTTGTCGTAAATATTAAAAATATGGAGGATTCTCGTGTTCAATATCAAAATAAATTTATTTCAATTATATAAAAGAAAATATCAAAGTGTCATGTTTTTAAAGAATTTTGTATAAGTATATTTTGAAAATAATAAATTTAACGAACTATATGAAATAAAACATTCGTCTGATTTGACACCTCTTATCTGTTAATATACTTATAACATGTGTAACTATTAAGCTTTCTAGATGAACTATGCAAATGATTGATACGTAATTTCTCAATATCATGATATGTTTCACAGATAATTTTTTTCAATTTTCAATTTATACAGAAACAATCTATTTCATTCATCACAATAATTTACTTTAATCATGACGTTTAGTTTATGTAGAGAACAGAAATCGTATCTATGAATGAATATTTTGACAAACTTTTGCTCATAAACAATCAAAAATAATATTTTGTATTTATAATATGCAGGGTGTCCAACATGCATGCCATTTTTCATTTTAGACGTCCATATTCGATATATAGGGTGTCAAAATTTGAAGTTAAATAATAATTTTTTTAAATAACTCGAGTATTTCGTAAGATACTTATTTTGAAGAAAAACACAAAAAAATTAATTGTCAAATATTCAAAATAGAGGGGTTCCAGAACCGATTGACCCTCCCAGGTTTTTAGTACCTACGCCAATAACTTCCAAATAGTCTTTTTTTGAGTTAACCATCCATTTTGGATTACCTTATGTCTCTTAACAATTTGGAGAAAATGCTTCATTTTAGAGATAAGTCGAAAAATATTGGTATCTACGCGGCTTACGGTAATCACATAATTTTCAACGTAGATAGATTGATCCCATATGAGTAATTATTCATGATAAAGGAAACAGAAAAATTCTTATAAAATTCCTTTATTAATGTGACCGGTTTCGTGAACAAATTAATTACTTCACATCATCAGACACAGGACTACTTAGATTTAAACATAACATTAGAAGATAACAAACATTATTTTAATATCTATAGAAAACCTACACACACTGGTGTAGTTATTGATAATACTTCCCTGCATCCCTTTTCACATAAGGTGGCAGCTTTTAATTGTTATATTAATAGATTATTAAAAGTACCTTTATCTCTAAATAATTACAATCAGGAACTTTCGGTTATTAAACAAATAGCAGCTACTCATAACTATAACACTACTCTAATTGATACCTTACTAACAAAAAAGATTAAATAAATATGTCCAAAATACAGTGTACATAAATACATACAGAGAAGTTCCATCTGAGATTCCATACCGTTCTCTTACGTTCATAGGCCCTGTTTCATATAAAATTTCTAACTGCTTTAAAAATATTTTTCACATCTCCTTTAAATCAACTAACTCTATAGAAAAGTTGTTTGTCAATGGTAAAGATCAAATAGACCCACTAGATAGATGTGGGGTTTATAAACTTTCGTGTAACACATGCAACGGCACATATATTGGTTGCACATATAGAAATTTTAAAACACGGTTAAAAGAACACGTCCGGTGTATTACCTCTTCATCAGGTTTCTCCCATTTTGCCAAACATCTTGCAGATAGCAACCATACATTTGATAATACTCTTAAAATATTACATTTAGGAAAAAGAGGAAATTTGATTAATAACCTTGAAAGTTTAGAAATCCTGAAAGATTCAAGAGATCCCAACACATTATCTCTGAACTCACAGATTCAATTTCAATCTTCATTGACATTCTCTGTGGTTATCTAATTTAATTTATATTATTGTAATTTTTCTACTGAAATCTGTCCCACGTGCTTGACATTATAACCTCAATTTCTTAGAAGTTAATTTTTCCACCACGTTCAAATATAATTTCACCGCTATCACCATCTGCAGTCGAAATATAATTAACTCCACTATTGTGAAAAAAGAAACCTGGTGCACACATAGTTTTCTAACTTAATTTTAATTTTATTGTACGTTAATTTCTTATAGAGTCCGTTAGAGGGCACTATTTTTAATCTATTTCTTTTTAAAAAAATATTTATCCCTTATTAGATTTTAACTATTGTAGTATATGTATGTGTTTAAAAGAAGCACGTTAAATTTTAGAAATTTTATTAAAAAGGTTAATTAGATACTAACAGAATTTATATCTTACATTTACTTATAATTTGACATGTTGCAAAACTATTTTAATTCTAATTTGACTACCCTGGTTTTATATTTATAAAAATGTAAGTATTATATAAAAATAATTTCCTTTTTTTACACATTTCAATTATTTAAATTTTACATTTTCTATATTATAATTTTTAAACTAACGTAATCCTGATTAATTTAAATAATTTCAATCTTTCTGGTACAAATTTTATCAAACATTTTTTATTTACAAGTTTTTACTAATTTAAAAAATATTGAAATAATTGTCTTCTGTATTCCTGTTTTTTTAAGTTTTACTAACTTATTAACATTTATTTATGTATGTATGTAACCACCACACATTTTCTATTGTAGTCCTGTGTCTGATGATGTGAAGTAATTAATTTGTTCACGAAACCGGTCACATTAATAAAGGAATTTTATGAGAATTTTTCTGTTTCCTTTATCATGACATAATTTTCAATTATCTCTAAATCAAGTCAGCCGCTTTAATAAACAAATGTCAATACCCTGTATACGATAGATCTGTTTTTTTTACTGTCAAAATATATCATTATTTTTTACAAGTTAAAAGTTTTTTATAAGCTAGAAGTATTCTTGTAAGTAAGAGCCAACATGGCTCGTAGACAAGGAATTGTACCCTTTTCTGAAATGACGGATATGATGTTAATAATGGGTAAGATTTAAATATTTTTATAAACTAAACATTTATTCCTATTTCTCGATTAGAAAAACGTGACTCCAATGCTAGTTTAACTGCTTGGCGCAATGCCTAAAAACTCCCAAAAGAAATTATTTTTCAAATATAGTTAACTGTCTAAGGAAGACTGGAAATTTAAGGAAAAGACGGAGGGGTAATTGCGGCCGACGCCGTGCGATTCCACCTGTTCAATGTGTGGGCAGGTGTCGTAGATGATTTTCTTTTGGGTCCTGTAATTTCACCAGGAAACTTGACCGGTCATTCATTTTTGCAATTTCTCCAAAATATGCTGCCCTATTTACTAAATGAACTGCCTTTACATGTAACACAAAATAATTGGTTTCAACTAGACGGTGCTCCTCCTCATTTTGCTAGAAATGTTAGAAACTATTTGATTTAAATCTTTCCTGATCGCTGGATTGGTTGGGGTCGAGATGCTTATGTTCAGTGGCCACCCCATTTTCCAGACCATACTCCTCTTAGCTTATTCAGTCTGAGGATTTAGGAAAGATTTTGTGTATATGGTTCCGATTTTGAGCGAGAATCATTTAAGAGAAAGAATCCTCTAAGCTGGAGGGTAGTTCAGGTTAAAGACAAATATTTTTCCACGTCTAAGATTTTCTTAATAAAGAGAGCTCGTATGTGTTTACAAAAACATGGAGGTCATATCGAACAATTTCTTTTGACTGGCTATTTTTTTATGTCCACTGTTTTTTGTTACTAACGAATTATGAATAATTTTAAGAAAATAAGGTGTATTTTTGTTATCTTGTTATAATGCTTCTAATTTATAAATAATTGTAGTTTGTTATATCCATTGTGCCTACCAATTTTTTTGCCTGGGTGCCATTGACTAGAAATAGTTATTTTTCGCTTGTCTTCTATTACTGATATTTTTATACCTACTGCAAAATTTTAATAAATCGTTTAGTTTTAGTATTTGAAAATTATGATATTACCGTAAGCCGCCTAGGTACCAATACTTTTTTAACTTATCTCTAAAATGAAGCATTTTGTCAACATTTGTTAAGAGACATAAAATAATCCAAAATGGATGGTTAACTTAAAAAAGATAGTTTAGGAGTCATTGGCGCAGGTATTAAAAAAATGGGAGGGATCAGTAGGTACTAGAACTCTTCTATTTTGAATATTTGACAATTAATTTTTTTTTTTCTTCAAAAGATGTGACTTTAAGTTGAATCAATGTACCAAATTTTAAATAAACATCTTACGAAATGCTCGAGTTATTTAAAAAAAAATGTTTTTAAACTTCAAACTTTGACACCCTGTATATCGAACACAGGGGTCTAAAATGGATAATGACATTGTGAAAGTTCCATTATTTTTTCTCAAGGAATCCATGATTACCGAATTGGTTCTTTTTCCGGATACCCTGTATAACTTAGAAATCACAAGTGATTTTATTTGTTCGCAATCATGGGATTGATGAAAACCTTAGCCAAATGCTATACGTAGTATGCTAATTCAACCTAAACTAGTTATAACCCTAAGTTGTGGGCTAACCATGGATTCTCAAGTGATTGTAGACTGACAACAGACGAATTTAGAAATAAAATACTTACCTATTAAAATAAATAAGTTATTATTGTAAACACATATTATACATATAATGCGATCGAGAAAAAATATCCGACAAGTAAATAAACAGTGTGCCTTTTATTGATTCGTCGGGGCATCGATGATTGAACTGTCACTAATTTGGATCAATTTTTTAAATGATAACCATTTTAGTTTTACATTCGTTCGATTGCAATAGTTTTGGGAAATACTTACTGTATTAAATTGTTATAATTGTCGGTTTTATTGTGTTTAATAGTACATAGACATTTTTTCGATCACCCTTTATCAATCTTTGTTGCAAGTGTTTAATTCTAGGAGAAAGCGTGAGGCATTTCTCTATGATGGAGATTTGGCCGTGGCGTGGTTACAAAAACCATTAGCATAGTGGAGTTTGACATGCCGACTTGTGTAAACAATGTTTCAAAGAGCATTTATAAAATAAAAAAAAATTGTTTCAATTTATAATCATATTACAAAAAAAAACTTTTTATGGACAAACAATAGCAGTCAATTTCAAAAGTGATTGATTGTAGTGACCATGTTTAAACACAGAAGAGTAAAAACTTTATAAAAGAGAAGTTTTGACATGACAAGAGTGTTTGAACATGTGGTTTATTTTAGGCAACAGTAATAAGAGTAATTTACACATTTATGAAAACGTTTTCATCAGGTACTCTCCTAACATAAATCTGTAAATCGTTCTTGAACTTTTTCTGTTCATGATGACCAAAATGATATCCACTTTTCTTTAAAAGTTTAGAATGGAATTTTGTTAAAAGGATACTAAACAAAAGACACTAAATTCATATTCCGAATTTATAAAACAATACAAAAAATAGCTTTTTGCAATTTCGCGTATGATTTAAAATAAAACATTATTTGTTTTCAGTTTTGGTTATCATCAAGAACAGAAAAAGTTTTAAGAGTAGTTTAGAAATTTAAATCAACTTCCAGGTAATAGGCGAAATAAATCTACTGTTAAAAATACATACTAGTAAAAGATGTGGTAAAAGATATATTTACACAGTTTTCGGCAATTTCCTGTAGTGCATCGCACTTCCCAGTATTTCTGATTATAAAGTTTTTTCTTTAGAAAATTTTTACATAAAAATTTTACAGTTTATGTTCAAAGAGTTGTTTTATGGCCTGATCATACAAAAGGCTGTTTGACTCTTATTTTTAAATTGTCTTAAAATGTTCATATCGTAGTATTAGTACACAGAAATATTTATTTCGCTTAAATGAAATCGCTTTATAGGATAAAATAGAATCCAAAATTTCAAATGTATAAATTGTCATTCTTTCAGTAAACAAACAATCTCATCGAACCCAGCAGATCGCTTATTTTTTAATTTATCTATAGCGCCATTTATTTCTTCTGTAGTCATTGGTGAAAAATATATCGAATGCTCTTTATATGTTGAAATAGTGCACAGTAAAGATAAGTTAAAACCAAAGTGATGACTTAGTTTATTTTGGACATCCGTGGAAAAATGCTTTGCAAACATATCAACTATGTGTTGTGTATGTAGTTTTCTGACAATGGTTGTAATAAACCGAAACATAAGAAAATAAATATTGCTCTTATTTATTTAAATGATCGAAAGCCCAGGATATTTCAACATCATCCTATTATTGAAATTAACGGTTAAGAAAAGCATATATATTTTAAATTCAGTTAAGAATAAGTCAATTTCGTCTAATTTATTAAGTAGACATTAACATGTGAAGTGAATAGAGATGCATTAGCTATGTATATGCGTAATGTTTATTGGACTTACAGTGTTGGTCTCGAAAAAAGCTATACTTTTTAATTAGGGAACCGGTAGGCCAGTTGTCACTGATAAAAACTTCATCCAGTAGGTCGTAATCAACTTTTATTTTGAAGGCTTGCGTCAGGATTAGTCACTAATTGATTAACTAGGCACCATTTTTTTATTTGTTAATTCAATTTCAATTTCAATTTATTAGGTAGAGTAGTAGAATAGTACAATGTTATTACACTTTGTGGTAGACTATAACCTAAAATATATTAGAATTACAATATACAATACATATAATAGTAATTAACACATGTAAATCAGCATGACCAGGCCGAGATGAAATCACCTAAGCACAAAATGCTTGTTTTGTGAATTTCGTGTCTTCCTGGTTGATCAGTAAATTAATTGTATAGTTTTTTTATATTAAAATAGAAATGAACAGAGAGAGATAGGAAAATATTCTAACTAATAATTATTGACAAAACGAGACTGAGGATTTGTACCAGCAACACACGGCAGTAAGTGAGTACGTATTATAATACTAATATACTGTGATTGGGAAGATAAATATCTAATATTATTTCAACTTAGTTCGAAGATATTAAACTTATTATGGTCGAGTTTTCCATTTAATGCAGGATACTCTTTATGGAATCATGATTTTGGGTAATACATTTTTTTTATTTCAATTTTGTATTTGCTAAACTTGCCTATGGTTTTTAGATACAGCGGTAAAATATTGTATAACTTTGGTCCGAGATAGTAGACAAATCATTGTGTATGGCTTTTTTTGACTAATGGCAATCCTATAGACCTATTTTCTGTAAACCTGGTTTCATATCTAAAATGGGCTGGTGAGGGGTTCTTGTCATACATGTGTAATAAACAGTGATAAGCAAAGAGATTTCTTATGTTGAATACGTCAGCTTCTTTATATAATTGTGTAGAGGAGTAGAGTTTTTTTTCTTTAAAATTATCTTTAGAATACTATTTTGCGCTGTTTGCAGAATATTCATTATATTATTACGTAACCCCCCCCCCCCAGATAATAATACAATATCTAATCAGTGATTCTACTAGCGATTTATATATAGTCATCAGATTTTTCCTATCTAATATATCCCTTAAAGTAAAGAATGTATGCGTAAGTTGTCTAATTTTTTTTGTAACGTAAGTAACATGCTCGTCCCATCTTAGATGATGGTCAAGCATAACTCCTAAATATTTGATGGTACTGGTTTTCCCAATTTTGGGGCAACTACAATTTATTTGTTGTAAACATGTATTATTATGTATATGCAGTAATTCTCTAGTAGGTTGATCGGTAGCTAATAAGGTGAATGTTAGGCATTTAGTTTTTTGAATGTTTAAGCTCAATAAACTAAAGTTTAGCCACTTAGATATCAGAGTTAAACTTTCTTCTGCATTGCTATATATTGTGTGTCATGAATTTTCCCCAAATGCAATGGCAGTGTCATCAGCATAAGATACTAAATGGCCTTGAAATTGTTTTAATTTTGTAATGCTGTTAACATACAGAAGGAAAAGTATTGGACCCAATACAGTCCCTTGTGGTACGCCCATGGTGATGTTGAGCGAGTCACTGTATACGTCATCAATTTTTATGCATTGTCTTCTATTTGTGAGATAATGTTCTATTAGACATAGTGTAGGTCCACGTATACCATTGTTTTGTAGTCTATTTAGTAACAGTTGATGTGGCACGGTATCAAAAGCTTTCGCTAAGTCGAGAAATACAGCCATGCTTTTTTTTGATTTGTCTAGGTTTGTTACAATTTCTTGTATTAAGTCCATCACTGCATGCTCCGTACCTATATTTTTTTTTTGCCAAATTGTCTATTTGTGATCACATCATGATTACCAAAAAATTCCACCAGTCTGTTTTTAAGGCATTTTTCGAATATTTTAGCAAAATTATTGATAACTGAGATAGGTCTGTAGTTGTTTAGATTTTGTAATCACCAGATTTATGCACTGGGGTAACGTTTGACTCCTTCCATTGGTATGGTATTAGACTAGTTTTAAATGTTAAATTAATTAAATGTACTAATGGTGTAATTATATATAAGTGTATGGATTTTATTACTTTGGCTGATATCCCGTCTGGTCCAGCTGAAGAGTTATTTTTTAAACTGCTAATTATTTCAATAATTTCATTTTCTTTTACAGGTTTAAGGAATATGGTCACTCATATGTGTAAATTAATTTCAAAATTGTTTACTGTAGATTCCTAGCCTACATGTGTAATACATTTTAGCAAAACTCTCTTTTAAAACAAAAATAATAAATAGTATTTATTATTAAGAGAAAAATAAGAAAAACATATAAATACTTTAATTTTCGTTAAAACTGCAGTAACGACCTAGTATGTCCTTTATGTTGTACATGAGTATTTAGTCTTTAGTACCAATTTTTATTGATGTTTAGCTTTTATTTATTAATTAGGAAACAGAAAATACATAAATTGTAATAGTAGTATTTATTTCGTATCTACTTAAATATACATAGTCAAAATATCTAGGCAAGAGTATTAAATTTTTATTCTTCTTAACTTGTTATAATTGTTAAACAAATTCTATACTTTACCATATATGATAAAATTAACTAAATAAATTAGTTAGATTTATCTTTAAATAATGAATATGTGTTCATGTACCAAAATGTAATAACTATGGATTTGCAAATTTTGCATTAAAACACAGCTAACTACTAGCCAGATGTTATTTTTTCATTCACAGGTCACTGTAACACCTCATCATTGTCATCAAAGTGTTTTAGACTGACGTGCCATAATATATTGCCTAGCATAGTTTTGTTGCAGGATGGCCAAACATTGTACGATTACAGGTAAAACAGTCTTTCCTATAGCGAACAATATTAAAATTGCCTTGAAACAAAATGCGATCTATTTTTCCAGCAACACATATACCTCCCCCAAAACATAATCAAACATTCTCCGTGTTTGATCACCTCTCGTACAACAATTAATAAGGTAATCCAGAAAAGTTGTAATTATTCCTAGTGTTTGATTTAGATAATAATTTAAATACTTAATTAAAATAAATAATATCCAAAATACATTAATAGTAGTTGGGCCCGTGTTGAAAAAAAAAAAAAAAAAATGGATCTATAGCACGTAAGTCAGTGTAATTTCACATATCTAATGCGTAATCATGAGACGTGCATGGAATACAAACTTTTCAATTATTACTTGGGGTGTTCTTAACACTCTGATCCTTTTTAAATTTGGATCAGAACAAAATACGACTCCATTCTGCGGCGGCTAGTTCACAGTTTCTTGTTCTGAGGCTAAACGTGCTGCGCGATTTAAAAAAAAAGTCGTTTGGAGAGAAGTTCTTATACGTACATACTTATTATTTGGATACAAGTCGTCTTAAACTTGACTGGTAACCCTAAACTTTTCTGGATGTCATTCTTGTACAAGATGAAATTCATTATATTGGCCAAAAATAGGGGATATTAGAAATTTCCTTCCCTCCTCTCGCATAGAAACGCCATCAGTATTAATCCAGTTGTCTTCTTCTATGGTTATCTGCCTTCTTTCAGCCGTTTTGTGACTGTTTTTGTAGATATGCCAAAAAAATTATATAGAAGCTATAGAAGCTAAGCTGCCCTCAACATTTCTCATACAAATTTTTCCATGTGGTCTCTAGAAATTTTAACTGTATATTTAGGTTGTTATCATATGCATCCTTATTAATTTAATGGTGTCAAAATATTTTTCGGTATAAGTAGTGACATTTTCACAATTACCTATTATTAGACTTACACTTTTTAATTCGTTTTTTTAAAATTAAACCCCTTTTCCTTCATTGAAAATTAATGAGATTTAGGGAATGTGATTTAGATGAATAGTAACCCTTTATACACTCTTTAGCCTCGGGGAATAAAATAAAATCATAGGGACTAAATTGCTAAGGGTGACTTTTATCCCTGAGTTGGTCAAAAAGTCCATTGTGCATGTTTGCCTTGATGAGGTGGCGCGAAACTATCCATGCATAAATTTGAGTGCATGTACATTATTAAATTCTTGAACACCTGAGGCAAAAACATTCAAGCCTGCATTTCATAGGATTACTTTTCGATCATTAAATCAAGTTACTTTGATGCTGTATTAATTTTAGAATCATTCACTTTTATCACATCGTTGGCTTTACTACTAAGAAATAAAACTGTGCAATATTTAGAAAAAGAAATTGCAAACAGACAGATCGATTGTTTAGATTCTTAAAACACAACAAATTTCTCACGAACATGAAAAAGACTCTAGACTAGAACAAATGGTCGAATCGATCAAAGAATCCCCGATAATAATGAATATTAACTTTGGCATCGAAAACATATTCACAGTAAAAGTGTAAGCATCCCATAAATTCCTTATTGGTCAGTCGATCATTTCGCGGCAGTTATTTGAATTATCCTAACAGTTCGGGAATAGTCGGCATCGTTAATATCTAATGTCACTCACATTATTTCTTATGTCCGCCATTAATGCAAATATGTGTTTAATGTTTCATAGCGATTTAGTGCCGTAAAAGTGTTGTTTTATACGTTTTATTGACAATACATATGTTACGGTAAATGTAAACAGATCGGTATAGGTGTATGTACACATTTTTCTACTCAGTTGGTAAATGTAGACATAATCCACTTTAACCAATATTTTATGCATATTCGCCAATTAAATTGGGAAATGTGCACATTAACCAGCAAGTCGCAGTAAATGTTTTTTTCTACTATGAAAAGTGAGTAAATATACGCGAAATTGTCACTAGCGTCTACGACCTGCCACCACAACTTTCAATTCTGCGCCGTAATTCAATTAAATGATGTACATTTTGTGATGCAACTAACTTTCCCTGCCCTAAAATACCCTTTTTTGTAATTTTTGATGTTATTAACATCACAGTTCAAGATCAGTGATCCAAAATGAAATAATAGCCGTATTTGTTTGGCGAATTGAATATCAGTTTCACATCACTTACATATCACTTAGATCAGATCATAAGTAAAGCGTCAAAGAAACATCATTATTCAGTTCAGTTCAGGACACTCCAGTTTGTCAACAAACATAACATAACCATAAAGTTTTGCGTTTTTATATGTTTCTAGTTGTATTATTTAAAATGGATTGTAAGATTGTTTCTGTATGTATAGTTAGAATTTCAACTATGACAATTTTTTTTATAATGGTTTTTTGCAGGAATTATGTTTAAAAAGAAAATATACATGTGAAAATATACATTCGAAGCAGACTTTACAATTGTTTCTGTTTCACTTTCACATTGTTGGGAAGAACTATCCTCTAACATACCATCAGGCTCAAGATAAATTTGTAGCAAGTTTATCGCAAATACTATATCTAAAAGAACACATTTAACTTTGGATTTCATAGTTCACGTTTTAAAAATTATATAAATAAACTTTTTGCATTTACGAGTCTTACCATTTCTACCTTGGTCCGCTGTTTTCTTATCTACATGTAAACAGTAATTTTGGTTTGTGTTTCCATCTTTTAATATTATTGTTTCCATTGCATTATATATGTATTTATGACAAATACGGAACATAAACAAACCTGTAACCAGAGACAACTCTGCCATAACCTTATTTTATATGAAGTACTCTCTGTACTGATTTAAAAGCGATATATCTGAACCAGCCAAAACGCAGGATCATTTACAAATGAACAAGATCAGAAACTGTCTTGGAAGGGGTAAAGTCTACTTTCCCAAAGAAACACCATTGGCTCACTTGGATCGAGAGGGATCGATTCCTGAGTGTCAAACAAATACGGCTAATGGCAAGGGAAATGGAATGGAATAATGACATTTTAAAGGTCATTTGGTCATTTTAGACTTTCATAACATCAAAATTCCAAAAAAAAAAAAGATATTTTAGGGCAAGGAAAATTAGTTACATCACAAAATGTATATAATTTAATTGAATTATTTTCATGTTGTGTGGGTGAAATTTGTTTCTATTTGAAGACTTTCTGGACAAGTCGCGGGTGTACATCGTGTGTTGAGATGTGGGTTGCGCTGGATACACCACCAGTTCCACTACAAAAAAATTTTCTTATTTTCCCAATGAGATGCTCTGTCCGTCATTTTTTTCGGTGGATTTTACTAAAAAAATGCCATGGATGTTTTTTTTTTTTTTTCGTTTAATAATCTGACATTTAGCACCCAGAAGTGTAATTTTTTATTTTATATATTAAATTATTAATAATGCGTATGACTGATGATCGGGAGGCAAGGACACTTGACTCTCACCTAAAAGTCCCCGGTTCGAATCCAGACCATGGCACTGGGATTTTTCTGTGAGAGAGATTAAACGTAATATACTCGAATATTGGATGTGTGTCCCTTGTCTCTAAATCTGTAGCCCCCTCTCGCACAATGTCAGTTTAGAGATACAGGGGATTGTATTATTTGTGGTGCTTATTATTTTTTTTCTTTTATCCGATTATCCGATGCCGGACAGTGGCCCCCCGATGCCTCACGGGAGTCGCGCCGGCTCATTACCTACAGCCACTTCCCACATCCCGCAGGGTTAGTGACTGTAGATACCAGAATCATGTGCCCTAAGCAGACGAGAGGACCCAGAATGACCGCTTTCTGCATTTGGCCTGCCAGCCACTCAGCTGATTTTTGGCAGGCCGCGGGCCGGTATGATTTTCAGTTCCGAGAGTAGCGTAGGCTCTATCCCTCCGAGTACACCGATTATAAGGACGACCATTTTTACCGAGTAGCCTGGGTACAGCACTTGGAACTCGTACCAGAGATGGCGGTATTTGGTCCGTTTCTCCTACTCCTTCAAGGTGATGTTTTTCTCCGCAGGTGCTGAGAACGCGATGACATACATCACCTTGAGTTGATTGTCGAGGAGGACTATGTCAGGCTTATTGGCTTGAATTAGCCTGACCGTCGGGAACGAGTAGTTCCAGTAAATCCGGCATTTCTCGTTCTCGACAACAGGCTCAATATCTCCGGGAATGTAATGCAGGTGTCTGGTCTACCCCGTACAAGTGCCTTAGACGGTAGTATAGCACTCGTAACGCCGCGTTATGTCGGTGGATGTAGGCCGAAATCGCGTATATGGGGCATGCAGATAGTAAGTGCATGAGCGATTCCGGCGCCTGATGGTGGGTCCTGCAGTTAATATCAAGAACCTCTACACGCCACACGCTGCTACGGTAGACCAAGGTGTTGATAACACCATCTTGCAGGCCATAATGAATCCCTCGGTCTCTGACTTAAGCCCGGCTGACCTTAGAAAGGCGAATGCCAGCCTGGTCGATAAACCCAGCGTTTTTATGTTCTTATAGAAGACACCATGCTGGGGTTTATCGACGTGCTGCCGAAACAGATTTTCCTATTCGGCAGCTCTAATTCGGGCTTTCAGACGATTTGGCTGAAGTTCAGCAACTGACTTTACATCAGCACCTCGCCGGCCTCCTCGCCTGTTGTCAAATGCGAGACCGAGTTCATCTGCGGCTCTTTTTGCTGCCTTGAACAATCCTGCTCCCACTCCTACAGTTTCGTGATGTTTTACGAATCGCAAGAGGGGATCTGAGCTCCTGAGGATGTTACATGGCATACTCAGTACTACTCTGCCATGCGTACACTCCAGGCTCAAGAGTCCTCGGCCCCCCATTGACGTGGGAGGTACACACGAGGAACGGACGATCTAGGATGAATACTTCTCTGAATATTCATCATCTTGCGGCTATCTCTGTCTGTTAAATTATTATTATTATTAATTAATAATTAAAATGCATAAACACTAAAATATAGAATTTAACCAATTTTATTTTTATTTATTTAAATAAGGAAAGTGTCACATTAAAATAAATATTGTGGAGATTTGTAAATTAAATACTTTTGGAATTTATTAACATTTTAATGGCACTATTTATTATGTGGTGTGTTTATTTATATACCTTTAATATATACAACCAGTATAACTAGTGTTAAGGCTGAAATTTGCAGGAAGCCGGGATAAATGTATATAACATTATACGTAGCTTGGCACATATTCCTCAGCTAGCTTAGCACCAAGACAGTGTACGGTGATTTTCACGGAGCGGTGTTTGATATATGGTCCGCTAACATTATCGCAAAAAATGCCCTTTCTAATATTGCTAGTTGTTCTGTGATTGCCGATAGAGTTACAAAAGATTTGTGTGTTCAAAATAATAATGTAATAATTTCCTCTCCCTGTGTATTACACCTTTTTCTATCTATGTCAACAGATCTGTTTGCTTAGAATGTGACTGAGCGATTATCTAGATCGACACTATATTGTCATATATTTACAATAGATAATCTTCTCCTCTTATATTTTCATGCTTTTTACTTTTAATTTGTTAACAAAATACATAGAATTATAATAAATGTTTCATTTTGTAAATTTCAACCTTTATTTGATTTTCCAATGATTAATATCGTTAGTTAGTAATAGCCAAGCATTCCGAAAAAGCTCTGTAAATGTAAATTTAACAATATTAACGAATCAACGTTTATGATTTACAGTTTAGTATTTCATTTTCGCAAGCGAGATGAGAGGTTTGAAATACTATAATGGCCATGTCGTTGGTTTGGAGATGTTTGGTGTTGACAGTTGCAACTGAAAAATCCTATAAATCACGTTGCCTTCACGCTACAGCATTAGTAAAGCAACATCTCAACTAAAATATGTGGCCTTTTTATAAAGCATCCAGCTCGGTTAATGTTGAGATTTTATAATATTAGTTATTCTAGAACGGGGACAAAATTTCAAGTATACATTCACAATGCTATACAGCAAAATGCAAAACAATGATTTAATGATAATGAAATATTACTTACAAATATTTAAAAAACATCAATACGCTAAATAAACATAGTGGTCTTTATTTGACAGGTAGTTTGCTGATCCAATTAGCATTCAGCAGTTATTGAGTTAAGATTAGTTGACTGTTTTTCTCCGCAGGTGCTGAGAACGCGATGACATACATCACCTTGAGTTGATTGTCGAGGAGGACTATGTCAGGCTTATTGGCTTGAATTAGCCTGACCGTCGGGAACGAGTAGTTCCAGTAAATCCGGCATTTCTCGTTCTCGACAACAGGCTCAATATCTCCGGGAATGTAATGCAGGTGTCTGGTCTACCCCGTACAAGTGCCTTAGACGGTAGTATAGCACTCGTAACGCCGTGTTATGTCGGTGGATGTAGGCCGAAATCGCGTATATGGGGCATGCAGATAGTAAGTGCATGAGCGATTCCGGCGCCTGATGGTGGGTCCTGCAGTTAATATCAAGAACCTCTACACGCCACACGCTGCTACGGTAGACCAAGGTGTTGATAACACCATCTTGCTAGGCCATAATGAATCCCTCGGTCTCTGACTTAAGCCCGGCTGACCTTAGAAAGGCGAATGCCAGCCTGGTCGATAAACCCAGCGTTTTTATGTTCTTATAGAAGACACCATGCTGGGGTTTATCGACGTGCTGCCGAAACAGATTTTCCTATTCGGCAGCTCTAATTCGGGCTTTCAGACGATTTGGCTGAAGTTCAGCAACTGACTTTACATCAGCACCTCGCCGGCCTCCTCGCCTGTTGTCAAATGCGAGACCGAGTTCATCTGCGGCTCTTTTTGCTGCCTTGAACAATCCTGCTCCCACTCCTACAGTTTCGTGATGTTTTACGAATCGCAAGAGGGGATCTGAGCTCCTGAGGATGTTACATGGCATACTCAGTACTACTCTGCCATGCGTACACTCCAGGCTCAAGAGTCCTCGGCCCCCCATTGACGTGGGAGGTACACACGAGGAACGGACGATCTAGGATGAATACTTCTCTGAATATTCATCATCTTGCGGCTATCTCTGTCTGTTAAATTATTATTATTATTAATTAATAATTAAAATGCATAAACACTAAAATATAGAATTTAACCAATTTTATTTTTATTTATTTAAATAAGGAAAGTGTCACATTAAAATAAATATTGTGGAGATTTGTAAATTAAATACTTTTGGAATTTATTAACATTTTAATGGCACTATTTATTATGTGGTGTGTTTATTTATATACCTTTAATATATACAACCAGTATAACTAGTGTTAAGGCTGAAATTTGCAGGAAGCCGGGATAAATGTATATAACATTATACGTAGCTTGGCACATATTCCTCAGCTAGCTTAGCACCAAGACAGTGTACGGTGATTTTCACGGAGCGGTGTTTGATATATGGTCCGCTAACATTATCGCAAAAAAATGCCCTTTCTAATATTGCTAGTTGTTCTGTGATTGCCGATAGAGTTACAAAAGATTTGTGTGTTCAAAATAATAATGTAATAATTTCCTCTCCCTGTGTATTACACCTTTTTCTATCTATGTCAACAGATCTGTTTGCTTAGAATGTGACTGAGCGATTATCTAGATCGACACTATATTGTCATATATTTACAATAGATAATCTTCTCCTCTTATATTTTCATGCTTTTTACTTTTAATTTGTTAACAAAATACATAGAATTATAATAAATGTTTCATTTTGTAAATTTCAACCTTTATTTGATTTTCCAATGATTAATATCGTTAGTTAGTAATAGCCAAGCATTCCGAAAAAGCTCTGTAAATGTAAATTTAACAATATTAACGAATCAACGTTTATGATTTACAGTTTAGTATTTCATTTTCGCAAGCGAGATGAGAGGTTTGAAATACTATAATGGCCATGTCGTTGGTTTGGAGATGTTTGGTGTTGACAGTTGCAACTGAAAAATCCTATAAATCACGTTGCCTTCACGCTACAGCATTAGTAAAGCAACATCTCAACTAAAATATGTGGCCTTTTTATAAAGCATCCAGCTCGGTTAATGTTGAGATTTTATAATATTAGTTATTCTAGAACGGGGACAAAATTTCAAGTATACATTCACAATGCTATACAGCAAAATGCAAAACAATGATTTAATGATAATGAAATATTACTTACAAATATTTAAAAAACATCAATACGCTAAATAAACATAGTGGTCTTTATTTGACAGGTAGTTTGCTGATCCAATTAGCATTCAGCAGTTATTGAGTTAAGATTAGTTGACTCATTTGATAAACTCTACTGCAAAAATAACCGTTTTGTGACTTGGACTAGTGCTACAATGAGGTAACGAAAATTTGTTTATACCACTTAAGATACTACTAAAGATATCAGAACAAGAACAGTCCATCACTGGCCAACAGTGGCTCACTGATCTATGATACTTCTTTTAGTTTTTAACCGATATTGCTGTTGTATGAAACAAAACCGATTATAGAATTATTCCTATTGGCGCCACCGCACAGAGGGCCAGAAAATTCGAAAAGCGGCCAAAAAGCTAAAAATGGGCTTTAGAATCCTAGTCTTCACATGGAAAAAATAATTAAAAAAAATTAAATTACCCGGGGTAACTTTTAAGGGGGTATAAGGTAATTAACTGAATTTACTAGACTTTTTGATCATTGTGCAATGAATTATTTATAAACAAAGAAATTACTAACAAAAATAATTGAATCCCAATAAAATACGTTACCTATTACTAAATACAGTATAATTATTATTAAGATTAATACTAAAAATCTGTCACTGGCGTCCTCGTCGGATGAAGAAATTTCGCTACTTCGCATCTCAGGCTGTGGAACTCTAGGAGATTCTGATTCTGTTGTTTCAAGTGAGGGTGCCTCTAATAACGAAATAATTTCAGGTAATATATTTGAATATTTTCGTGGTGGACCCTGCCGCAACGATGAAATTACTGGATCGGAAGTTATAAGGAGTCTGTTCAGCAAGTCTTGGTTTCCTGTTGCACGTGAAATTGTTCGTGTGTATTTCTCTCTAAAACTTTTGAGATCCTTATTTCTTGATTCTTGGGTCTCTTCTGACAATTGACCGATAGGTAGAATAGCTTCTTTGATTATTACGGCTCCATGAAGTAATATTGTATGTACGCTAATGGGCATACCACGGATATTTAGCAACATACAATTTTGTGGTTTCCAGAGCATATTTCTCAAACGCTCTCACACTGATTGCATAACCACAAGATAAGGTGCGTAATATCACACCAAATCGCATAATAACTTCTTCATCTATGCCCGTAATTTCACTGAAAAGTGAGGAGTTAGCAAAAAATCGTCGAGTCCACTCTTAGGTATATCCTCGAGCAATCGTATTTTATCTCTAAAGTTCTGCTGTATGGTACGTTTCTTGTTTTCGAAAACTGCTTTATTATCAGTTCCTTGAATTTGCCAAACTTTAAGTTCTAATGTGTATGAAATGTGCAGCAAACATTCAAAAAACCTGATCCAGCCATGTAGACTTCACAATGCAAATTTCAAATTTTCCTGGAAAACTGTTCTTTTTAATACTTTTTCGATGGCATTCATATCTTTGGGAGTTGCATTACATATATAGCATGTTTGTGAAGAAGCTACTTCCGTAATTGCATTACACACTTTGCCGTTTATCATCGTCATCACACAAACATGAGAAACTATAATCTCTTCATTACCTAACATATCAGTAGGCGGTCGAAGTTCTGAAATTTGATTTTCTATGTATGCTGTCTCCTGTACCGTCAGTTCTCTCGTTTCTTTCTTGAATTGGAAGCGTACAGGTCTACAAAATCGAGTTGACGATGCACGGGGATTTTGCCACACAATCATATTATCTTTCCCAGGTTGCTCCGCATACAGTTGTAATGGCACTATGGACGTTAGAAACAAATCACCAAGACCAACCTCGGCGAACATTTGTTTGTATAGTGAGTGACCTGTGCTTCCATCACTTCCCCATTTTATCAATAATTTAGAATTCATCAGAAGATCACTTGATAATGAAACAAGAACCAGTTTCTGCAATTCTTGTATCCGTTTTACTGTATGAACCAAGAGATCTTGTAATAAAATTTCTGCAGACGATTCGGTTACAATTTGCCCTTCTTTTCGGGGATAGCAACGTAATTTTTCTTCCCGGAGCTTGTGATAGGAGGGATAGATATCGGCAAAATGTTCTTTTGCTATCCATCTATGAACAAGATACGAGTGTTTGTTATCTTTCGCTTCAATCATTACGGACAGAGTTTCGTCTGGGGTAAGTGGAATTATTTTTTTTTGACTCCTGACTCTTTTGCCAGGCTTCCCTCATTTTACTGGCTCGAGTCGGAGTGGTCAAAATTGCTTCTGAGACAAGTTTTGCGGCAGCCTCTTTTCCTTCGTTCTTAAATTTTTTGCTTACAGCCTAAGTTAGCTCCTCACTTTCGAACGTCGATGACAGTGTTGCAGTCTTTCGACGTTTGCTTTTTTCACTGCTCGCAGAAAATTCTAAAGCTGGATGACCACAGGCACGGCTCCTTTCACCTCCAGATGAGGTTCCTCGTTGTGGTTCAGCATCCAAACCAATTTGTTTTGGGTTTGTTCAAATACAAATTGAACACTTAACCACACCTTATTTTTCTCCAAAAATCTAATCGTTTTTCTTGCGCATTGATCAAGCTTCGAATAAACGGCGCTGCAAAACTTTGAATTGATATTATTCAATTTTAACATGGCGTCTTCATTACTCTCGATTTTATAGTGTCCCACCAAATAATTAAATAGATACTCCGTTCGATTTGAACGACCTGAACCATCCTTTTAATACAAGACGTTAAAAAGTTGCCTTCTGGTCACCATTTTCACTCTAAAGAAAATTACACTAGAGAAAAAGTAGATCTGAAGACAAAACTAAAGTAAAGATCAGAACCGGCATTAGTTATAGACTAACTTGATTTTCTGTCAAGTCAAATAAAATATCGCAAACATGGAATAGAAATCAGCAGATTTTACATCTTATATAATAAAATAAAATGTGCAGTTACGGTTTCATAATGTATGCGTTCATTACGGTTGGTGCATATTCATGAACAAGACCTCGAAATGTCTTAAAAATTCACTTGAACATGCCTATCATTTTAGTATGTTATCAGGGAATATTTAAGCTATCTTTTAGTTATTTAGTTCAAGCCGGATCTAACCTTGAAATTTTTATGGCTCAACATAAATTTAAATTATAACATAAAATCTTCAATAAAATGAATTACATACTTATTTTATCTATATGTATAGACTCATTTAAGCTTGTCCCATATGTATATATATATATATATATATATATATATATATATATATATATATATATATATATATATATATATATATATATATATATATATATATATATATATATATAAAAAAAAAAAACGATGACCAAACCACACCCTGTATAATGTACAGAGTACATAAGAATAAAATTATGTTTAAATAATAAAAAGAAAGTAATAGGGATATTTTGCCAATACTAAAGCAAAGAAAGACTCTATAATTTAAATTAAAATGATAATTTTGAGCGGTATGAGAGCCCAGTTTCAATGAGAGACACTTACGTTAACTTTATTCATATCAAATAGGTAAAATTTGTAATAAATGTTGTTAAACGCTAGATATAAACACCTACCGTGTGGTAAATGAACTGTATGTTATTATGTTATGGTACAAAACATTGTTTCTATATAGAATAAGCATCAGAAGGACTATTGTGTATAGCATGGCAACCAGAGCCAGAACATTATTGATTTTAGGTACCAAAACCTTTGGATAACCTGGGAAAAAAATAAAATTTTATTGTTATTAATTAAAATTATGAACTTTGTTAAAGTCAAATATAATAAAGTTAGTCATAGAATAGCTACAAGTATGGATAGAAAGCTGAAAGGAAGAGCATTGAAATTTTATAAGAAGTTTCCTAACCTAAAAATTTTAAATTTATATTTTCAAATGAAGTCCATACTCAAGCTCGCAAATTATTAAAACAGGGTTTCTAAACCTAAAACAACAAAAAATTAAATTTTATGAATATCATACAATAATTCCTAGTGGAATAGAAGAGTAATTTCTAGTTGCAACAACCAAGAAGTATTGTATAGAATAGTAAATGTGATTTGAGGAAATTAGTAAAGGTAAATACGTACCTTAAATAAAAGTTTGCTGATTATTAAATAAATATAGTGTTGTGCTACGAAAATATAAATCCAGTGTGCCGTGCAGCCATTGTTACTGAAGTTTGATGAATCTGAAATTTGCCACGGAGGAAGGAACGAGGCACTGAGCAACAATATAAGCAGAAGCGTAATTCAACAGAGATTGCGATAACGTGAAGTACAAGAAATCGCCGTAAGTAAAACCACAATAAATCCTAGGTACTCGACGACTTAATAGCAGCTATAATAACAGATCTGATCATAAATAAAGGCCATTTCATTTTAATTTTAAGATATTTACGTTTTCTAAACCATATCGGAAATTTTGAAAATAAATTCTGTTGTTTGTAAACTGTCAAGGTGTGTTTTATTTGAGATTGGGCTGTACCATTATATTTTCAGATTAATCGCCAGGAACCTGCCCGAACCCTGAGAGGAGAGGTAAAAATAATAAAGAGTCTCAAAATAATAAAATAAATATAACAAACAACATTTTTATTAAAAACAAAATATCACATAATATATAAATATATATATATATATATATATATATATATATATATATATATATATATATATATATATATATATATATATATATATATATATATATAAAAAAAAAACATGAAAATACATACCTTGAGGAAGTTTTCTGTACAATTAAACTTTTGAATCAAATAATTTATAACACACAATCACTGGTTGAGAGTTGGCTTTTATCTGTACGGGCGCTACAAGAAAGTCTGTGTTTGGGAGCAGGTAGCTGAACGAAAATATCTTCTACCTGCTCGGAATTCCGGAAAAACATGCGTTATATATTTTTCTAAGTACCTGTAAATTCTATTAACGATGCTATTACTTGTATAAATATTTTTGGCCGCTTTTCGAATTTTCTGACCCTCTGTGCACCGGGCGTAGTACATCCAACATCCAGTCAATAATTGGCAAATACAGGAACAAAAAATACTGTTCGAGACACTTCATAATTGATTTCTTTTTAATTATGTTGTTAATATGTCTAAAAATATAATAGCATGCTAATTTTAACATAATACACACGCATTATATCAAAATTAGTACATAATATACACATGCCAAATATTTTAGTATTTTGGAATTATCATTACCATGACAAAACAAGACCGCTGCAATAGCAACAAATTAATTTAATATAATAATGTATCCAAATGTATAGTTAATCTGTTGCTAGTTTGCTCATGATTTATTTTGTAGGTCAATCTAAATTTTATAAATATAGCCATGCTTTTATAATAATAAATCACTCCTGGTGTTATGTTTTAGTTGCACAATAATATTTCTTTTAGAATGAAAAATTGAGAATAATAACAAGTAACTGCAGAAAATCTATAAATAAATAAATATCTCTCACATTAT
This sequence comes from Rhamnusium bicolor, assembly GCA_029963845.1. Classification (NCBI taxonomy): domain Eukaryota; kingdom Metazoa; phylum Arthropoda; class Insecta; order Coleoptera; family Cerambycidae; genus Rhamnusium; species Rhamnusium bicolor. Next base: position 13,539 of record JANEYF010002902.1, on the reverse strand, counting down.
TTAACTAATAAATGTGTTGAATTATAAATTATAATTACCTTATTTTAGACGAAGAGAATTCATGTAAAAATATTTTATGATTCAAATCAGCAGAATATTAATTTGCATAATTCTGTCATAAAAGATTGGTTTCCCATTATAACGAAACGGAGAGTAGTCTAAAATATCAATTTTTCAAACATACTTAGGACCCTATAGATTATTGATCCATAAAAACAATTCTGCGATGACAATAACGATGTCAGGAGATTCGATATTGCTTCATAAAATCCTCTAATAAACTACCCAAATTTTTCAACGTGTATTTCTGCTATCACAAGTAAATCATTAGATTTTCATGAAATGTCTTGGTACATAGTTTCGATTTGATAATAAAGTGTGCATGTGAGTGTTTCGCATTTATTGACTGTCGTCGCTTATGCTATATTTACAAGAACTTGTGAGTGAGCATAATTTAAAAATGAATTATGAATGATTGTGTTGTGGTAAAATTTTCATTTTTCTAATACGCAAGTTTTGTGAGTAACTCTAACAAAATGAAACTTTAGAGAATTATAATTATTAAATTATGACAAATATTTAACATAATTTGCATAGAACTGTTTTCATTTCAACTTCAAATTATTCTCTTTAAACTTTCATTTACCAGTCATAAATTTGCATTGAATTGAAGTGAGTATTTATGATTTTCTAGCCAGCAATACAATACGTGAGTAATAAAATACCAGTACCAATACCTCAATACCAGTACCAATACCAGTACCAATACAAATACAAATATTAACACCAACACCAACACCTACACCTACACCAAAACCAAAGCCAAAACTAAAAGCAAAACCAAAATCAAAACTAATACCAACAACAACACAGACAATTATCAATGACAATACCAATACATACTAATACTAATACCAATATCCCTTTATTACAAATTAAAAATACATATTCAAATTCACATAAAAAATGTGTAGTTCCTGTTGATGTATGTTTATGTCACTTTAATTTTTTTTGTCACAAAAATTTGCTATTTTAGTTTATTATCAAGAAAAGCAGGGAGTGCTACTAGTATGAATTAATTAAAAAAATAATTTTTTTAAGAACATATCAGGGGCGGTTTAGATATTATTTTGATGATAAATGATTATTAAATTAAAAATCCAGTGTATTTAAAAAAATCCGCTATCTAATAATAATAATAATCATAAAACTAAAGGTCCTCCCAGCAATAAATTATGATCCTAGCGCTACAGCATAATATGATCTAATAGGGTAAGAATTCAATTCATGCACGGCTTGTTGCCAGTCGTCGTAACTGGCGCTTAGAGATAATCTCTTTGATTATGATATAAAGAATAAAGATGGAGAATACATACATACATAATTATGTAGTAAGATAACTTCTCAAAAATGATTAATAATTTGGAAATGAATTTTTTTAAAAGTATCAAACAAAATCTACTAGACTATATCAGTTAGATTAAATGATATACATTTTGATGTAGAGCTGATGTCATGTACCTATAAATAATAATTGTTTGTCTGCTGAAAATAAACATCTAAATACTTAATGCCGATACACATCTCTTATATTTACTAATTTTTCTAACACTTTTGATTGTTGCGTTTCAACTCAGAGATTAGGAGCCATTTTATAAACTTCACTTATCATTTAATCGCATGGGTTCTGAATTCTAGGTTTTTAGTTTTTAGTTGTAAGCTGTAAGTTGTAACTTTTAAGTAAGTTGCAAGTTGAAAATTACAAATTGCAAGTTACAAGTTACAAGTTGCAAGTTGTAATTTCCAATTTCCAATTTCTAATTTCTAATTTCTAATTTCTAATTTCTGATTTCTGATTTCTGATTTCTGATTTCTAATTTCTAATTTCTAATTTCTAATTTCTTATTTCTGATTTCTGATTTCTAATTTCTAACTTCTGGTTTCTGGTTTCTGGTTTCTGGTTTATGATTTCTGATTTCTGATTTCTGATTTCTGATTTCTGATTTCTAATTTCTAATTTCTAATTTCTAATTTCTAATTTCTAATTTCTAATTTCTAATTTCTAATGTCTAATTTCTAATTTCTAATTTCTAATTGCATAATTTCTAATTTCTTATTTCTAATTTCTAATTTCTAAATTCTAATTTCTAATTTTTAATGTCTAATTTCTAATTTCTAATTTCTACATAATTTTTAATTTCTAATTTCTGTTTTCTAATTTCTAATTTCTAATTGTCTAATTTCTAATTTCTAATTTCTAATTTCTAATTTCTAACTTCTAATTTCTAATTTCTAATGTCTAATTTCTAATTTCTAATTTTTCCATAATTTCTAATTTCTAATTTCTAATTTCTAATTTCTAATGTCTAATGTCTAATTTCTAATTTCTAATTTCTAATTTCTAATTTCTAATTTCTAATTTCTACATAATTTTTAATTTCTAATTTCTAATTTCTGTTTTCTAATTTCTAATTTCTAATTTCTAATTTCTAATTTCTAATTACTAATTTCTAATTTCTAATTTCTAATTTCTGATATCTAGTTTCTAAATTATTTCTAAGTTTTAGGTTGTAAGTTGTAAGTTTTAAGTTCTAAGTTTTACGTTCTAAGCTCTTAGTTCTAATTGATTGACAATTATTATGTTCAAACTAAAACAAAGAAAAATACTTATTATTAAAGAAAAATTGCAAATGTTTTAAAAATTAAAAAGTAAAAAAATATCACCTCGATCATTAAAACAATAAGCATTATTTATATTTTGTCATATTAATATTATTGTCAAAAAACTGTCCTCTAGGAATAGGATAAACATTTAAAGGCCTATCTGTAACTCCTGTAAAAAAAAGCATTCGGACATATCTTATTTATTTTAATATATTTGCTTTGCAAACACTTAATGCACTAACGTAAAATTTAGCTGTATAAAATATTCAACAACGTTTGGCTCAATATTCACTAGAATTACCACACCAACAAGATCTCTCTTGACTAGGCAGAGACCTCCATTTACTTGTAGATATTGAAATCAAGACAAGAGTTAGTTACAGTCTACTACGTTTATAATATTATAGACAAAATTAATTAGGTACAGAAATTCCCTCATATTAATTGTCTGTCATAGATACCCATAAGTGTTAATTACACTTTATGTAAACTAAAAGCATGTTAATTGAAAATATGCGTCATCGTTTTAAGTCAGTTTTGACACTAATTAAGTAGCAGACCGCGCTTTGAATTATTGTTACGTTTTTTAAAGGATCTAACGCAGCTGACACCATTATAATTTATGTGTCGAATTTTTTTAAGGGTGTATTGTACCTGAATGATCATCAGTGTGTATTTAAGGGTGAATTATGGTTGTATTTATCAGCTTATCTTGTAGTTGCGTGTGTCAGATCTTCTTTATCGAGCCAAAAGCCACCATTGGAACACCAAAAATAGATCAAGGCACAGCTCTACGATGTATTGTTAACAGAACCGTACTAATCTATCCAAGGCAGTATAAATATATGATTTATCATTAAAGTTAAAAGGTACCTATGTGATTATTTAGTTATAGAGCAGTTATCGATATAATAAATCTGTTTATAAAAGAACGACAGTTGTTTCAAAAGCGTCAAACTTACGCTTATTTAATTATTAAACTCGCCGACATTCACACGGCCAGCAAAAGCTGCAAACCGGTTATATCAAATCCTCACGATTACTTCAAAATGTGCGTATAATTTATGACTTTGTAAATAAATGTATTATTTATGGGCTCTACTATACCTATAATTTAAGGTCAAATTTCCAATTAAACCATTTAATATAATTTTTTCAGAATATCAGGAAAGTTTTGTGCCACTAATAAGTTATCAGCAAAATTTCAGGATAATTGTAAAATTCTATCTTGTTCCCCAACCTCCCTAAAAGTTTCTCAAGTTTTCTGAATTTGTATTGGACTTTCAGCAAAAAAATATGGTTCTTACCTCTTCACATGCTCCATCCCATTTGAAATATTTTGGTCAAACATTTTCCGAATAACTGATGAAACTCAGCACCTAATTTGTTTGGAGGACTGAAAGAATCCAGAACTTACCACAAGGAGGTGACCGAACTTCGAGTTCCATCCAAACCTGTTCATTCCATTTCTTTTTTCTCAAATAACAGCACTAAACTGTGAACATTATTTATTCTTGCTTTAATAAATCAACTTTTACAATATTTTCTGAACAATGATTGCAATTTTAAGAAGTCTTTGAATGAAAAATACGCATTTCTCTAATAATAATGGTAATGATAGGGGAGGCTGACACCTGGCAAGTAAGCCGCAGACGGTCTCTCTTTACCAACCCCCAGCCGCCCCCTCAGCCGTGTACTTCTCTTCCTCAAGATGTCCTTCACTGCTAGGGAGCGCGTCTCCTCCCTTAGAAGTGTCTAAGAACTGAAGATGCTAAATCTCAGGCACCAGGACGCTTTACATTCTTCCAAGAAGTGGTAAGATATAGGGTCTTCCTCAACACCTGTCAATGATAGATGTCTCCTAAGTCTGCAGTGGCCTGTCAGGAATGCAATTGAAAGATTCAGAGTCTTTCGACTCCGGTCCAATAATCAATCCCCGCCATAAAATCTCGAGTTTGCTTGCATGCTCTGTTGGTTTTCCACTGCTTCCTCAGTGACTCGTGAGCTCACTCATTGAGGGCCATTGTGACCTATCTTCTTGTAAGCCCAAGACAGGGTTCCTCGGCAACGCATTCCTTTAAATAACATAGTCTAATGCCCTACTTGTATTTTTCATGGGAGGTATCTGTCAACTGGATTGGTTTGCTAGACATGCTAAACATTTTGTACATTAAGATCCAGATTTTATGATAAATTGTATAAGAGCATAGACATTCATGACAAATTCGCATACATTTCCAGGTTTGTTGATTAATCTTCAGTTCCCAAGTTCAATCATAGATTTATTTCGGCTATATCTAGTGTACCTCGTCCTAAAGGCTTGCAGTAGTAGAGACTTACCTGCCTAGGGATTACAGGGGCAATGAGGATAACACCTACAATGTCACTAAGATCTTACTGAGCATGGCATCGTGAATAAGGAAGAAGACCATGGTCGCCTATTATAGGGGTGAGAACGCAGGAAGCTACAGAAGTAGAGAAATAGCTGAAGGAATGGCGGAGAGGACAATTTCCATCTCCGACTTCAAAGTGATGAAAGATAAAGATCAGTTGAAGCTAGAAAGGAGTGAATGGACATATATATGTTCTCACTTAATCGAACAGAGAAGAGAAAGAGAAAAAAAAAAGTATTCTGCCAAGATACGGAGACAAAAAAATCCTACCATTTATTTGTGCAGTGTGAGGCGTTTAAAAGGTTCGAAACCTTCAAAGCTGAGGGAAAAGTGAACTAGGATGGCGGAATGACCTTCATAAGAATATCGAGGAGATTTGAAGAGGATGAAGATATGGTAAACAGTAGAGGACCATCCCCTCAACTGTTTATCCTACCTGCTTCCTCTTAAAATTTCTGTGATCATCTGATGAAAAGGTTAATAAAAAAGGGCCCGCTTGTAGTCTATTTGCCTTGGCGCTAAACTATTACTAATATTAGTCTTCCTACTATTATTTATACTACTACTACTACAACTATTATTATTACTACCATTACTGCTACTAACCTGTTTACTCTTACGGTCATAAAATCTACAATTTCGTATATAGATGGTGACAAGCCTGTTTCCCATAACATGGAAGCTAACGGATACCTCCCTGGGCAGTACATAATGTTCATACACCTTGCAATTCAGGGGAATACGTATTTGGGGTATTCAGAAATTATATTATTTTATACAATTTCAGATGAGCGGCGAAATAATATTAAAAAGTTTGATATAAAATAGACCATTAAAGGCATGGAAAACCTAACTCTAGGAATAGGAGTGTTTGAAATTTTTAAACAAAATTTTCTAGCTATGGATTATGTGAACTTTATTTATTATCAATCAGCATATGAAATATTGGGACCGACCTAAAAAACAATTCTCAAATGAAGAGTTACCGCAGTTTTTAGTTAGTTCATCTTTTCATGGTATTAATATAATAATAATTATTAAAATGTCTGACGAAGAAATGATAATGGCATATGCATCAATTAAAGTATTAAAAGACTATTCTGACTAAAACCTAGAATTCAGAAACGCTATTGACAGAGCTACCTACAAACAATAATAAACAGCATCAGTGAGGTGTGTAGCAGTATATGAAAGTATGTTATAGATAGTTCTAATTTTGTTTAGAAATGTGGCAATATACAGGGTGGGGCAATAGTGCGTCCGGAAATTATTTTCGATAATACAGGGTGAGCCAAGACGATTCTACACGGTCAGGTAACATTTTTTTTAAAGGAAATGCCATGTATATCAGAACATTTTTTGAAACCTCTTTATGACCTCCTTTCACTCCTGTGTTATTATTGGTTCTCTCCCAACCACTTGTATGTAAGTATGTATGTAATGATTTTTTTGTTGTTGAAATTATACCATTCGCACGTGTATATTAAAAATATCACTACAATCACAACTATCGATTTTAAGAAAATATATGTTAGTACCAGTTATGAGACATCTGTGTGATGACACTGAGTCATTTTCACTTCCTAAAAGTATACAGGGTGGCCAAAAAAGGATTTTTAAATTTACAACTTTTTGAATTGAATTTTCTCAATTTTTCTAAATGGAACATCCTGTATATTTTTGGACGATGTGATGTAGGATTGAAAAACGACCATTTGTTGTACGTACATTCCTATGGCTATTTGTGACCATTTTCAATTTATTGAACAATAACTGCAAAATTCAGCAATAAAAATTAAAAGTGAGAGGTTTTTTTTTGAGATAATTCAAGAGAAGATGTTATAATAAGCATGTTACATAATGCCCATAAAAACATCACACCAACAACAATCCAAAATTTGAAGGATAATAAATGATTTAGAAGTATCACTCCGGCAATTTTATGAATAGTAGAAACCTCATTCCAAAGACGCATAGAAATGTGTGTCGAACAAAATGGGCAACATGTGGAGCACTTTTATGAATGGTAGAAACCTCATTCCAGAGACGCATAGAAATGTGTGTCAATTAAAATGGGCAAAATGTGCACTTTTTTATAATATCTTCTCTTGAATTACAAAAAGAAATATATTTCTAGTTTTTATTTCTGAATTTTGTAGTTATTGTTCAATAAATCGAAAATGGTTACAAATTGCCATAGCGGTGTCCGTACAAAAAATGTTCGCTTTTCGATTCTATATCACATTGTCCAAAAATATACAGGGTGTTCCATTTGAAAAAAATTTGAGAAAACTCAGTTTACATAGTTGTAAATTTAAAAATTATTTTTGGCCACCCTGTATACTTTTAGGAAGCGAAAATGGTTAAGTATCATCACACAGATGTCTCATAACTAGTACTAACATATTTTTGGGAGAGAATCAATAATAATACAGGAGTGGAATGAGGCCATAGAGAGGTTTCAAAAAATGTTCTGATATACATGGCATTCCATTTAAAAAAATTTTAGTTGATCCTGTAGAATCGTCTTGGCCCATCTTGTATATTCGAAAATAATTTCCAGTTATTGATTTTTTTGTTTAGTTTATTTATGTTTTTAAATCAAGTTTCTAGCTATCATAGAACACGACATATCGAAGTCGGACACACTATTGCCCCACCCTGTATGTTACCGTTACTGATTTTCACAATGTTTATAGAAACACAAAACTTCATGAGGCAATTACAGTAAATAAGAGATATGATATTATTGGTAACAACGATTTATTTATTTACTTATTTTGCTCCATTGGGAATAATTATTAAAAACAGCATTAACTTCTTAAACTATTACCAACGCTATTTTATGTGACAATTTTATTTCAATTTTGTATTCCCTGGAATACGTTTAATTTTTACTCGAAATTTGATACTACGCAATAATAAGCAGAGACGGTAAGTTGCTTTTAGAATTCGTAGCATAATATCCATTTATTTAAGATGTCGTTGCCTTTCCCTGTTTCAATAATTTACAAAGATAGAATCACGCAGCCCTTTAAACTTGAAATATATACTATATACAAATAAGCAATGGGATTCTGTCTTCAACAGATGAATTTAGATTTGGCATTCATCCTGATTCAAGAAGTATTAGATGACAATGGAATTACAATTCTGTCATGGCTTGCACAATAGTTCGACCTTAAACGTACTAAGAATACATAGGCATATCTCAGAGAAAGACAGGATATTTTATGGTTGAGAAATCTCTAGAAGGATTTAACTAATTATTGTGAAAATTAGCCTAATCATTATTTACGCAGAGTAACTCTGAAATGTAATTTATTAAATATGCTTATTCCTGAAGTGATAGATTTCCACGAAACACCAAAACACCATATACTGCATTGCAATGATCTCCAGATGATGCCAACTTGGTTGGCGTGTTGAGTGCAGTATGATTAAAACTACTAGTTTTACTGATCTCCAGATGATGTCAACTTGGTTGGTAATACGCGCGTGGAGTGCAGTAGTGTTTTGGTGTTTTGTGGAAAACTTACGTCAGTGTCAAATATGCTTATTGTGGACAACTTGTCTTTGTTGTGTCTTTGTGGAATTAAGAAATAGATTAAAAATTAATGTTCTTAAATAATTTTTCACTTATCGATTACAGAGTGAGATACTAGTTAAGCAAATGAAATCTGGTGAATGGAATGAACTTTCGCTCAAATTTGACACTGAAAATTTCCTTAACATGAAAATCGATTAATCGAGCAGAACTGAACAAGTCCTACGATGTCATTATTATCTTAAAGGTGGTCATTTTGTAGCAAAGTTAAACAAGTCCATTATGTTATTGTTGCAGCCGGTTTCACAGTCTTTTTTTCACATCCTGTTGGTTTGAAAACTATAACCTGAGACTTAATTGTTAATAAATACCCAAATGAGTTTCACAATATTAATTGTATGTCTAGTTATACAACCAAACGTTAGCAGTAAATTTTATTTAGTTGATATAAGAATTTGAATTACTTGAACTACTTATTATTTGTCACAAGTGACGGTTTGATAATTGTCGTTGTAAATCAGTAAAAATAGTACATTAATAATATAATTTATTACAGTAATTTGCTACTTTCTACTATGCTAGTTTGAATAATTTAAGTTTGTTGTTTATTTCTTATTAAAATAATTTCTTATTAATGAGTATTTTTTATCTATTGTCACATTGAAATTAAAAATCGTTTATTGAATGAAATATATTTGTAAATAGTTTTAATTTGGTCTATACCTGAAAGTTCTAGGCCTTCTAGTCTCTTTATCAGTTATCACAGATACAGGATTTGAAGGATAAGATTTTATTTATCAAAAAATTACTAGTTCAATACATTAAGTAATGTATTTTTTAACTACAAAATTATCAAGATTTTACTGTTAATCATGTATTGTGAACAGGCGTTTAGGCGAACTTAATCTAATTATTGCATACCACTACGGTAACGCCACTGGAAATAATAACAAAGTTCCAGCTTTATTGATAACTGCTATTTATCAATGATTGTAAAACTGAAAATTAGTGCATTTTACGTGTTTTCCTGAAACTTTTAAGAGAAATCGAGAAAATTAAGTAGTGGACGACATGCAAGGAATCTTTGAAAGCATTGCCTTATTGTCAAAAGTTGGTTCTTACGTTTTAGTGTTCTATTAGTTTCTTTTGAAAGTAATTAGAGTTGAAATACATTAACATTATATGTTTTCACCGAATGATAAAAAATACATTAGTACCCTAGTAATGTATTTATCTTTGGTTGTTCTGTTCTTTGCATTACAGTGTCATAGTAATGTATTCGATTATGATTTTAAACTTGTCATTTGTGACAATCAGAGAAATATGGCCCTTTACTTTGCATTCACCACGGTTATAGAAATAATGAACATGATCTAAACAGTTTCTGTAAAATGCATTATCATTTACAATTTGTATATTTATTTCTGGAAAAAATTAACAAACTTTGTTAATAAATGACAAAAGTTTTAACTCCGAGTTGGTAAATGCATTGTATAATATCAAAAGAAATTATAGTAAATGACTGAGAGTTAAAAAAAAAAATTAAGAAAAAAAAAAAAAAGAAAAGCAGCAAAAACATGAATCTTGAGAACAATAAAAATGAAGAATAGAAGGTTCTGTGTAAAAAACAAGGTTTAAAAAAATCATCTTGCCTCTTCTAGCATTAATTACTGCTTGCATTTATCTTGGCATACTGCTAATCAGATTTTGGATGTTTTCTTGCGGAATGTTCTTCCATTGTGTGTAACATAAAACAGATAAAAAATGACAACTTAAATTTAATTCATGTTAACATTAGAAGCATCAAGAAAATTTTAACGAATTGTTGTTACTTTTAGAAAAACTTAAAGAAATAAATGTTGACATTATACTTTTGTCGGAAACCTGGGCCCCTTCGGATTATCAATTTTATAATATTAGTGGATATAGTCTTTATCATACTAACAGAAAATATAACCAAAATGACGGATGCATGTTATATATCAACGACAAAATAACAGTAACAAAATTCACACATGTAAATTTAACTCAAGTAAATTTAATCAGAGCAGAATTCTGTTTAAATAATATAAATTTTGGTATTACCGCCTTATTACCTCCTTCGACGGACGTAAATATTTTTAACACTGATATTGAAATTTATTTCAATGAATTAAATAAAAAAGGATATAGAAATTTTCTGTGGAGATATAAATATAGATATCAACAACAAAGAGATGAACTATACAAACTCATATATAAATGTATTAACAAAATTTAATTTTCTTTCACATATAAACAAAAATACAAGGGAAACTGATATATCTAATACATGTATAGATCACTTATTTATTAGGGCAACAAAAGATATAAAAAATAGAAGTAAAATAAATTCGGCCATTTTCTAAACTCAATAACAGATCATTATCTAATTTCAACAAATATATCTATATTAAATACAACTAAACTAAAAGAAAAACAAAACAAATTAATATCACAAATAGACTATAACAAATTAAACGGACTCTTAAGCAACGAAAATTGGATAAACATACTAAACAATAATAATGTCGAAGATGCAACAAATAATTTCGTTGATATATATAAACATTATTTAGAATTAAGCACTACCACAAAAATAGTTACAAATAAATGCACAAAAATAAAGCCCTGGATTACGTTTGGAATTTTAAAATCAATAAAAACCAGAGATACTTTAAAAAAAACAATCCATTTTGCAACCTGATAATAACCATTTAAAAAATTATTATAAAAAATATAGAAATTATGTAACAAAATTAATTAAAGTAACAAAAGATAAGTATTATGAACATCAAATTAACCAAGCACAAAATAACTATAAAAAAATTTGGAATTTACTATCTGAAGCAACAAATGATGTAAAACAAAATATTAATAAATACATATTAACTGAAAATGATAAAGAAATAATAGAAGACGAAAAAGTAATTGCGAATATATTCAATAGCCACTTTATAAATATAGGAGTAGATATGCAAAACCAAATAAAGCAAAATATACATGGTGACATCAAACAAAATGACAATGCGATAACAGCAAACAGTATGTATCTTGAGGTAGTTTCTTTTAATGATATTATAATTCAAATTCAAAGCTTAAAAAACAACTCATCACCTGGGTCAGATGGAATCGCTGCCATTACAATTAAGAATACACATTTACACATTCTAAAACCCCTGAAACATATATTAAATTTAATCTTCACAACCGGCATAGTACCCAGTAAATTTAAAGAATCAGTGGTAATACCTCTACACAAATCAGGTGATACTTCTAACAAAAATAATTATCGACCAATCAGTTTAATTAATAATTTTGCAAAAATCTTCGAAAAGTGTCTAAAAGTAAAATTAATGAATTATTTAAAACAATATAACATTTTAAGTGAAACGCAGTATGGTTTTATAGAAGGTAGAGGCACGGAACAAGCCATTTATATGTTAACAAGTAACGTTATTTCAAATTTTAATGCAAATATCAAAACTATAGGTATCTTTCTTGATCTTGCTAAAGCATTTGATACAATCCCCCATAATAAATTATTACACAAAATGGAACAAATTGGAATTCGGGGCACTGTACAAACTGTATTTAAAAACTATTTAGAAAATCGACAACAATATGTCAAAATAAAAAATACCTATAGTGACGTGCAAACAATACAGATAGGAGTACCCCAAGGAACAGTACTTGGTCCAATTATGTTTTTGATATATATAAATGAATTATGCAACTTGAACATAAAAGGAAAAATATTGGCATATGCAGATGACACAGTAGTAATATGTGAAGGACATGATTGGACCACTGCCTTTGAGGGTGCCGTATCGGATATTAATATTATTAACAGCTGGCTTGAAAACAACTATTTAACATTAAATTATGAAAAATCAAAATTTCTAGCATTTTCTCCAACGATGGTTGACACACCAAAAAATAATTTTATTGAAATAAGAAACAGTAAATAAAAATAATGAAAACTTTCCAATTAAAATACCTTGGAGTAATAATTGATTCACACCTAAAATGGGATAAACATGCGGAATATCTTACATCCAAAATTAGGAAAACCATACCGAAATTTTATACCTTAAGGGACATTCTAAAAATAAAAACATTACGTTTAGTATATAATGCGTTGATTGAATCTATACTCAGATATGCAATAGTCTGTTGGGGGAGGGATGTATAATAAGGCTATAAATGTAATACAGATAACACAAAATTACATCATAAGAGTAATGTATAAAAAAGAGCCTAGATTTAGAACGCACTTTTTGTATTCACCAAATAAATTATTAGATATGAGAGGATTGTATATTTACTGGGCAATAATTTTTGTATATAAAAAAAATAATGTTAAAAAAGAAGTAATAAATATTAATTATGATACACGATCCAAATTAAACGAAGAAATGAGGGTTCCCAGGTACAACAAAAGTATATGTCAAAGATTTGTTGAATATTTAGGTACAAAGTTATACAATTTAGTTCCAATAATATTAAGAAAAATACAAAATATACGTCATTTTAAAAAACAGCTAAAGGAGTACATTATAAAAAATATAGAAATATTTAAGTGCATTTTATAATGTTGGTAATGACAATATCACTGTTAATTTTCTTTGTTAATTTCTTTGTTAATATTAAGTTTTTTTTTATCTTTTTTTAAAATTTTATTTATCTATATTATTGTATTATATATAAGTTATGTTAAAACTACAAGCTCTCATATAATCTTTATTATATAAGACACAATACAAGTCTTTTTTGGCTTAGGTGTCTCACCCTAAATAATTTTGTTATATTAGTATTTATATATTTCAATTATTAGATTTACATTTTTATGGTAAAATATAATTATAATATTTATGTATATATACATGTACTCTAATATTGTACTGAAGGACATGG
>JANEYF010002900.1:0-16905 GCA_029963845.1 Rhamnusium bicolor | reverse complement strand
CTTTATATTTCAAGAAAAAGAAAAAAAAAAAAAACTCCAAAAATTCCTTAATTAATGTGACCGGTTTCATGAATAATTTAGTTATTTCACTATAAGAGTCAAAGGAATTTTTATGTGAAATAATTAATTTGTTCACGAAACCGGTCACATTAATAAAGGAATTTTATGAGAATTTTTTCTGCTTTTTCCTTTATCATGAATAATTACTCATATGGGATCAATCTATCTACGTTACCTTTATATTTGTTAATTATATCTAGCGAGTTATTTATACAGTGTATGCTGTTTTTGATGTAAACGAAACTATATTTCTCATATTTTTTCGCAAAATTTTCTGTATATTCTTTTTAGCCAAGCGGGGTCCACAATAGGGCACAGTCTAGTGTACAAATAATTTGGCGTTGGTCACGATTGTATGTACGTAACAATGTTACGTATTTATACATGCCAGAACCTGGTCGACTATTTTATAAGAATTACAGCAATATGTGTTTGCATCATTTTGATAATCATTTAAATTGATGGTAGCAATAGGTGGTAGAATATAAATCCTTCATCTGAATTCTCATTTAAATGTCTTTCGATATTTAAAAGATCCACTTACGAATAAAATAACGAATATTAAACTATCTTTCACTTTATTCCTGTACTGAATTAGGTAAGTATAAAACTGATAATGAATACCATATTCACCACTACGCGTTTTTTTTAGATATATCCGCACACAATACAACAATGAACACGTTCCGCCATAAAAAGTCGGGACGGTAGACGGCATTAGTTTCATTCTTGTCACATTGTGAAACTCACTAAATTGTCTGTATCCTGTACTATATTTACTGGGAAAATGTTCGAAGCGTAATGAAAGGTAGTTTGGTAGTATTTTACCCTGATTAGCACAATTTTCTTAAGTTAAAAAATTTGCCCGACCGTAGTCATGCACCAAATTGGAGGTAAAAATTTTAAGTTTAATAAATATTATCGTGATAACATACACAAACTATTTTTCGAAATTTGAGTTCAATGTTTTGAAACGTATATCCGGCACATTTTTTTCTTAGTAAACTTTTTTGGTCGTTTATGATATACATACGTCAAATCAATTCGCAACCTCAGCCTAAGCGGTGCAAATGAACAGCTGACCAATCCTGCTTACCGGTCATGGTCAAGGGACAAGGCCAACAGACAAGTGCATTGATATGTCCAAACAACTGTATTGTTGCTGTTTAAGAAGCTGTTGGCGATTTTTTGCCACTCTGTATCAGCAGACGTAACTTTATGTGCACTAGACCGTGATAATGCAGTATTGTTCTGTTTTACGGCACTCGAGTAAGAATAGTATACACCTTTTTTCCACACATTAATTTGTAATTATATTGTTTGATTTTAGCGTACTTGCCCATAAATAGTACATAAATTATTAGTGCAGTCAATATGGTGTAAAAATTCCCTTGACCTGGGCAAAATTGCAACACAAATGATTCTTTTTGCATTCTATTGTGAAAAGTGTCCATTTTAACATATTCAAAATCCCCATTAATCCCGGCGCAGGAAATCAATCAAAATCCAAGATGGCGGCTGAATTTTGTATTTTTCATTACAAAATTTATAACTGTGTATAACTTTGTATTTATAAGGTGTAACTTGGCAAAAATGTTTAAAATACAAAGATAAAAGCATAAAATAGGTATTGAATAGGTAAGATAGGTATTGAATCACTCAAATTGCCTATTATACATTAGAGAAAACTTTATGACACATTAGACTTACAAGAAAAAAAAACTATTATTTCAAAATATGGGTTATTTTCCTTTATTGAACAAAAATTAAAATGATTTGGCTGTTTTTTCACAATTCATCATAATCTTCATCTCTACTTTCCATTTCTTCATCTTCTATTCGCTGCGGACTATTTTCACAATTTGTTTCTTGACACTGACCACATGAACTGGTACATTCCAAACCATTCTTTCGGCAACTACATTTCATGGCATCACAGCCGGTTTTGCAGTTACATCTTACTATGCGTGATATACTTTCAGGTGCTGGTGGCAAATCCATTTTTTCCGGTACACACATATTATCATGTATACTCCATCCCCACTCTGTTGGGTACAAGTCTTCTTGAATTTGCTTCCATATACAAATTTGCAAATATGCACGGAGGCTATGGTACTTGACAGCTGATTCCGTTGGGGGAAGGTTCTGTGGCTGAACGAAACATTTTGCCTTCGATACTTTATCAATAATAGTTCTATACCTAAGTGTATTTAGTGTATCATCTGGATTTCCACCAAAAATACATACCATTATCTTCTTTCCAAATTCTTCAACCTGACTGGGATTAAGGTTTGTTGAGCTGAACGATAGTGCAAGTTCACGAAAGTATTGATCTTCAACAACACGTTTGAAAACTGATTGCTTTCCAATATGGAATATTCTGGAGGTGCTGTCACATCCTGTATATGAATGTATAAAGAATAGACTGTTCGCTAAGTCATTTCTGAGCGAATATCTAATGGCATTGATATCATAAATGTTATTCTGTTTGGAAGGTTTTTTATCACTTCTGAAAAACAGCTTGTGGTATGCTTGATTACACCAATAAATCAGCAATACCAATAGGTCAGTGTCTTCTCCTATCACTGTTGTATTTTTTAATTTTTGAAGATTCCACTGCAGTTTTAACAATGTCAACATCAGCATCATCAACTGCATGAATTACTGAACATCCCTGTTGTCGTATTTCTTCAGCGATTAGAGTAATTATTTTCTGCTTGTTTTCCTTATTAGTGAGAAACATTTCCTTACTTCCTGTGAATGTCATTTTTGGTGTTCACGTAGGGAAAATTGTATTTAACGATTCGTATGAAGGTAATACAAAAGTACAATGTAAATGGCATGCTTTAGTATAAGACCTATTTTGAGTGCACATTTTTTTCCAAAATGGTGGCCTTTAAATATTTGAAAACTAAATACCTAATTATTTAAATGACCGCCATTTTGAAAAAGAAATTAAGTAAAGTCAATGGTTATTTTTTTATACTTTTATCTTTGTATTTTAAACATTTTTGCCAAGTTATACATTATAAATACAAAGTTATAAATTTTTTAATAAAAAAGAAAAATTCAGCCGCCATCTTGGATTTTCACTGACTTCCTGAGCCGGCATTAATGGGGATTTTGATTATGTTAAAAAAGACACTTCACACAGTATAATGCAAAAAGAATCATTTGTGTTGCAATTTTGCCCAGGTCATAATTTATTTTTACTTCACTATATATGCACCAACACGAGACTCACTTTATGAGATATATATTTATTTCTTTTGTACATACGAATATGCTGTGTACAATGTTGTGGTAAAATCGTACAGAATGAAATTGCCAAGAACAAAGATCTACCGCATAAAATTTGATAACATTTATACACAAAAGTAACTAACAGGAAAGTTTGATGTAATATGCGAGTTTCTGTGAAAGGAATTTTCTTCCTGGAGATGGTTTTGATTTCACATTCCTACGTATTCTCTCATTTAAGAGTGTGTATATGGTCGATTTTCCAACCTCTGTTTGAAGCTTGGAAGTATGAACATAGATTTGGGGCAATAGGGGCGTCATTAAGGGGGGATCTGGAGACTCAAACTTAAAACTAGTTTCATGGTAAAGCCGCTCCTGATAAGATTTTTTTTTGAAAAAACTGTATAGGTGCTCGAGTATTTGATGTGTATCTGTTGTCTCTAAAGGTATACCTCCTTTCCTCATAAAGTAATTTTTAAAGATACAGGGAGTTATGGATTTAAATCTCACGTCTAAAATTAAAACATCAGAAAGTAATTAATAAAGCTGGCCGAGGTCACCTGGCCGATAGAGCCGTCATATGACTCATATGTTACATCATATCATAATACTTGAATAAGTACAATAAATGGAAATAAATTTTAACAATAATGTTACATTTTATAAAAATTTGTATAAAACTCACGCTTTTAAGCAGATTTATGAAGTAGTTTGGTTGTTGTCATCACAAAGTGGGAAGATCTATAGTATAATAGCATCAGGTATGTTTCTACAGCTGTCTCTGTCAGCGATGTTCGCTTTGGTGAAAAAATATGTTTGTATTTTGAAAATGACCCTCGACATCTACGGATGTAATATCAGGCATAAGTAAAACAATCTGTGAACTCACTTAACGAAGTTGTAGATGCACCTTCACAAATTTGTCTTAATTTGCTAAAATCGGGATCTTTCTGTAATACGCATCAATTTTCACTAACGCGATTATTTTTTGCGTCATTTATAATAGCCTGTAGCTGTGTATTTACGTCGTCACTATTTGCAGCGTTTCCACTAACGACAACGAACTATTTTGCAATGTTTCTATTGCGTCGTGTGAAGTCCTCTATAATTGTTATTAATAGTTTTTAAATCTGTTTCAAGGAAAACGTCTTGAAAGCTTGTCTGGCTTTCCCTAATAGCTGCAGCCTCGTTAGGGTTGAACTGTAGTATCACAACTTTTATTTGTTGAAAATATTCAGCATAATAAAAAGCCGCTTTCAACCACGTTCCCCAACATGTAAGAATCGGCTCTGGTGGTTCAGGGATACCAGGACACTGTCTGTAGAAATGCTCGAAGCCGTTTAGGAGATTTGAGAAATACTTTTTTTGTATTTGCTATTAATGCATCTACCGCTGGAAAACATTTTCGAATCGTTTCTGCCACAAGATGTAACGCATGCACTTTACACCGTAACATGTAAAAACCTACAATTGTCTATTTGAAGAGAAAGGCCTACCACGTGCATTGTCGCGGCACCATCAGTCACAAACATCAATACTTGACTTGTTGAAAGTTCAGATTTTTCGAATGTCTCCAACACCACACGTAATTATTTCCCCAGTACACGCAGTTAGTCTTTTACTAGCTAGTAAAAGTGGAAATGTTGGTTTAAGAGGGTCTAGTACACGTACTATAATATTTAAAATAGAATTTTTTTTACAATCTGTCGTCTCGTCAATACATAACCAGAGCCGTGTATTTTTTAATCCACATTTAATCCTATTTACAATGTCTTCACGAACAGCTGGAATATATCTACTTAACGATGTACGACTTGGTAAGTTCACCTGGGGATTGTATTTATTCCAAAACTCCCGAAATGGTTGTTTATCCGGTATGTGTAGCGGAATATTACAGGCTATTAACATTAACAATAAATCAAACATAAACTGAGTTGTCAAAGGCATGCCATTTTTTTATTTTGATGTTGCAGGGCATTGATATGACGACGACAATCTGTTTTGTGCCAGCACATTAAGTCTTGATTGCAAAGTTTACAAATTATTTTGCATCCGTCATAGAATAAATCCGGAAATTCAACGATAAATTTTTTCACTGTGTCCGCGTACGGTCGTTTTTTACCCTTTGGCGCGTTTGACATTATGTATAATTTATAGGTACAACCTCACGCATTAACCTTTCAAATAAGACTGCAGCGTAAATCACTTCTATATCGGCACATGTGACGCCAGCGCAAGACCGTGGCTGTACTCCAGCCACCTCGACCAGCTTTAGTAATTAATTTGTGTGTCTATTGATTAATTTTTTTAAAAGTTTAAAGGTTTAGTTTGTAATTATTGTATCTATGTTGTGATTAATGTTACTATTAACGTAAATAAAGAGCTAGTTAGAATTTTTCTATAAAATAGCAATTAAAAAAGGTATATCCTTCACTAATTTTCCAAGTGAATAAACACATTTTTCAGTCTATTTGTGTTTAATTAGCATTGTTTAAAGAGTGTCGGTTTTTATATTGACATTGTTCATTGTTGGTAAAACTTTAGCCTCTAATCTACATCCTAAACTGAGTTAAAATCGATAATTAATTTATATATAATTGAATTAGGTTTGGTGCATTAATTTGATAGTTTCAATTAAAATCCAATTAGCCACAGCAACCAAAACTGAAATTTGATGACGTAGAAGTAACTGTCTTCGAGTATAAACATCGTAATAAAGTAAGTATAAGACAAGATAAAAACGTAAGGGTCGGCAATTTTATTTATTAGTCTATTCGACGACCATTATATTTTTATATAACATAATAAATAGTCCATTCTGGCTAACACGAATGGACAACATTTTTTAATATATTTTTCTGCCACTCAGGCAAAAAGAGAACTTCAGCTGAATGAACACGGCCATATCTTTTTATGCATAGTTTCCCATTTCTGATCGAACATACTGGACCGCGTTCTGATCCCTCACCCGGCGTATTTTTCTACTAAAATATGTGTTCCGAAATTCCCTCCTTATTTTTTCAATGTGGTAACATTGTATTTTTTGCTTTCTGGCCCTTCAGAGAGAAATGATGAGACGTAATTAGATGATGTCGCACCCTTACGTAGGATTATCGCTTCAGGTATCAGAACACGCTCCTGCATACAATACTTCTCTTTGCAGGAAATTATTTTTTTGTGTTTATATTTAATTTCCACCACCAGCAGTCTCAGTTGAATTACCAGCGTTGTCAGAAGTTAGTTAGAAAATGGTATCAGAGTTTTATATCTCGTGGGAATTAGAAGTCATGGGAATTAGATCTCATAGGATTTTTTATCGGTCTATTAGAATTAGATCTCGTGGGAATTAGATCTCGTATGAATTATATCTCGTGGAAATTAGATCTCATGGAACGTTCCCAAAAGTTGTTCATGTTAAATCGACGATTTTGTCCTGTCAGCAATTTTGGATCACGTTTTACTGCCTGATTGCATTCTCACCCTGTATTTTTTTAGATATTCATTTCTTTGTAGGTCAGAATCATACACCGATATTAAATTAATGAATAGTAAATAACCATTTCTCTTAACAGTGCCAATTTCAAATGATCAATTGTATAAATTTGACTGTTCTGGCCAATAAAATTATTAAGATTTAATTCAGATCTCTTAAAATAAAATTAATGTTGTAGAAATATCATGAATATTCACTCTAAACATCACGATCACTATTTTAGGTTTATTATACATATATTATTGACGACAAATACATAAATAATAATAACAGCCTCGGCACTATAGGCGTATGAAAAAACTAATTTAACTTAATCTAATTTACTTGTTATAAATTTCAACAATAACACATGTTGACGTGAAAATAAATAATTATAGTTATGGCAAAATTAGTTATACTCAAGGCTAAAAAAACACATAAACAATTTTTATTGACATTTAGCATGGTTTCAATTGCCAAAATTTGCCTTCTAATGTCATAACTATATATAGTTTGTGAAATACTGTGGCAAAAAATTCTATATGGAAATATGTAGTTTTCTCAACATGCTGATAGGATTGCAGTTTTGGAGCATATTAAAAAAAATTGCTTATGGCGTTTTTATCTCGAGTTATTATAGTTATTTTAAAGCATGTTTCTCCTTGAGTATTCCGCCTTTCCAATTTTTAGTTGCACAAAGCAGTTAAAATTAAGAAATTCCACACAAGAATCCCACTAAAAGGAAATATGTATGATTGGTTAGCATTTCAGAATTCCGACTTTTAACTCAGAATTCTGATTTTTATCTCAGAATTCTGACTTGTATTTCAAAACTCAGACTTTTATCTCAGAATTTTGACTAATAACTCAAAATTCTGACTAGGGTACTAAGATTGTAAATAATGAAAAATTAGTTTCTTACATTAAATTCCGTAGTAAAAAATCATCATGTTAGGAATTCGATTCGATCGATAATGTTAGTTAATATTAGTTAAACCTCCACCAATTGCTAAAGAAAATATGAAAATTATAATTGATGATGCATTTGTAAGTGTCCACAAATTTAACATTTATGTCCAGCATTTATTAAATTAGATTGTGTTCTTTAAATTCAGCTCTTCTTATATTCATTTATGTTGTATGTGTTAAATTTTAAAACTGTCAGATAAATCTTAGTTGTTGCTATTTATAAACCCAAATGGTATACGCGAAGCGACAGTAAAAATTAATAATTTCATTGTAAGCACACTAAGAGAAATTTAATATAAAACGTATTAAAATATAACATTAAATTCAAAATAACTGTTAAATTTAGACCCAACAATGTAAATATTATTATGAAAACTTATGAAATTATCGTCAAGTTGGTGTAAAAATATACGGGGGTTCTATTTAAAAAAGCTGAGTTATGGTTATAATAAAAATATCAAAGTATTCCAACATAGAGGTAAAGTTAGACTACAAATAGTATTTTAAATATATGAAAGAAATTTGCTTTTTAATGTTTCAAAAATATTTTATTAGAAACTCTACACGTGTTCGGCTTTTTAGGCCTTTGTCAAGAGTACAGGGAATACTGAACAGTAAAATTTGTGTTTATTGCTTATATATAACCACATCTGGTACCTACTATAAAACTATTGTAAAATATGTTTTTATAAGTTGAATATTACTTTATTTTTTAAATCTAAATTATTTTATTTAAAATATGATGGCCAGTAAAAATTTGTTGTTCATTCGTTAAATTTTTCTTATTTTTAACAGCCTTACTTATTTCTAATTGTTCTAATAGATCAAGTTTCTTTCCTTTCTTTTCCGAATGGAGTAATTTGACATTATTTAAATCTATAAAATGACTGTTTTCTATACAATGTGTTGACATGCCCGTACATTGTTTACAATAGATTTCCTGTGTTCCTCGAATCGCTTTTTTACATTTCGTCCAGTTTGTCCAATGTATATAGCATCACAGTCACTAGATTTTAACTCATACTCCTGTTTTATGTAGCTTTTCAGTTTTGTCTTTATTATTAATTAACATTTTACCTAAATTATTTTTATTTACTGAAATTGTTCTACATCCCAGTTTATTCAGTTT
The DNA here is from genome assembly GCA_029963845.1 of Rhamnusium bicolor. Taxonomy (NCBI): domain Eukaryota; kingdom Metazoa; phylum Arthropoda; class Insecta; order Coleoptera; family Cerambycidae; genus Rhamnusium; species Rhamnusium bicolor. The sequence goes on along the minus strand of JANEYF010002900.1, from coordinate 8,035 downwards.
ATTACTAACTCTGTTGCTGATTTTAGGCCTATAATTAATACATTTATATCTCTTATTGCATTCCTGAGAAGAAGCGGCATAAAACTCTTTACGTAAATTTTTCTTTTGTTTGGTTGTTGGTTATATATAAGCAATGAACACAAATTTTACTGTTCAGTATTCCCTGTACTCTTGACAATGGCCTAAAAAGTTGAAACACGTGTAGAGTTTCTAATAAAATATTTTGAAACATTAAAAAGCAAATTTCTTTCATATATTTAAAATATTTAATGATGTTTCACAAGGAGCCAACCGCAGAATCAGTTCAGTGTACAAATAGTAATAAATAAATACTAAACATAATACCTGAATAAGATACAAAGTCATGAACCTCTTACTTTATTTAACTGACTTCAACTTCGACTAGGTACCTTATTTACATAGGTAATATTTTTAATATTTATTACTATCTGTAAATATATTTTTATATTTTCGAAAAAGCAATAAAATTTCAATGTGTTATGCGTAGCGTCCTTTTTTATTTTCCCTTATGTGCTGGATTTGTCATTTTGTCCTTGAAATTATGAATTTGAAGTAAGCAATCCTATGTACGAACTCGTTACAAATTCATTAACTTATGTATAAAAATCTAGTAACGTGACTTAATTTACGATAATAAAAAACAACTATTACATAAACAGATAGACTCGTAATTATGCAAATATACATATATGAGAGTTTATTACGATACCATGACAAACATGTACGAGTGAGTATTCAAAATAATTAAACCTATAGCTATGTGCTATGCGTGATAAAAAATTCGCTGTAATATGAGTGCTTTATTTAACTGTTCATCTACTGGCTGGGGTCAAATGAGAATTACGGCTAGTTAGGGAACTTTAATATACATACAGGTTCCAGTGCACCCACCTAAAGATTCGTGTCTTGCCCTCTCTTATTTTGATCTGTGTCGTAATATGAATCATAACATTTCAGTCATACTGACTATTTACACCAGCACACGTCACTACATCCTAGTTATAGAATGCCCCATAAAAAATAAACCAATACAACATTCCTTTAAATTATTCTCAAAATCACACGATTTATTTTTGTTGTAGAACTGCATAAATAAGTTTCGTCAGATAATATTCGGGTTATATTATTTAACTGTTGCTTTAAAAGTTTATGTTTACCTTTTTCATGATCAGGCGGTGAAGGAGATAAAAATGTGGAACCCAGCTTGAGCCCCTTGTTTGTAAACGTAAATATAACGCGCGGAATAAATTTGATAACCACAATTTGTTTGCAAGTATTTTTATCTTGGGGATTTATAAATATTTAAAGCATTAAAGCGTCCATATTTCACGCTTAATGTTGGAGATTTATTTTGTTTACCTCTGACACCAATTATAGTTTTTTTATTGTTAAATGCTTCAAAGATATTGTTAAATAATGTTATGTTTGTTCGGATTTACGTAACTGTAACCTACGATCATGCCGGCCGGTTTCTTTCATGATGTTTATCTCGATTTATAAAAACAATATACAGGGTTGGTTCAGATTTAAAGTGACATAGTGTAATGGAACATAGAGCATAATATGTACTTAGCTGAGTTCAATTTAACACTGTTAATGGGCGCGTTTAGCGAATGCAACTGCTGAACGTCTGGAAGAAAGCGGAAAATATTACCTATGCCAAAGAGTGTATATAATCTTTGCCTATGCTGATCAGTAAGCCTGGCCAAGGTCATTAATCCTACAGAGACGTACTGGGTATGCATCATATCATAATACTTGAATAAGTACAATAATAAAAACAAAAATATTTTATATGTTGTGATGTATGTTTTTGTACTATTTCGTTCACTTTAATTTTTGTATTTCCTTATATTTTATAAGCTTAGTGCTGCACATTATTATTAAACTGTTAAATGACGTTCACACATGTACATTGTATATCTAAGTGATAACTAATAATAAATAAATAAAGAAATAAATAAAATAAATGGAAATAAATTTTATTAATACTGGTACGCTTTATAAAAATATGTACAAAACTCACCTTCTTAAGCAGATTTATGAAGTAGCTTGGTTGTCGTTATCACAAACTGGAGCACTTCTATAATAACTGTGTGCATCAGATATGTTTCTACAGTTGTCTCAGTAAGCGATGTTCGCATTGTTCGCTGTGGTGAAAAAATAATTTGGTATTTTGAAAAAGACCGTTCGGCATCTACGGAAGTAATACAGGCATAAGTAAAACACTCTGTGAACTCACTTAACGTAGCTGTAGATGCACCATCACAAATTTGTCCTAATTTGGTAAAATCAAGGATCTTTCCGTAATACACTCTCGAATTTTTCAATAACGGGCTTATTTTTTGCGTCACTTATAGTCTGTAGCTGTGTATTTAAGTCGTCCACTATTTGCAGCGATTCCACTAACGACACCGAAGTATTTTGCAATTTTTCTAATGCGTCGTGTAGTCCTCTATAATTCTTATAAATAGTTTTTAAATCTGTTTCCAAGGAAACATCTTGAAAGTTTGTCTGGCTTTCCTTAATAGCTGCAGCCTCGTTAGGGTTGAACTGTAGTATCACAGCTTTTATTTGTTGAAAATTTTCAGCATAATAAAAAGCTGTCTTCAACCACGTTCCCCAACGTGTAAGAATCGGCTCTGGTGGTTTCGGAATACCAGGACACAGTGTGTGAAATGCTCGAAGCAGTTTAGGAGATTTGAGAAATACTTTTTTGTATTTGCTATTAATGCATCTACATCTGGAAAACATTTTCGAATAGTTTCTGCTACAACATGGAACGCATGCACTTTACACGTAACATGTTAAAACCTACAATCGTCTCTTTGAAGAAAACGGCCCACCAAACGCATTGTCGCAGCACCGTCGGTCACAAACATCAACACTTAACTTGTTGACGGTTCAAATTTTTCGAAAGTCTCCAACACCACCCGCGTAATTGTTTCGCCAGTACACGCAGTTAGTCTTTTGCTAGCTAGTAAAAGTGGAAATGTTGGTTTAACAGGGTCGAGTACACGTACTATAACATTTAAAATAGAATTTTTTTACAATCTGTCGTCTCGTCAACACATAACCACAGCCGTGTATTTTTTAATGCACATTTAATCCTATTTACAATGTCTTCACGAACACTTGGTACATATCTACGTAACGATGAACGACTTGGTAAATTCACCTGGGGATTGTATTTCTTCCAGAACTCCCGAAATGCTGGTTTATCCAATATGCGCAGGGGAACATCACAGGCAATCAGCATTAACAGTAAATCGAACATAAACTGAGGTTCCAAAGAAGACACGCCATTTTTTTTTATTTTTATGCCGGTTACTATCGACATGAATTTTGCAGCCGTATTCCAGCACATTAAGTCTTGATCACAATACTTTGTGACATTTTAATTACGAAACAAATTTTGAACTGAAACTAATCAAATTGTTGGCTCAGTGGCTTCAGCTTGAGACCAAGTGGGCCCGGCTTCGAATCCTGGATGTATAGTGGCGTTTTTAAAATACCGAGATGGTGGCATAGTTGGTTAAAGCGTTGTCACTGTCTATATCCGAGTTCGAGTGTCAGCTGCGGCATCTCATACATGTTGGAGGGAATGGTTGTTGTGTATGTGGTTGAGTGGTGGAATAGCAATGTGCTAAACACCGTCAGGACGTTAATTACAAAAATCCGCGTTTTGCTTTTATTTCCTTGCCTAGTTTCTTCGAAGTTTTCCACTAAACACCAAAACACTAAATACTGCACGTTTCGCGCGTTTCGCTAACCAAGTTGGCATCATCTGTAGATGATGAAATTGGCTCTCTGTCACTATTCATACTATTTTTACACTTTGTGATTTCCAAGCTTTCAAATGCATCCAACTGTCTAGTATTTGTTACATTCCTAATTAATCTTAAATTGCTAATATCCATTTTATGGTTTTTCTCAAACGCATGTTGGGTAACACTATACTTATTTGTTCTACTGTATTTGAGATGGGCCGTATGCTCTTTGAATCTAGTTTCAATTGATCGTCTATTTTGTCCAACATACTTTTGATTACATTCCTTACAGCTAATTTCGTAAATCCCCGACTTTTCGTTTGTTTGAATTTTGTTTTTTTGGATTGCCTAAAAGTTGTAGTTTATTTCCCGATGAATAAACCACTCTCTTACCTATATCTTAAAAATCTTACCAACACCATGGGTGATTCGAGGATCAAATGGAATCGATACAAATTTTGGATTTTCTCTTTAATTTTGAAACGTCGAGGAATTTCGAAGTAACTCTTTAAATTTTCGTTTCCTAATTATTTTATCAATTAAATTTACAGAATATCCATTTCTCGCAGCTATATTCTTAATCAATGTCTTTTCTTTTTCAAACATCTTATTGAGTGGGAAGCTTAACGACGATGGACTAGAAAATTGAAACTCGTCATTTTTTGTTGAGCACAATGGTGAGAGTCCTTTGGGATATATCTTCGAGTACTGGTATCTTTTCTGTAAATGTCAAATTCTAACTTATTTTCACTATTTCTAATTACTAATACATCTAAAAATGGTAGTTGCCCAGAGTTTTCAGTTTCATATGTGAATTTAACTGACGCGAAACGACTGTTTAATATAGATACAAAGTTATCAATATCAGCGATTTATGTATCGAACACTGCAAAAATATCATCCACATACCTACATAAGCCAAACCCTGGGGACATACTCGAATTCTTCTTTTGCTTCCGTGTCGAATCTGTTCATGAAGAGACTGGCAATGAATGGTGACAAAGAGTTACTCATTACTGTTCCTTCATGTTGTTCGAAGAAATTATCGGGGAATCGGAAACAATTTTGTTTCATGCAAAGTTTAGTGAGTATAAGATATTCTTCTACTACATCTTGACTGAGATTGTTTAATTCGAATGGATCCTTAAGGTAGTCCAAGGTCTGTGGTATCGGAACACTTGGAAACAATGAACAAACGTCAAAGGAGATCAAAAATTCACCTTCTTGCAACTGAAGATTTTTCACCTTATTAATGAAATCATTGGAATTAATAACAGAGAAACTAGGTGGTACGATAGGTAAATTTTCGAACTCCTCCGTTAACCATTTTGATAAGTGGTAAGTCGAAGATCCGATCGCTGAAACAATAGGATGTACCGACTTTCCTGGTTTATGTATCTTAGGCAAGTACAATCTAGGTACACTTATGTTAGATACATGTAACTTCCTATTTAAAGCTGGAGTAATAAGATTGTTGCAGGATTTAAGTACATTTCTTACTTCAGTAATCATTTTTGGTAATGGATTTCTAGAAAGTTTTTTATAAGCACCATTACTAATCAGATTTTCTGCACTTTCATAATAGTCCTCTTTATCTAAAATAACAACCTTGTTGCCCTTATCATCTTTTAAGTAAAAACAATCTTTTTTACGCAACCGTTTTGAAAATTTTTCTGTCTTTTGTAGATTTTGACTTTCGATGTACATTAGTGACAGTATTTGTCGAGATTTGATTTCTGCAAGTTTCTCTGATAAATCCTTTAGAGGAATCGGGACGGTATTGAATTGAACTTTCAACACTTGCAACAATCTCATTTAAAATGCCTTCAGAGGCAGGTAAAGCAAAATTTAATCCCTTATTAAGGAGATCAATTTCTTATTTATCAAACGACTGTGAGGAATGAGTTTCTATAATTCTGAGAACTTTTTGAGGAACACCTTCTTTTGAAGTACTACCGATTAATCTTTTGAGTTATTTTGTGTATCGGTATTTTAAAAACGCCACTATACATCCTTATATACTATACTTGGACCTTTAAAAAATCTTACATTATTATTTCATCATATTTCAGCAATAAAAATACAACTTTGGGTTATTATCTTGAAATTACAACTCATTTTTGAGTCCGGGTCGATAATCTCATTGAAATATGCACATTTGTTATTTCGTTCATTCATTTGGTTAGTGCGTCACAGTTCGCAAATGTCTAGTTTTGAATTAATTATTATAAACAAACACTTAGAAATAAGGCGTATAATGCCAGCAAAGTGGTTTAATGGTATAAACACGGAATAATGTTTTCATTTTTTACAAGTGCTGACCAACAATTTCCATTATCGGGGTACTTAGTGTTTATTGCAAGGTGACACGCTTCACGGGGAATGTGGCGCCAAATATGACCGCAGAACGAGTTACGTCATTTAGACATGTACCAGACTTGCTATTGTCATTCTTGCTACATTTGGATGACTTATGTATGCAAATAATGTTTTTGTTTGAGAAGTTATATAATAATAAACGAGAAGCTTTGAGAATATTAACATTTTAAAATAATATTTATGATTCCGAATCGTGGACACGGGAAGAATAACTAGAATGATGGGCCTTTCCCACATTTTCGGTTGATCGGAAATACAGGGTGTTTCTTGGATTTAGGAAAGTGAATATTCAAGAAGAAATATCCAACATAAACAACAAAGAATACTGGAGAAGGTCCCTAATAAATACGTTATCTCTCTCACGCGAGGTATAATCTAAAAGCGAGCACATATAGACCAGTCAAATTAACGGTTTTTCAAAACGATAATTTCCAACCATTCCCGACCAATACCATTCGATTCGGTATGTTTTTTGAATTCTCATGGTCAATTTTGCCGTACGTTATATGAGCAAGAATTTATAAACAATTAAAGTTGTGAAAATGATGAAAATCGATGTTTCTGAATATTCAACTTCAAACGCTGCGAAAATGGCAACAGATAGAGAAAAATTGCTCAGAAATTTTTTAATAGAGCGTTAAATTCTCTTCAAAAAAAGTCCGAGGCGGCATATCTCTACGATGAATAGTTAAAGCGTTACAATGAGTTAAATATTTATTATTTTTCTGCTGTATATCAGTCAGCTGTACAAGTAACGCGCATGCGCGATCAACAGACTCGTACGCCGCGTAATGGCCACCTGCGCAGAACATTTTAAAGTAGACTTGCTGTAAATCTTTCATAATTATCTTATTTTTACAACGTTAGCAAATGTATTTATCACTTCTTTGGTCTAGATATAAGTCCACTTTGAAATGGTCTGCGCAGGCAGCCATTACGTGAGAAATGGGCCCATTAGTAGCGCATGCGCGTTGCGTATACAGCTGACCAGTACGCAGTAGAAAAATAAAAAACATTTAACTCATTGTAACGCCTTAACTATTCATCGTAGTGATATGCCGTCGTGGACTTTTTTGAAGGGAATTTAACGCTCTATAAAAAATGTTCTCTATCTGTTGCCGCTTTCGCAGCGTTTGAAGTTGAATATTTAGAAACATCGATTTTCATCATTTTCACAACTTTAATTGTTTATAAATTAAATTCTTGCTCATATAACCTACGGCAAAATTGACCATGGGGAATTCAAAAACAAAAAAACTGAATCGAATGGTATTGGTCGGGAATGGTTAGAAATTATCGTGAAAATGGGCCTGATTTTTGCCTAATTTGACTGGTCTAATATGCACGCTCAAATATGGACGTTGCTCGCTTTGTGTGTAAAGGCGCACGCGCACCAACGCACGCATGTGAATGTGAGATACAGACAGATTGTCGTTTTTTTGACATGCTCGTTCATGCATGCAGGTGTATCTGCATTTTCGTAAAATTTTTGTGGACTTGTGTCACAGATTTCATTTTTAACTCATGAGCCGAAATTTGTTTTGGATTCGAAACGCATCGTTGCAACACTTTTTTGGATATGACAAATTAACAGTGAAACATGCAAGACTACAAAATACATTTGTTACATTTTAATAGAACCAAAATTCATGTAAACAACCATTGAAATAAAACAAGAGAAAGTATTAAACATAAATAAACGAAACACAACAAATTGTGCAGTTTATTTGTTGTTATAAAATGCTATTTGGATAAAAAAATAATCATAAATTATTATTAATTCATGTTCTGTTGAGCTTATCCATGATAAGAAATGAATAATTACATGGATTCATGCCTTGAGATTATTTTCATGCATCGATATG
>JANEYF010002898.1:0-14919 GCA_029963845.1 Rhamnusium bicolor | reverse complement strand
TGCACATAAAATGTGTCTCTTGTGAAGAGGTGTATAAACACTGGTAAGTACAGTAATTTTTATTTCAACGCCAAGGATTCCAATGAAGGAGTTACGAGTAGCAAATTATGTTTAGCCCCACGTTTGACCGTAGGTGTGGGCTGGTGATATTATTATGAGTAGAGTTGGCAAAAATACGCCGCAGGACATAGGTGTACGCATCATAATAAATGTAATAAAAGAAATTAACTAGCATTAAAAGCAATAAATTGTTACAATTGATAACAATGTATGTACAACCTACCCTCATAACTAGATTGGTTATCACAAACTGGAAAGGATTTGTAAAAACTTTGCAGCATCATATATGTTTCTTTGGTTGTCTCCGAGAGTAATGTTCGATGTGGTCAAAAATTTTCTTATATTTTGAGAACGACCGTTCGACTTCTATTGATGTAATACAAGCATGCTTAAAATAGTCTTTGAACTCACTTGACGGATCTGCAGATGCACCATCAGTACCATCACAAATTTGTCTTAATTTGGTAAAACCGGTGTCTTGCTTTAACACACGTGCGACCTTTTCTCCAACGGGCTCATTTTTTGCAACCTCTATAGAGTGTAGCAGTCGATTTACTTCGTCCACTATGTGCAGTGACTCCGCTAACGACAATGCACTATTTTGTAAGTTTTGTATGGCGTCATGTGATCCTTTATAGTTCTTGTGAGTAGTTTTAAAGCTGTTTCAACAGAAACATCTTCGAATTTTGTTCAGCCTTGTCTTGATTGAATTGTAATATCACAGCTTTTATTTGTTGTAGATATTCAGCATAATAAAAAGATGCCTTCAACCATGTTCCCCAACGTGTAAGAATCGGCTGTGGTGGTTCGGGAATACCGGCACACTTGCTATGAAATGCGCGAAGATGTTTAGGAGATTTAAGAAACACTTTTGTACTTGCTATTAATGCATCTACCTCTGGAAAACCTTGTCGAATATGTGGTAAATACAGAAATTTATGTGAAACTCAAAATAAAGATCAGTAATTATTATGTAGTCTACTGATAGTACGTTAAAAGTTATGTCGAAGGATACGAATAAGATAAGTGTTTTCATTTTAAAACCAACCCCATTGCTTTTTCAGTTTTACCATGGGATGTACCGTTGTTGTAAATAATCTCAAGTTATAGTTATTATTATTAGTACTAGCAACTAAAAACTAGTAGCTCTCAACAAAAACAAATAACAAAAAAAAAAAATAGATTTAATTCTGACTCCACCGTTCACATACTAGATATTTTTTGTTTGTTTTCAGAGCTAGTTGGGGCATTCTTTTGAATAACTATCAAATTCTCTAAATTAAATAATTAGAATTTTTACAGAGAACCAGGCAGTTATATGCCAGTACATGAACATCCCCAATTTGACTTAGACCCTGATGGTGACTTTACTGAAGCACTTTGGATAGAGGTAAGTATTAGATTCAAAAGCTTTATTTTGGTCTTGAGAATATGTGGTAGCTTTTTGTGAGACCTTTCAGAGACACTCTATATATTCGAAATTTCAACTTAATTTTTATGAGAGTAGTGGCGGTTGCTCCATAGAGGCTCAGGGGCTTGAGCCTCCCAAGTTACTATTAGGAAAATGTAACAGTAATTAAATGCATGTTATATTTTTTCAGTTTTTTCCTGTTTAATATCTTTTTTAACATAGTTATTACCCATTTGCGACGGCTGTGTACAATAAAGTCGCATAATTTACTGACCGTCAACTTATAACTCTAACCAGAGAGTATGAGGGGATCAGGCTCAGCTTATATGAGCCATTCCTTGCATAAGGAAACATATGAAGGAACGAACCAAACGCAAAAACCGCCGTACGCGGAGAACGGTTTTTACAACGTGACAGAAGGCTCAAGTTATCAGAGCCGCAGTGCGTTTTTAATGTTTGCGTAGTGTAGTAGTGCCTATATCGTTTCACTCTCGATATTTATGTGTGGTTTCACTGTTTTGAGTGTTTTTGTGTTATTTTAAGTAGGTTGATGCCAAAATGACTGAGAATAGTATAAATAAAACCGTGAGATTCTGCTAGAATTAACTGATTTTTCATCAGAATTGGATGTAATTTTGAAAGAACATTTAGACAAGGCGTCGGTTTTCAAAGGTACATCTAAAACTGTGCAAAATGAGATATTGGAAAGTATGCTTGCAGTATGTCAAGAAATTAAAAAGCAAATTAATAAAAGTGAAATTTTAGCAATTCAGAGTGATGAGACAACTGATATTTCAAATCAGTGTCAAATGGTTATGATAATAAGTAATATTACCACAATGGATTTATGAGATTTTGGAGTTTCCTAAGAGTGACTGATAAGTCAGCTGAGGGTTTAACACAGTGCATAGAACATGAGTTAGATAAATTAATTTAAAACTCGCTGTCTAAACTAATTGCTCAAACTTACGACAGTGCAAATGTTATAAGTGGTGCTACCGGTGTAGTTCAATCAAAAATATAAACATGCTCATTTTATGCATTGCTATGCGCATCAATTAAATTTAATTATGCAGAAAGTAACCACTCAGAATGCCAAAATGAAAATTTTTTCTCAAATTTATCCGCAATTCCTAGCATTTTTTCAAATTCTACTCACAGGTATGATGTATCAGAATAAACTGTAAATCGAAAATTGCCTGGAGTTGCCGCTACACGTTGGAATTATAACATCCTTATAGTAAACGTCATTTTCTAGAACAGAGGACAGTTAATCGAATGTTTCGAGGAATTGGAGGAAAAATGTAATAAATCTGTTACTTGCAAAGAGGCCTATGGTTTACGAAGAATTCTAGAAGATCCCAATTTTGTATTTTTTTTTAAATTTATTTCAAAAAATCTTTCTATATGTAGACATATTATTTAATCAATTTCAAGCCAGAAATACAGACAGTACGGAACTTTAAAAAAAGTTGAGGAGTTTGAAAACATTATATCATCTATTAGAAATTCAACTGATGAGATAGAAAAAGAAATTAATGATAATGAGAATAAACGGAGAAATATTAATCCTGAAAAATAGAAATTCCACAGTTGCTAAGGAAGTGTGTATACAATAATTTTTCAGATGAAAGAAAGATTATCACACCAAAGTTTACAGAATAAAATATATTCTGTAAACTTTGGTCATCCAGAGGTCATTTAGAAGCCGCATCTTTGGTGAATGTAGACAATTTTCTTAATTATTCAAAGAAATTTTCGACGTCGACTTTCAAATCAGTTGTTGAATCTCATCCAATGTTACAAGACCAATTAAGGACTGTATTGGAAGTCATTTATTCAAGAACGGATTTAAAAATATTGTAGGTGGCCTAAACAAGCTTTCTTGGCTGTCTAAAAATGGTTTAAATTAAACGATCAGCGAAACGGTCAAATTACTAAAAATTATCGTGACAACTCCGATGTCTACTGCTCAATCAGAAAGAAGTTTTTTAACTCTTAAAAGAATAAAGACATTTTTAAGAAACACTATGAATGAAGAACGCCTTAATGGTCTAGCAATGATGTCAGTGAATAAGAACTTTATCCATAACATAAGCAATTAAAAAGTCATAGAACATTTTATTTCCCAGAAAGACAGATGACTAGATTTTGTGTATAAGCAATAACATTTTTACTCGCATTATTAAGTGAATATTATATTGTGAACTTTTTTTTGTACATATGTACATAAAACGTTTTCTTTTGTTATCAAAAATCGTAGTTCTACTTGGATGAAATTACCGAGGGAAGGGAAGGTGAGTCTTTATTATGTTGTTAATATTTTTTAAGAAACTAGAGCTCCCCAAATCAAATTACCACGAGCCGCCACTGTATGAGAGCGAAAATTCGCCAAAGGAATATATTTTGGGTTAAAATTTACGTAACCTAGCGAACTATATAATTTTTAAATCACCATATATTTACAATTTTCCATTCCTTATAGTTTCATCAAGTAAATGGAGCCTTATATAGAAAAAAAGGGAAAATGTTGTATTTATTTATTTTATGGGGGACTAATGTGATTGTAACTTAAGAAGGCCGGAGCTAATGCACGGCAAAGGAAATTAAAGTAGACGAATGAAAATTAAAAATTACATTGTGCATGACCTAGATTTCCAAGAAAAATCCATAGTACTATGGACTACCTACTGGTTAATAATAAATATGCAGGTGTTTTGAAAATGACAGTTGTTATAGAACCAAAGGCGTTTTCAGGAATCATATTTATTTTACAACAACTGAGTAGAGGGTAGGAATAATATCAATATCTAATACACGGAAAATTTTTCAATGATTTTCTATTAACCTACTATACAAAATACACGAGTTAAAAAATTATACATAGTCCTTGTACAGGGTGTTTCAAAGTTAAGTGCACATAGGGTGACCACCTGTCCCGGTATCACGAGTAGTCCCGGATTAAAAACTAAAACGTCCCGGTTATTGTGTATTTTAAGGTAAACTACTATAAACTGTACAAAATTCAAAATCCGTTTCCAGTCTAATCCCCTACACCGAATTTGAACTTTAAAATATAAAAATGTTTGTGGTTATGTGGCACATTATTTACCAAAATTATTTTGTTGGCCGTATGATTCGCGTTTTGTAGGGAACAAAATTATTGGTTTTGATGACTTTTAAATGTTACACGGGCTCACCAGAAGCATGAAAGACAAAACAATATAATCTGAGACACACTGTAATATATACTAAAGACGCTTCCCACTAATGATCAGTTTTTAAGATTTATATTACAGCGATGCAAAAATTATAAGTGCTTAAAACACAATGACTTTGAACTCCATCTTTCTAACTCCAAACATCACTGAGAAAAAGGGGGGGGTGGAATTCTCGCAGGTTCACCATGTACAATTTCGGGAAAAAAATAAAAAAAAAATTATGCGTTTTTGGGCGAATCTCGACGAATTATAATGAAAAAACGTAACTTTTACAAAAAATCTGTCTGCATGTCTGTAGTATCGCGATAGCAGTCAAAGTTTTTTAGATGAAGGTTTCAAAATTTGGTACAGTTTCTAAAGGCCAAAGAAAATGATAAATTCGGTGATGAGCAAAATTGGCCAGCTGAAAGGAGGTCCACGGGACCCAAACTACAATTATTTGACTACAAAAAAATTAATTCTTGATGAACGATTATAAATCATGTCTACTATATCAAGCCAATAAAATATATTTTCCAAGTACTTATACAATGCTGATGTAAACTGAAATTTTTTACACCTTTGACCTTATAAATGGGGTCAGGACAAATTTAGCAGTTTGACATTTGAAATGTTTAATTTAATTACAAAAATGTCAATGTCAATAATAAGAAATTATTAAAATATGTACGCTGAACTATTATTGAGAGTATCGAACGACGCTGATAATTATTTAAAAATTTTAATGAAACATTTCAAGGTACTGATTAAGATTTACAGGAAACAACTACTCAACGGACAAAACCCTACCTGCGTTGAATTAAACCTGTAAGTCTTGTTTGATAGCTAACATCATTTGTCAATTCAACGCTAGACATAGACCGGTTTTCGAACTTGTTATGTTCTCGTCAGTGTCAGTATGCCATAAGCAATGGAAAAGGCAAATAATAATAGCAAACCAGCTAGCCTAAAGCAATAAGCAAGACATACATAGCAAGTGATAAGTGTATCCCTCCGGTGGTCAATGCTACTACCCGTCAGACATCACTATGTCTTAGTGACTGATAGCGACCTGTAAAGCAGGTACCAAGAGCTGCGATCTCTAACTCTGGTGGCCTAAATTATATACTGAATGAGATTTACAGGAAACAACTACTCAGCGGACAAATGCCCCGACCTGCGTTGAATTAAACCTGCAAATCTTGTTTGACAAATGATCTTAGCTACCAAACAAGACTTGCAGGTTTAATTCAACGCCGGGGCTTTTGTCTGCTGAGTAGTTGTTTCCTGTAAATCTTATCCAGTTTAGCCCCACCAGGGCTAGAGTCGCAGCTCTTGGTACCTGCTTTGCAGGTCGCTATCAGTCATTAAGACATCAGCGATGTCTGACGGGTAGTAGCACTGACCACCAGAGGGATATACATTTCAAGTACGCTATTAAAATTTAATTGAGGTAAGTGATGAATTAAATAGAATGATTTTTTTAGATCAGGATGATACATACTGGTACAAGAAAGTTATGCGCTGGCCACATTAGATATTTTGACTTATGTTCTCTTATTATTTTTTTATTTTGTCCAGTCTGACCTATGTAAATGACACTACAATACTAACTAGACTAAAACTTATAATTAAAGCTGCAAATCGTTTCTGTGTATCATGGTCGTTGAGTACAGATGTACTTACTGTCGCCGGCATTCACCTTGACCGCGAAACTTTTTCTCCAGTCCAGTCTATTATTAGCTTTCTCGTTGTGTATACGTTAAGTCAATTGGGCGTATTGCATATTGTTTTTGTGTTTTTATTTTATTTGTTGTACTGTATTGTTGATATTAATTTAATAAAGCATGGCAGACGTACGCAGGGGTAGAAAACGGCCATTTGCTGATAAAGTGAATAAGTTCATAGGTGAATTTCCGGATTTATTCCATGATGGTGCTAAAATAAATTGTAAAGTGTGCGAGAAAGATTTGATGTGCTGGGATAAGCGTGATTGTGGACTTCACGTAAATAGTGTACACCATAAAAATAAAAAATGGCGTGCCCTCGACAACACAGTTTATGTTTGATTTACTATTATTGCTGATTGCCTGTGATGTTCCGCTGCACATACTCGATAAACAACCATTTCGAGAGCTCTGGAATAAATACAATGCCCAGGTGAAGTTACCAAGTCGCACAACGTTATGTAACTATCCACCAACTGTACACGTAGTCATGGTAAATAAGATGAAATGTGAATTAAAAAATACACGGCTGTTGTTATCTGTTGATGAGACAACAGATTGTAAAAAAATTCTATTTTAAATGTTATAGTACGAGTACTGGATCCTCTTAAACCGACAGTTCCACTGTTACTAGCTAGCCAAAGACTAAGTCAGTACTAGCGAACCAATTACCAGGGAGGTGCTGGAGATGTTAGAAAAATTTGAACTCTCAAAAGTCAAGTGTTGATGTTTGTGACTGATGGCGCGCGTGACAATGCGTTCGGTAGGCCATTCTTTGCAAGAACAAGGTTGTACGTTTATACATGTTACGTGTAAAGTGCATGCTTTACATCTTGTGGCAGAAACTATTCGAAAAGGTTTTTCAGATAGACCAATCAAATTAAGCAAAAATCAGGCCCATTTTCACGATAATTTCCAACCATTCCCGACCAATACCATTAGATTCAGTTTTTTTTTTGAATTCTCATGGTCAATTTTGCCGTAAGTTATATGAGCAAGAATTTAATTTATAAACAATTAAAGTTGTGAAAATGATGAAAATCGATGTTTCTAAATATTCAACTTCAAACGCTGCGAAAACGGCAACAGATAGAGAAAAATTGCTCAGAACATTTTTTATAGAGCGTTAAATTCCCTTCAAAAAGTCCACGACGACTTATCTACGATGAATAGTTAAGTCGTTACAATGAGTTAAATGTTTATTATTTTTCTACTGCGTACTGGTCAGCTGTATACGTTGTAAAAAATAAGAAAATTATGAAAGATTTACAGCAAGTCTACTTTAAAATGTTCTGCGCAGGCGGCCATTACGCGGCGTACGAGTCTGTTGATCGCGCATGCGCGTTACTTGTACAGCTGACTGATATACAGCAGAAAAATAATAAATATTTAACTCATTGTAACGCCTTAACTATTCATCGTAGAGATATGCCGTCGCGAACTTTTTTGAAGGGAATTTAACGCTCCATAAAAAATTTTCTAAGCAATTTTTCTCTATCTGTTGCCGTTTTCGCATTTGAAGTTGAATATTCAGAAACGTCGATTTTCATCATTTTCACAACTTTAATTGTTTATAAATTAAATTCTTGCTCATATAATGTACGGCAAAATTGACCATGAGAATTCAAAAACACACTGAATCGAATGGTATTGGTCGGGAATGGTTGGAAATTGTCGTTTTGAAAAAACCTTAATTTGACTGGTCTAAGAGGTGGATGCATTAATAGCAAGTACAAAAAAAGTGTTTTTTAAATCTCCTAAACATCTCCGTGCATTTCATAGCAAGTGTCCCGGTATTCCTGAACCACCACAGCCGATTCCTACACGTTGGGGAATATGGTTGCAGGCAGCTTTTTTATTATGCTGAATATTTCCAACAAATAAAAGCTGTGATAGTACAATTCAATCCAGATGAGGCTGCAGCTATTCAGTAAAGTCAGACAAAATTCGAAGATATTTCTGTTGAAACAGCTTTAAAAATATTGCGAAGAACTATAAACCATTACATGAATGCATAAAAAAATTAGAAAACAGTACGTTGTCGTTAGCGGAGTCACTGCACATAGTGGATGAAGTAAATCTACTGCTACACGATATAGGTAACGCAACAAATGAGTGCGTTAAAGAAAAGTTCGCAAGTGTGTTAAATAAAGACATCGGTTTTACCAAATTAAGACAAATATGTGATTGTGCAGCCACAGATCCGTTAAGTGTGTTCAAAGACTATTTTACGTATGCGTGTATTACATCAGTAGATGTCGAACGGTCGTTTTCAAAATATAAGAATATATTTTCACCAAAGCGAACATCACTCATGGAGACAACTATAGAAACATACCTTATGCTGCAAAATGGCTACACATCTTCTCCAATTTGTGATAAGCACGCTAGTTCATCAAGCTAGTTAAGAGGGTAAGTTTTACATACATTGTTATAAATTGTAACAGTTTATTGTTTCTCGTATTAGTTAATTTCGCGTACGCCACTGTCCCACGGAACATTTTTGACAGCCCTACTTATAATATAATATGCTAGTGTTTTTAAACCAAATTACCGATACCAAAGCTAATCAGATCCTTTTTCTGTAAATCGGAGACGCTCCAAATTACAGACATGGATGTAATGTCATAGTTTCCAAAGATGCGGAAACGCTAAAAGATATTAAAATATTTACAATTTTACATCATTCTACCCATTACTGACACAAAATATTCTTTCGATGAAATTAAAATCTAATCTAAACATAAATTTGAATATAATGAAATGGTTATGAGCACACGTATTGCAGCTAATAAATTTAAAATGTATGCATTTATACTACTTGTTAATGAAGTTGATGAAACATGTAAATACATGACTATGTTTGCACAACATAAATTAAATTTAAACCTGCACACGGAAATGTTTATCCACTATAAAACATTCAAAATTAGGAAAACTTGATTTCCAGATTCAACAGTAGCAGCTGGAAATTATTTTACACACAAAAATAAATAAATAAATAAAAACCACATGAACAGTATTGCTACAAAACATTCTTTCTTTTATTTTTTTACAAGACACTCTCGACATAAATTTAGATCTAAACTCTTATGCATTAGCTGACCCGTTCTTTTTGTTTCCTTTAGTAGGCCTTACATCGCTTGTAGGTTATTTTACTAGGCATCTGAAAAAACAAAAATAAATATAAATGAAGTAAAAGGGTGATAAAACCTGCATCGTACCGACTTAGGTACCGTAGACCATCAGGAACGGTGAATACAAAGCAAACCCAGATAAATAAAAAATGCGGTAATTTATGTTACTCACTAAAAACTGAAATTCTCATGTGATATCAATAAACAAGTGACATTCGTACAGTACAGTAGTAAGCATTATTAAAAACCTTCTCAGTGCCCGTAACAGATGAACCTGCCCTTCGTGAAGTGCTATTTCAACACTTCACTGAAACAAAGCCTAAAAAATATTAGAAGACAAATCTTTTTAAATACAACAAAATATTCAATTCAATATGCCTCACTGAGCGAATTTACACGAAAAACACATTATGCGACCCCTCTAGACCTTTTAATATTTCACATTGATACTGACGCTTTTTCTGGTTGTTTATTTTTATATTTTTAAATGAAAGAATGAGCTAATTTTTTTCATTAGTTCCAAAACAAATGAGTGTAATTTGTAGGGTGTCAGTGCAAAAATAAGATGAGTTTATTTTCCCAGTTATATTTGTAAAAAACACAAAGCTGTTTTTTTGTGTGGCTTTTTAAATATATTAAAACATATGTATTAAAAATTTAATAAAATTAAGTGAACAAAACCAATTTTTTTACAAAAACAGAATTTTCTTTTCTAAAGCGGTATATAAAATAGATACTTCATCTAGCAATTAGAATATTCCATATTGCAATAAAAATATCCAAATTAATATTAATTCTCTTAGCTATGCCACCACGGGCGGAGCTAGAAAAATTTCCAGGAGGGGCAAATATAACACGCACGCTTCTATATAGTTTTTTTTATTGAAAACCAAAAATGAAAGGGAAATTCAAAAAAATAAAAACGTGAACATTGATCCTTCTTAATAAAACCAAAATGGTTCAACCGTTCAAGAAGCACAAACAACTGGCGATGCGTGCGTAAATATTAAATAATTTGAGCGCCCCAGTCGCTTTAAAATAGCGGCTCCTTTGACGTCACCAACGCAGGACAACCCCAAAATAACACGTTGTTTTTAAATACACTTCGGGTTTTTCAAAATTAGTTGTTAACAGTCTATTATCGATCAGTTCTTTGTTGGACTTGGGTCATTTTCAGCCTCTATTCTAAGTTCTCCCAATAACTTGCTTTACAAACGATGGCAGTATCATTGGCAAAACCTGTAATTTTCCCCTCTGCTCCATAATGAAAACAACATGTTTGTGTATACCGAAAAGAGAATAGGACCTAAAACTGTACCCTGCGCCACCTCACATTTTGAAGACATATTTGGATCACATAATTCATCATTTATTCTTACACGCTGTTTTCTATTTGAGATGTAACTTCTGAGAAATTCTCTAAGGCCAATGACTTCTAATCTTCGTAAGAGTAATTTACATTGAACTGCAAAACTATCACTTAGATTAGGAACTCTCTTTAGATATAAGGCACTTAATGGTTAATCCCTTCTTTCCAATTAGAGGTTTTATCAACAATAATTTAATAATACCCGGAACTGAAAACACTAAATGAGTTGAAATGATTATTCTCAATGTAACTGGAATCCAGTATAAATTTGTGAATTTTGTGGCATCTTTAGTTATCTAACTATCGCTAGAACATTTTGCGATCGAAAAAGTGCTTTTGATGGGTGATTCTTGTAATATCCAAAATAAGATGAACGCTGAACATTTAGCAAAGAACACTATTGCATTATAACAATTGTTTTGTGGCACTGGAATAAAACTATATTATAAATAGTTGTTCTAAATGATTTGGAGTTAGATTCCGGCCCCATTTGTAGTCTGTAAACGACCGTTCCACGTCTACAAACGTAATGATGCGTATTTAAAATACTAAACGTTTCTCAAAGAAGCCGCATATACATTAGGATCAAAAAGTCCACTTCTCGTATTATTATTCCAAACTGTTTGAATTTTTTGTTTTACATGGTCCGCAGTGGTTCCTGACAACTGGAAAATAAATTGGCGTAGATCGTACACAACACTCATTGCGTCAACTAAATAAAATTGTGAAGTTGGTTTGCGCTCAAGACTGTGTATGGGAATTAGTGAAAAATGTCCATGTGTGTATGCCAAATTTTCAAGAACAGTTGGATTCATAAATGCTCAATTGACATTTTTTTACAATAACACAATAAAGCGCCTATCTACCGAAATGCATTTGCCCAACTACTGAGCGTCGGGGCCGCATATTCACGCGTGTCTTCAATTGCGATGTATGTATGTGGTGGGGGTTCTGTCTTTCACGTATATCTTCTTGTTTATTTATTTAAACTGCGATATGTAAGCGATTTCAATTAATAACAGACCTTTTACTTGTACAAAACCTACATTTAATGTAGTACTTTGTTATTTCATTTTAGGTAATTCATATTAAGGAAAATTTATTATACACTTTTCAGTAATTAAATACTAATCTTCTGCATTTAAACAATGACAATACAGCTTACGTTTGTAACATGACGACACCCATATTTCCAGTACAGTTTTTTTGTTTCTTTAATGTTTCAATTAATTACCCGGCTACATAAATGTGTTGTATTTTGCAACGAATTAGCAATATATAATAAAATAGCATGAGAGAAGGTTATTAATTAATTATGTACGATTGCATTTTATAATATTATTCTCATTTTATGAGTTGTTCGTAAGTCCGTAACTGGAATGACTACCTGAGATGCGATATGATATTTCTATTAGATTTATGCACAATCGGTATGGAATTTATTCCTATATTCTAAATCAAATGGTGGCTTTATTGCATTTTACTCAAAATAGTTAATTCTCTATTATTTACAAGAGTTGAAAGGAATCAAAAAATATTATAGCTTTAAATCAAAAAGTATTTTTATTAGTAAGCTACATGCCTTTTATTGTTGGATTTTGGATTTTCATAGAACTGGGTATTTTAAATCATAGACTAGGTCAACAATAGTAACTTTTCATGTTTATCTGAAAAATAGAAAAAAAAATGGATTTATCCAATTTTTCACAATTATTGGCCAAGAGTTCTAAACATATATGTATGATTACATATAAACGTACATGATTACATTGGAGTTATTATAAAAAAATATATTGATTATATTTTTAAAACAGATTTAAAAACCAGGATGTTTGCAAAATACCCACTAGTTATGAGAAGAAGGCTAAATAAATAGCAAAAGCAGTTAATAAACCGTTTTATTGACTAATTTTACTAACGATGCGCTCCTTTTAACCTATGAATTAATCATGGTAATTCATAATTCATAACAAACAGTGTGTAATACATTTTTTATTATTTTTTTATTTCCCAAGCATTCATGGACTGTATGTAAACAATGTTAGTCATGTGTCATATATCCACAGCAAATATGCAAAATATTATTGATAAGTACTTAACAAAAGGATTTTTATCAAATATTTGCTTAGTTCGGCAAACATTAAACATTACCAGCTAAACATCAAGCGTTGTCATTCATTTCCTTGTTTTTACCTTCGATTTTTTTGAATATTTATATAAAATGCAAATTGCTATGATTCTGGTAATAGATAGGAGCTTTAGAAGGAAAAAAATGTATTTAATTTAATAATTGAAATAGCTGATACTCAGGCACTGACGACCTGGTTTAGAGAGATCTATGCCAACTAAGTACAGTGGTATTCTCGAAAGATTCACCCCTGTAACTTTTTTATTTTTCGGCTTAGAGAAAAATGATAAATATAAGAGTTACAGGAAATTTTCTTGCGATTTCAGCGCACTTATCGGATAAACAATTATACAGGATGTCTTGGGGATACAAACTCAACTTGTGACTTTCTCAATGGACCACCATGTATATTTTTACATTCTTGAAATCTACATTTATTTGGATTCTGGTGATATATATAATATCTGATCTAATAAAAGAGTATACACCGCACAAATATAGCATAAAAACTCAAAACCAAATCACGACAGCAATCGTCAAACACGCCATAGAACAAAACCACTGATTTAATTTTAACAACATACAAATATTAGAAAAAGAACCTAACTACAACTGAAGAAACATACATGAAATGCTGCAAATAAAAAGACATACCAACGCAATAAATAATCGCACTGATAGAAAACTTAAGCGAAACCTATTTTAACTTAATTAAATGATTGGGGTACATTACAACATGAATTTAATTTTTACATCTTACCGATACTAAATATTAATTCTTGAAATAAAATACCTTATATACTCACTATTTAAGCAGAACACCCACAGTAAATTATATGTATAAATTTCCAATGTTACCTCTGTAACATAAACAAAACTTTAATAGCATGTTAAAATATCTCAGTTGCGTTCAAACAGATAAGCCAATAACACCAAACATATAACAAAATTTAAAACAAATACCTAATAATTAATAGTGTAAGTAAATAATATAATGTAAAATAACCATAACTATGTTTTTAAAATATTATATTAATTGTAGTTCTCTGATGATGGTGTAATAAACCGAAATGTTAGAAAAAAAATAATAAAATTAGTTATATCTGACCGAAATCCAAAAAAAAAACCCTAACAGATATTATTTGATATTAACGGCCAAAAAAAGATAAAAAAGGTTTATATATATATATATATATATATATATATATATATATATATATATATATATATATATATATATATATATATATATATATATATATATATATATATATATATATATATATATATATATATATATATATATATATATATATATATATATATATATAAATAATTTTTATATTTATATATATATATATATATATATATATATATATATATATATTGTAACGAAGTGATTTTATTTTATTAAGTTAAGTTAGGTAGCTAGGTTTTGAAAAATATTTTACCTATTATGGTGCTACGCTTTTAATTAATAACAGTTGGATTGTTAATTATAGATATGTTAGTATTGATATGTTTTTATGAACATTCCACATAGGCCAAGTGGCCGGCGGTACGAAACGCGACGCACGCATTGTGTCCCCGGCACACACTTATGCCCGCGCTAACATGCAGGGAGGCGAGACTGAAAATAATTAAATTAGTTTCCGTCCAGCTACTCAGGAACCACGCCGGCCAGCACAGTAAGTAAACTCGTGAGTATAAGGATATATTGGTATCTAAATTTCATGCGAAATTATTCTAAGTCGATGAACGAATTTGACGTAGTTGTAATATACCGCGCATGACTACCGTATCTCATCCTACTCCTGCGTTAGCAGTGTCTGAGTAACATGAGGATTTTTACAATCAAGTTAGTCTCCGTTTGACCGCTACTCGAAG
>JANEYF010002897.1:42500-126258 GCA_029963845.1 Rhamnusium bicolor | reverse complement strand
CTTTTCCTTCTGCATTCCCATTTTCCTTCCTCCCCTTTGTTTTGTACTCATTGATTGTCTTTCTCGCTCTTCGTGTTTATATCCTGTTATAAAAAACATCATTCTTTATCCTTGTTATCTTCTCTCACTCTGTATCAAACTATTCATTTCTTTCTATCTCTTTCTTTCTTTCAATTGTTTCTTTTGCCGTACTAGCTAATGAAGCGGAAAAACTTTAATCCTTATGAACAGTACCAATTTTGATATATTTTTTTTTTTTTTTGTTTTTTATGTATTATTTGAAATCAGAAACATTTTGGTGGGGGACATAAATATTTATATTGTTTAAACGATAATCATACTATTTATGAAAAAAAAAAACTTTTTTTTCACGATATTTATTGAAACTTTGATTAGTAAGGAATATTTAAAGTATTTTTTTCATTATATAATTATAGAAGCTTTAGAATTATATGAAAATTTGCCAAAATTTTTATAAACAATGAATTATGAAAAGGATTTTTTATTACACCTAAGAATGATATAAATTAATATATACAATAAAAATTAGAAAAATTTTTATTACATATTAACTAATTTATAATTTAAATATAAAAAAAATAATAAAATTTAATTTTCATATACATCTGGAGCATTGGTGACCATCCTCTTCAAGTGATGTTATCGCAGTCATTTCCACTGCAAATAATGCATGCAGGTGAGCAATGCAGCCACATGCTGCACCGCATCCTAGTTTGCAAGAGCAAAATATGATTTTCAAGACGTTATTCGGTGCTGCTGTTTGCGTCATTTTTACTGGTGTCAAATAATTTTCTCTTTGCAAACCCCATTGTTCGAGACGTATTGGAGAATTATTTTTCCTTGTAAATAGACTGTTTTAGGATGTTGTGAACTAAGTTGTACACTTTTATCCTTCGAAGAGGCTAATGTCATGAAACGCTTATATCTCAAATTTTTGGCCGTTTTAGCACCATACTGTGTGAGAATACAAAGAATATCTTCGTTGAAAAGTACTTCTTTACTTTGGTTTTCAACCATAAAAGTTTCAGCTACTGCGTAATTTGTTATCATAATCAAAAATCTTATCGAATTGATTTTGACGTTTTTCATAAAAAGCCGATGTAGTATCATATCCTGTGAAGGCATCTAATAAAGAAAAGATGCTCCTTTTTGATATTTACAAACTAGTTTAAATTTGTTTTCGTTGAACGTTGAACAAACTCGATGTAGGAGATTATTTCTTGGTGATTTTAACAAGTACTATGTGGCCGTCAAAATTATCAACTTAAGAAGCAAAAGGTTTCACACGGTAAAATACGCGATGACGGAACAATACAGGGTGGCCATTATCTACTCCTTACATGGGTAACTTTTTTATTTGCAGAGTTATAGAGTCGGTTAAATAGGGCAGAATTGTGAGCAATTGATTGCCGTATTTAAATTGTGGTATGTATCAGGTTGCTGAATTATGCGAAAAAACTGAAAATGGTTGATTTTTTTAATGTTAAATAACTTCGAAACCGTTAATCTTAGGAAATCCGTGAAAATTGTTATCAATAGATATTTTTACGTAGAGTTCAATAAACCTGTGCCAATTCCATGGCTGACATGATTTCAAAATATAACATAAACTTGCATTTTTTAAATAGACATACAAATGTTTGTATCTTTGAAATCAGAAAAAGGAACTTTCTTATAAATTGAAAGTCGACTATAGTTTCCATTTAAAAAGATGCAAGTTTATGTTATATCTTAGAAATCGTGTCAGCCATGGAATTGGTAATATGTTTATTGAATTCTACGTAAAGGTATCTATTATTAACGAGCCCAATAATTTCCAGTTTTTATTTCGAGAAACATTTAACATTAAAAAAATCGACCATTTTCGATAAGTGGAATTCAACAACCTAAAACATACCACAGTTCTCAATAATAATTAATTAACTCTCACAAATTCTACCCAATTTTTGTTTATTTAACCGACTCTGTAACTCTGCAAATAAAAAAAGTTAACCATGTAAGAGATGCTGTACATCCCGTGTACATATAATATATTATATACGTAACGCATACATATTTCTCGACTCTTATTATGCCGCATTTTTATGGTGTAAAAATTGAATTTTTACTAGAAATTTTAACTTAACAACTACTTTTTATACTACAGTTTCAATTAAAAAAATATATCTGAATATTTAAACTTTTCAATGTTAGCATACTTTTTATCAACTTATGTTTTGTTCCTTTTCTTGGCATTAGGTAACTTGAATCTTAGCTTGATGATTACATCCATTATCATATAATGGTTGGAGATTCAATTTCGTATATTAGATGGCCTCGTCTCTTTGGTTTTATATGGTAAGGGTACAACTGCTGTTCTTTCAAAATGTTTAAAACGATGTACTTAGAATTTGACTGATATTCAATTCAAAGCATTTCGGGTACTTGTTTCAGGACGTTCATCAATTAGATTAAGAACATTTTGTTATGCTTTGCTGTGTTCGGCCTCTAACTAGTCTTACCATGGCTATTCTATTTCCTGTCTCTATATTCTGTAGATTATGATGAATATTTGCAAATATCCAGTTAAGAAACCGACGTTAGGCATACATTTCTCCATGGAAGTCCTCTGGCCTGGTTTCCTGTTTTATTGTAGTTGTTCGTGATGAAAGATATTTTCAATTGTGAATATCATTGAACTTAATTCACCTCAACGATCGAGTAAGATTTTTCAGTCTTCACATTTGGATGAATTTCAAACTGACCTAAGTCAAAACACCAAAAGAACTAGCGCAGTAGAGATTCCATGGTAACATACACATTTTATCATTTTCAGCATTTGTTGTGATTATTTCTTTTTGTTGTTGATCCAAATGTAAACCCTTTGCAGATCCAAAATGATTTTATCCTTTTTTCTCGTATTCAGCGAACTCAATGCATTTTATCGAGATACAATCATGAGAACCGTTTTTGGTTAGAATGTAATTGATTTTTATAAAATTGGCAATTCGGAAAAACTGTCCATCGTGAAAATTTCGTTATTAATTTTTTAGTTCAGCCCTTGTACCACGATAAAGCTATTCCAAATTTTTAACGATCAGCATAATTTTAGTTCAAAACCCAGTAAGTGTAACGAATTTCATCTTTATATCTCCACGTGGAGAGTTAATATCCAAAATGTTGCTTCATGTAGTTGCTTCAACATCCTATCACCGCAATCCACGTAAATATGTTCTTTTTCGTGAAATAATTTATAGAATCACCATGTGAACTATTGATACGTACCTTAGAAAATACCATGTATAAACAAAAGTTAAATTTTGAGCAAATTTATGGTTGGATTATATCGAAGTTGTTGACTACTAAACTGTATCAATTTTAGTTTGAGTCTGAAATAATCCAAACATTCTAATTATACAGCCAGTTTCAAATAACCAAAGTGTTTATTTTGAAAACGATGTGTTATCTCAACACGACAAACTTCCCAGCAGTCTTAGATCATGTCATGTAGCTACATGACAGTGCACAAGCTTGTACAGGTAAAAGAAAATTTAGATATGCTTAATAAGAAAGATACTTACATGTTTGACAAGAAAACCATGTCAAGAATATGTTCATAGAAAAATGAACCACATGTTTTATAAAAAGTATGTTATTTTTTACGATTTCGATGAGAAATTTTTCTATTGTTGTTCATCCAACTTGTAGATATGTAAGTAGATAATATTTTAAAACTATGTACGGTGTTATATGCAATTTGTAAGTATTCTATTTTTTTCAAAGAAAAAAAAATGTTTACATATTTTTTAAATTAAACAAAAAAAAATGGATTAAGAGTTACTCAAAATACATTTAATTTAAACACTGATAACGTGCTTTTTGAAATATGCTGTAAAATTAATTTGGATTTAAAACTTACTTATTTTCATTTTCTTGGTTGGCAAGTTGCGCGCGGGTAATATTAGTTGGTCACCGTATTAATAGTAGTAGCTACAGCAATTTTGTGTGAAAATTGAAGTTAAATTTATCGAAATAAATTACAATTATATATAGTTCGTGTTGTGGTTAATAGTTGTTTGGTATTGTGTCAAGAAAGTAGGATTATATCCTTTATCCCATTTACCCCTTTTCCTTATTTTCCATAATTCTTACTACTGAGGAATTTCAACAACTTTTTTAAGTTTTTCACATATTTTTCAATTTGTTAACATTAAATATTAAATAGATGGGAAATTATAGATGGAAATACAATCTACTTCTCTATATAGTATAATATTTTGGCTTATGCAAACACAATATGCTACATTTTAGTGTCGCTCTATTGTGAGTCTATTTTCTACGAAAAAAGAAAATTGTTTGCATATTTTTAAAATTGAAAAAAAAAAGGATTCGTGAATACTCAAAATTATGCTGCACTTAGGGTCACTGTTGTGAGCCTTCAATAAAATTAAATTAAATCAAGGGTTACAGTATTGTGTATTTTATTAAAGAAGTGGTAAAAGACATCATTTAAATTTAATTAAATTAGGTTTGTTACGTAAAACTTCGGATTATCTTTCATTTCTTTTCCGGATTTCTACACGTATTTTAATTTATCTAGAGCTATTTCAAACATCCTAGACATTAATTTGCAGTTCGTATTTATTGAATTCCATTCTTCAAATAGCAAGAATAAGTACTCTATAAGGAAAATACAACTTAACGTCTATTCCCAGGAATTTATAGATAGTGTAAAATTTAAATGTATGGTATTTGCATAGTCGTTCGCTACGAAGAATTCAAGAAAATTAAAGGTTCCTCTAGTATGCAAAGAAATATACAGTATTTGCAGATTTGGGTATAACATGACCGTATATAGGGTATTGAATTACAGAACGAAGATGGGTATGGGAGTATGGCAGATAGAGGGCACCTTCGTAGCTTAGGGTGTGTTGTAGAAATTGCCAAGTCTCTTTAAAAAAAGTGGTCCTAATGAGAGACCCTTTACAAGTCCAAATATCAAAATATGTTTTGAAATTATCAAAAAAAGTAATCGCTTATTTACTGTGTGAATCAAATGTATTGAGTCCGCAAATATTCCAAAAATGACGAAACAGAGACAATTGAAAAAGTTATGTATTTGTTTTGTGTTCATTGTAAACCACGCATTCAAATTTTAACAATTTACCTTGAACGCTTTTGAATATTTGTGTTAATAAATGTCCTACTTTTTAACTGCTTAATACTCGGGCTTTTATTCAAAAATTGTGGGGAAGAGAATATTATTTTCTTGTTGTTTGTTTTATTACATTGTAAGTAAATTAATAATACCAATTTAAATCTCACAAAATATTTATTTTGCGAAAAAAGTTAAAAAAAAATAATTCTTAACCAGAGTCACAAAAAATAACAAAAGCGCAGAAAATTGCAGCTAATATAATTAGAAACAACTGGTTTACTTATGCTTCGTGTGACAAACTCTAAGAGCCGTTTCCCAAACGATTGATGGTCAGTCCTGATGAGGCCGGATCATTGTTTCGTCGATCGACTGATGTATGCACTACATGTGGAAGGAAGGACTGATCGTCAGGACTGCCCATCAGTCATTTGTGAAACGGCTCTAAAACAGGGAACTACGCAACGAGGTATGTTGTATGTAGTCTGGACAACAGTATCTGCTTCTCTTTAAATTTTTTAAACCACGAACATCACGAACCCAACCATTGCATATGGGTGAGTAGGGTTGGTCTTTTTTTCAGTTACGGGTATGTACTCCGGAAAGTGTCTTTCAGTTAGTGTGAGTCTGCATCGGAAGCGATCCAGATCAGATCAGACTAAACCAGAGCAGACCAGATTTGATCAGATATGACAAGCGTAGTAGCTATATTTGTGGTGGTTAATACCCAACGAGTTAAGGTGGTTATATTAAAAATATTAAATTTACGCCCGTAGTCTGCCAAAATATCAAACACGTTTGATTATCTCCAAATGTTGGATGTGTCTGGGGAAGTTTGAAACTTAGCCACTTCTTTGTATTCCTGGTGCTTGTTTATAACATGCCATACGGATTGTATCTGGTCTGGACTGCTTCTAATGTAGCCTTAGCCTTAGGCATACACGCGTCCGACCGCGTCCGGGAGATGGTCGGATCAGCTGGCATAGAAGTGGGGGGTAACGTTTTATGTTTCTACTGCCCGCCCGAATTTTATCGGGTTAATATAACATGAAACGTAACTACTTACAAGATAACTCGGGCTAGAAAACATCTATACAAATACACTTATGAACAGAGACGAGATAACTCGGGTTAGTTAAAAAATGTTGATTGCTAATTAACTAGTATACTCGGGTTAAATTGTTAAGCGAATTAAGGAGATTTTTTGACCATGCCAACTTCTAATCCAGTACACATGTACTGGAAAATGTGCATCATATATAAATATAATTTTAGGGATCGACAAAATACAGTTTTTATCATAAACTTCTTTTTTATTGCCAAAAACGCGACTTCATGCTCATTCCGTTATTTTAGAGGTATTTAAAAGGTCTTTGATAAAATGATTGATTACATAAAATGTAAAAATTTTCAGATTTAGATTCTGCAATATCAGATAATAATTGAGTTCTCAAGCACAATGGATGATACAAATATTTTTCTTTATTTAAAAAAGTAATTAATTAACCGCAGGTTAAAATTTCCACTGTATCACCAAAGACAACAAGAACAAACACGGCGGCATATTTCTGTAAATAATTTAGAAGGTTTTGGACAAAATTTTTTGAAAAAAATTACAGCATGTAAAATGGATGTCCCTTTATATCACCACAAAATTTTACATAAAACTAATAAGTAAACCGCATCACAACTTGTCATTCGCGAATACCGAGTGGCGGAATCAGCTCGTGTGCAAATACATTTATATTTTCATGTACAAAAATGATATACAATATAAAATAGACAATATCTTACCTTACACTTTTCATGGATGATTTTTGTAACATCCAAAATTAGATGAATGCCGAACGTTTAGCGAAAAACACTATTGCACTATAAAAATTACTATTTGGCACTAATACAAAAGTATATTATTATTAACTATTCTAAATGATTTGGAGTTAGATTCCAGCGTCTGTCATTAAAAATCCATTTGCAGTATGAAAACGACGACGTAACTGGAGCGTATTTAAATACTGAAATTGTAAAACGTTAGATTTTCGTGTACACATGGTAACTTTTTTACAGCATTTGCAATAAAATTCTATGCCATTAAACTCTAGTTACGGGTTGTTTGTATCCACTGCTCCACTTTATTTATTGAAATGCAAACTTCCTGATCATCGGAGCTGCAAGCCCACACGTGTCTTCAATTGCGGTGTATGTAGGTGGTAGGATTTTTTCTTTCACGTCTCCTTGCTTATTTATTTGAACTGCGACATATAGGCGTTTTCAATTTATAACAGACCTTTTACGTTACATATGACTCGACGTTATGCAATGTACTGACGACCTATGCATGTGGTCTACCTTTTTCCATCAAGGTACCTATGTAAATTTCCAGAATTGCCACAGTGTAGTGCACTTTTAAGAACATTTATTACGTTTTTATTTAATATAGTACGTTTTTCGACATAACTAGCTTACGTATCAACATTTTAAAATATAAACAAAATTCACTTTATCATGTTGTATAAATGTCTATGCTTCTGTTCTTTGGGTTGTTTATAATATAATATTATGTTTGCATGAAAGCCGTCACTGGAAACAGTTATCTCCGGCTGAGCTCTAGTAATGAGGGATGCTAATGGTTGTTGTTAATGTTGTTAATGTTAATGGTTGTTAATGGTTGTCATATTAGCAGTTTTTGTGCTTATTTCCATTAAATGAACTTATTTCAGTTGGAAGATATTTATTTAAAAAACATTCTTTTCATTAACCGAATATATTATTTTCATCGCCAATTTCTTTACTAGATATGCTAATAATGCATTAATATACTAATTTTTTGCTGTTTTTGTAATTTTAATTGCACAGTTAATAAACCTAAAATGAAATTACCATTATGTTTTAAGCAAGATAAAACGCCACGTGAACTGTTATTAATTTTTTACGCTTACCAACCACCCGTGAACCCTTAAAATTAATTCATTAGATTTTGAATTTATTACCAAGAATGTTATTTTTTATAAATTAATGCATGATGGTTTTTACGGTAATTTTTAAATATATTGTCCTAACAAGTATATACAGGTGATCCTTAAATAAGTAAAGAAAATGCAGGGGATGATTTCTCGGTCTGTTTTGACACACAAAGTTCATGTCAACATTTGTATGTCTTAAATGGCCTGGCCCATCCCAAGCAAATGTTTTACTCATGATCTAACTATCGAAATTGCGCCCCTCTAAGTAAAAAATGGCGATAATTTTCCAGATTCTAAAAATTTAGATCATAATTAAACTCATCAAAATTTTGAATATTTTAGTACCTAATAAGCAAAAGTACAGGTAGATTGGTATATTGTATACAAAAAAGACTTACTAACGCTTAACTTTTTGTCTTTTTTTTGCATATTTATTATAGCGGAAAGAAACGCCATTGTTAAAAACGGTATAAAACAGGTTCTCTTACGAAATGTCGATACAAGCTATCGTTTTGGAGTTATTTGACTGATAAGCAAGCTAGTTCATCAAGCTAGTTAAGACGGTAAGTTTTACATGCATTGTTATAAATTGTAACAGTTTATTGTTTCTCCTATTAGTTAATTTCGCGGCCGGCCTGACTTGCTTTCAGCGGAGAATTTGCAAAGGTTCTTACATTTCTCGCACTACGTGCCACAGCGTCAACTAAACGCACGGTATTACGATTCACGAATGTTTGCATAACGACATCAATTTATATACCTACTTATCAAAGACTAAAAACTCGCAGATTTCCGATTTTCTAACAATTTATTACTTGCATAGAAACATAGAAATCATAGAATTGTAGCAAAACTAGCAAATAACAGAAACGTACGTCTTCTGGACTCTGGAGGTACGATATTAGAACCAACACGCAAGATCCTGGGCTGTCGCCCACCTTGCTCACCCTCTTGGCCCAGGCCTGTAAACGACTTTGCTTTAGAGATACACGATGTCAGTTGAAAATAATAGTCTGTTTTTCTTTATTTTCGAAAACGCTTGAAAGTGCTTTACTGAAAACTGGCGTAAGTCAGAAACATATAAAGAACATTCTTTGGTAAAAATTACTTTTTTTATTTTTATAGGGGAATGCACGTGAGTAACCACATTAATTTTTTTTCAGGAAAAGTGGTATATCACTGGATTTTTCTGGGATTGATAATTTCATCAGAGTTTTCGAAAGATTTTTGAATGAACCAGATTTTTTCCAACTTTGATACTTTGTATAACTAAAGCAAGGACGTTTAAGACGTATGTTTTATATCTGTTTATCGGTCATAGCATCACATTTTACATTAAAGAATGTTGTGATTGTGGTGTGCTGTTTGTTTCAATGGCAGTGTGGTTTACAAGCATATATATATAAATATATATATATATATATATATATATATATATATATATATATATATATATATATATATATATATATATATATATATATATATATGTATATATGTATATATGTATATATGTATATATATATATATATATATATATATATATATATATATATATATATATATATATATATATATATATATATATATATATATATATATATATATATATATATATATATATATATATATATATATATATATATATATATATATATATATATATATATTTATATATATATTTATATATATATATATATATATAAACACGTAATTTATGAACTACCATGTGAAAACTGTGACAAAGTATACATAGGCCAAACTTCCCAACATCTAGAAAAAAGAATCCAATCCCATAAATATGATAAAATTAATAAGACAGCACTCACGAAACATACACAGACAACAGAACACAAATTCGACTTCGACAAAACAAAAATATTAGCTACAGAAAACCACACCAAAAAAAGAGAAGTCTTAGAAATAATTGAAATAAAAAAAACCCAAAAACAATAAATGATACAACAGACACACAAAATTTAAACAAAATCTACAATAACTTAGTTAAAATAAATCAAACAAAATAGTAGCTGCCCCTACAAAAAAATTAGAAATAACTGCCACAACAAACTAAGTCAACAGATCCTTAAAACATATAAAATTTAGGTAAAAACACATATGTTACAGGCATTGGGAATTGTCAAATTATAAGCCACCCCAGTTCAAGATTTTACTTCAAACTTAGTTGTAAACACAAAAACATCATCGGTTAGTGTAAAACAGCTATCCGCACAAATTATAATTAAATTGAGTAGCATTACTATAAAGTGCCACATCGGATTATTTTTTCGTTTAAGGTAAGATATTTAAATAATAATCAAAAATGGTAGAAAATTTTAAATTGCTTTATATTTAAGTCCTTATATTGAAAAAGGTGGAAAACAGCCACCGAAACATTTGTGAAATGTGTTTATTAATAAATAAACAATTTAGATTTTTTCAAATCTAATAAAAAAAAAATATAAATAAGGTTCAAGAAGTCAAAAAGACAAACAACTTTCTTTCAAACTGTATATATATATATATATATATATATATATATATATATATATATATATATATATATATATATATATATATATATATATATATATGCTACATTCTTGATCAACTTCAGCAAACCCAGGTGGTAATCCTGTGAGATATTTACAAAATGTATCCAGACTGTTGGAAAACTAAATGTTGTATGTGCTAATGAAAGTTTAACCCAAGAGAGTTAAGATTTCATACCAAAGTTTGACAAGAGTTTTCTCGAATGAGGGTGGGACCTATGTCCTATAATAATCTAAGGAACAAGGAATAGTATAATATTGCTCAACAGTGGTGACTCGTAAGGTTTGGATTTGGATATATGAGTGCAGATAGCAAATAACGTAAATAATTGGACATATTTTACATGTGCAGCGTTATAAAAAAAATACGCAACATATGGAACAAACTTTTATTATTTGATTTTGAAAAAATCCATTGGGACTTTTAGTCATATGACTAAAAAACTTCAAAGAAAAGTTGTCACTTACATCCATTATGTTCGAAATATCATATTATTTTTTAAATTCGCCGAAAATGGGCTTATTTGTTTATTTATATTTCGAAAAAATAATTTAAGGAGAGTTGGTTCTAATTTCATTGTGGATCAAAGAGCAAATTTTGACTAAAAACGAGAATCCACAATAAAAGGCATTTTTCTTTCATTTTTATATTTTATTTTAATTTTTTTACTAATACTAAAGTACATGTGTTTAAGCTGAATGTTAAGTTGAGATGCAAAGATTTTATAATCATTATATCTTGTATTACTAATTCAGGCGAATATATCGAATAATAATAATTTTTGAAAATGTGATACAATTATGTAAGACAAAGGGCGGGAAAAAAAATAACGTGTAAATAATACAACTCGCATTGCATATGCGGGCGTTAATAATCGTGAAGATAGCGGGATTTAGGAATTGACACACAGGATATACCAGGCTCGGTAGCGTAGTGGGCTGGTACTGCCTGTTTATTCCCAGATTCAAATCCCAGCTTTGACCCTGACAAAGTCGAAGGAAGCGGTTGAGTCCGCGTTTTTTTCATTAGTGTAACCCCCGCTCGTGCAGCTCCGACTTTGTATTTGGACATTATAAAATTTATGTGGTTTTATGTTATGCAAAGTGTTTAAAAAACATTGGCCACATTTTAAAGCATGATTTTGTGGCGAAAAATAATTCAAAAACTTAATGTACACTTATTACTAAACGGTTTCGTTTATAAGACACATGATTTGCAAAGAAATTAAAAATTCTTAGAATTGAAAAAATCTCAAATTAAAATTAAAAAAATATTTTTTAAATTTCATTTAATAACTCGTAATTGACAGCGACAGCTTATACGTTTTGTTTAGTTAATAATATGTTAGGTGTGAATATTTCTTTGGCTACGTTTTTAATTTCTTTGTAAATCTGGGTGAGGTCAGATATTAAGCAGTAAAATATTCTCTAAATGTTGCTCCAAAATGTACTTCATACGTGAGTGACATATTTTATGTAGTTTTAATGAGTAATGTCTCTGGAGTCATCAAATTGAATAAAAAATAGTGTCGTGTGGTATTTTTCTATAAAAATATTATTGATGTTGATCCGAGTGTTGATCCTATGCACGCCACTGGTGGATGTAGAAAATCTGATTATACGTGGAAGCGCCTACTCAAACGTCACTAACATGTGCCAAAATTCAGTATTCTAACTCTAAGCATTTTTGAGATTTCTTAGAAAAACTGATTTCTTTTAAATTTTCGACACCCTGTATCTTATTAACAAAGCCGTTTAAGATATAAGTGTAGTTTTTATGAAGTTTTCGACTTATTTTTCGCCATAAAATCATGCCTTAAAATTTGGCGCATGTTTTTTTGAAACATCCTGTAAATGCATTTGCTGCCGTTCCCTACAGGATTTTCAACGTTGCCGATTGTCATATTCCTGTTACGGTACAGGGTTGTTAGTTGTTATATTTTAACATCTAAATATACGCTAATTGTGAATTTATATAAACAAAAATTATCATTATTACTGTATGCATTATCATTACTGTCTCATCTGTTTCGTGGTGCTGCAGTAATGTAGCACATATTCAGAAACTGCTTCGTGCTTTAATAACAAACACTTGAATACAAGATACATGATTTTCAAGAGGTTTTTTAACAGGCACCATATGTTATCTAAAACCCACATAACATATCGTGTTTTCATGTTTCCACACTACATAGGGAAGCATCGTTCGAACTCGTACATTCGGAGCAGAGTTCTTTAATCAAGAGTCAGGCCATACAGCATGTGGCGGTCATAATTATTATCCTGTTGCGTAATGGTCCAAGAAAATGAGATCAAAAGCTGATAGTTAATTAGGTAGTGATTGAAAATATTTTGTAGTTGTTTAGAATTAAATACTGAGTATAATGATCCAAAGTTTCAGATTCGACCGACCGGACAAGTATGAAAAAAAAATTAAAACACATTTTGAAAACCGTGCGCCGCGACCTTTTACCCAAAACGCTGAGAGAACTGTAACATTTTCATCGACATTTTATAGGACAAAATTCTCCAAAAAAAGTCTGCGACGGTATATATTTATCTTTTATAGTTTAGCCGTGAGCCGTGCCCAAATTTGTGTAACAAAATCCGTGGCGCGCGGGGAGCAACTGTATTGACGATCTTAGTTGTTTAATTCATTATGTACATTTTTTAAGTATAGAAATGAGTCCAAAGAATTCATGGATGTTCTACGCATTGTGAAGTTTTTCGCAACGAAAAACAATTTTTCGATCAAAATTCAGACAGCTACACGAAAAATTTTTTTTTTAAATTTCATCGTGATTTCAGCAGAATTAAAGTTAAGATATCTTGGAGATTATTTATCGTAAACTAAACAAATTTTGTGCAAAATAAGGGTCTGTTAATAATGGATAAATCCGATCCCTTGATATTTTATTTTAGCTTATAGTTTCGCCGTAATAAATTCATAACTAAACAAAAGTACCATTTTTATCAATCCCTTGCATGAAAATACTTTTTTTAGATTTTTTCTATTATAATATACATTTTTTTAAATAAACAATTTGAGAAAATTCTTAATATTTGCAAAAAGTATTTTTTCTGAAACCAATTTTTGACAATTATTTAAAATATGATTTGGTATTGGATTAAATTTTTTTCAGCTCTAAAAAAAAAATGTTTGTTTTTTTCTCCAGCCCATTATTTCTAGCCTATTTCCTAATAAGTAAATATTTGCTGCCTGTTATAAACATTTTACAGCTGGAATACAAAAGTTCACTTTTTTAACTTTAACGTAAGTATAATTTTTCCGTGTAGATTTACTTTAAACTTAATTTATTTGGAAACACATCATTTATATGTTTGTAGCGCAAACAAGAGATCTTTATAAAGTTTCTCTAATTGGGAGCTTAGGCCTAGCCTAAGTTTTTGAAAATTCGTTCAAAGATAAAACGTTAAATAATTTTGCATATCTTAAATTATGAAATAATTAAGTGTACCTAAAAGAAACAATATATAAATATGCAGTTACTAACCTCATATAAATGCGAAATATTTGTAGTTTTCCAATTTTCCCTTCGTACTTTGACAGCCCATTCCTTTCTTCTCTGAGGATTCAGTGGGAAAACTTTCATTTTATAACCTTTTTTTTGTCATTCTTGGTACAATACACAAGACTACAGCCTGGCATTTTTACTGAGTAACATCGCGCACTAACTAAACAACTAAAACTATGCGATTCCAATACTATCTATTAAAATCTACACTAAACTACTTTTAAACACTAACTGTTAAAGTTAACAATATCCCATACTTTCAAGCTGCTAATTCAAAGTAAGCAACAATCCTCCAGTAGAAATTAAAATACACAGAAACTAAATGTAAACAAACCGTAAATTTGATAAATATGGATGTCGCGTATCATGTGACCGTCCGAGCCAATAAAAAAGATGACATGCCTATGGCCAGACTCTTTACATGAATGACTTTTAATTCGGAATAGAGGGGAGAGCATGGACACACTGTGGCATGGACTGCATGCGTGGTAGCAAATTCTAGTCACATTTTGTACTTAGAGGACTGCATGAGCTTGACTGAACGCTTCCCTTTGTAGTGTTTTGAGATGACAACACGGACAACATGGTATTTTCTTAACTCTGATATTCATTTGAGGAACTATACTAATATCAGGAGTAAAACTGGATCCAGTCTAGGGATTAAAATTCTTTGGGTGTACATGAAGTTGGATATGAAATTTAGAAGACCATAATGGTCTTTAAAAAAATGTTTAATAAATAACATAGCCAACCACATATCTTCTTTTAATAATGTTTTTTTTTTCATAAAATATTGAAATCATTGAAGATCATTATACATACAGTGGGGTCCATATGTATGGAATAAATTCATTTTAAGCGTAATTATGAACTTTTAGGGAAAATCCTGAAAAGGTCGATATTTAATTTGAAATCTCCATTTTTTAACATGGTAATAATACGTTCACGCCCACTGAATTTTGAATTTTTAAAAAATTTGAAATTAGGAAGGGGATCATGTGGCACCTCGTCCGAAGGGATTTTGATTCTATATTCAGCAGCATGAAGTTTTTCAAATTTGGGGCATTAATTACTGAGAAAATTAATTTTATAAATGTAAAATATTGTAAATGTCTTGTAAACTCAGTTGAGGTATTTCTTGCTAAATTATTGGTTTTGAAGAAAAATTAAAACTGATCTGTTGTTGTTCTTAAAATTTTAATACAAAATTGTACCCACTAGAGAGTAGACACTAAAAAATTGGTCAAAAAAACTATAGAAATAACACTATTAACTATTCCTTAAAAAAACTATCAAATGAGCCATGGAATATTTTTGTTTCCAATTATTGTCACTTTATTCTAAGTTACTCACACGCATCAGTGTATTCAATAAGCTTTTTTATTTATTCAACTTTATTATGGCTCACTTATCCAATACTCAGAGAATAGATATTCTAATTATGATTGGATGCGGTGATAGAACAAGAATTCAAAAGGAGGTTTGTGAAATGTTTCATAATAAATGCCCTAGTCAGCAATTATCACAGTTAACAGTCAGTAAAATAGAAAACAAATTTTGTGAAACTGGACATGTGAAAAATATTTAAAAACCAGGTAGAACTCCTCAATTTGTTAAGGAAAAACAATTAGATGCACTGGTAGAGATTGAGGAAAATCCGCATAAACCAACTAGACAACTTACTACTGACAATGATTATCGATTATGCGAATTTAAAAAAAATACACTTTATAAAATTAAGTTGGTTCAGGAGTTAAATGAGGATGATCCTGATCGAAGGCAAGAATTCTGTGAATTAATGATGAACAGAATGCCAGCAGATTTGCAGTTTATAAACAAAATTGATTTTTTTTTATGAAGCCACATTTCAGTTTAACGGAACGGTAAACTGCCAGAACTGTCGATATTGAAACAGTTTTGGGATATATCCATTTTCGACGACTTTTTGTGATTTTCATATTACCGTTTAATGATTATTTAATGTTATGTTATGAAAATCTTATCTCTGCAAGAGGATTTAGAACAACGTTTCTTTAAAGTTATTGTGTTGCTCAGGTGCATCTTCTGAAGCCCTCCACAGAGGTATGCTAAATTTATATTTATCTAAATAACGATTATTGTTAACTCTTAAAAAAGGAGCCTTTATTAGTGCGTGGTATTGATTTTAGGATTTTCTTTGGCGGGGTTTATTTAAAAACACCTGTTGTTGTGTGTCGCTAGAAATTGCTAACCATCTTGGAACATTCTAGGTACATATATTTAGGAATATTCCTTGGTTGAATACACCCGATTGACCTCCTACCTGGTGTGTTTTTTTTAAGACCGTCGTTATGCTATGTTCGTCTCTAGGTATTTTAGAAGTCTCAGTTGCCTGGATATGTACTTACTATAAAAATTTTTTTGGCTTGGACATTTCCCGTACACCTAGAGGAAATAATAAGGACAAATGTGCGTGCTGATAAACGTTTAAAGACCATCAACTGTTGCCTAACAGTTTATAACCGTATTAGCCTTTGAAACTTAAATTTAAGAGTTCCATCTTCAAAGCACATAACGATTGCGTCGGTAAATTATGATAAAAACTCTGTACTGGGAGGGACCTTACCACCCAGCTGTTGCCTCGCTATTGGTCAATGTCACGTGTTGCTTTTATTCAGGGCTGGATTCGAGTTCGTAGTTATTTATTGTGAATTAGCGGTTTCGTGAAAATCATTGTTATTCATTGTGTGTTGTGTATAGATATTATTATTTTGTGAATTAATTAAACAAATGAAAACATGGATTATAAAAGAGGAAAAAGGCGTAGACTGAGAACATGGGTTCCTAGAAAAATGGGTTTTGCAGTGAAAAAGGTAGATATATATGGTGAAATATGCTGTAGGTACTTTATATTAAACACTTTACGTTTTAAATCTTTTTTTTACAGTAATGTTCATTTGTTAAAAATTTATTTATTTTCTTTTTACCGAAGTTGCCACATTAATTTACTTATACCGACATACACATAAGTAAGTATACGGGTTATCTATATATACAGGGTGGTGCATAATATATACACATTAGTTTGCTCAGTCAATTAGATGTACTTTTTAACCTGGATATTATTATCGTTATCATTATTCTAAAGTGGATCTAATAATATTATTGGATCAGTTATTAAATACTAAGTTATCCATTGTTAAATACTAAAATGTGAAATAATTTGATAATAATTAATTAAAAATTTACATTAGTATGGTAAAAGGTTGTGAACCAGAATATGGCTATATACTTGGTAACTTTTGAATGTGTGAATTTCCAAGACATTCTTAATACCCATTAGTATTCTATTTTTCTGTTTTTTTTTCTTTTTTCTTTTTTTTTTTTTTGTTATTGTGAGTACTTTATTTGCGTACAATATTGTAATTTCGAAATAATTAATTTTGAGGTAATGATAATTATTCAATGGTATTTTTAATATATGTATATATGCTTATGCGTACACACTTTTTTTGAAAATTACCTACTCTACTCTTGTAATCTGATTACTGTCTTTCGTGATTTTGAGTGATAATTGATAGTAGCTAACGACACCTAATCAGGATCAAATTACGTGGCAAATTTTCTTTATTAACTTTGCAACCAGCCCTGTTTCACTGTTAGCAGTTGGCCTTGGTTGGGATCTTTTCTAATAGGTAGGTAAGTTCAACTAACTATTGTTAATATTGTTTATTTATAATTGTTATTATTTTTTTGCTTATGCATTTACTTTAGTTTACATCTAAATGATACCCCATTAAAGACCCTGAGAAAATCCCATGCTCTAACTAAATAATTCTTCCTCCTCTTAATATATGCTTAAATTACCGGGACCATCGAAAATACAGGAAGAACGTGGCAAATTTTCCAAATGAAATAGACAAGTCTATTTGGTACCAACAAGATGGAGCTCCACCGCATTATTCAAGTAGAGTGAGAAATTATTTAAACGAAGTTTTCCCTAACAGATGGATTGGAAGACGTGGAACTATTGAATGGCCACCTCGGTCTCCCGATTTGACCCTCTCGATTACTTTTATGGGGCTATTTAAAATCAGAAGTGTATGTTAATCGACCAGACAATGTTACAGATTTAAAAAATATGATAAACGAAGAAATTCACAAAATAAGCCCTGAGGTCATACAAAATGTCATCCGAGAATTC
The DNA here is from genome assembly GCA_029963845.1 of Rhamnusium bicolor. Classification (NCBI taxonomy): domain Eukaryota; kingdom Metazoa; phylum Arthropoda; class Insecta; order Coleoptera; family Cerambycidae; genus Rhamnusium; species Rhamnusium bicolor. The sequence goes on along the minus strand of JANEYF010002897.1, from coordinate 107,869 downwards.
AAAGATCGACTTGCTTATTGTCTAGAGGGGGACTGGCAGTCATTTTGAATATTTAATTTAATTATAAAATAAATTGAAAATACATTGTTAATATTATGCGAGGTTCTGCGTTTCATTTTATGTAAAGGGTTGAGGTGGGTACAATTGTATTAAAAACTTTAAAATCAACAACAGATCAGTTTTACCTTTTTTTAAAAACCAATAATTTAGCAAAAAAATATCTCAACTGAGTTTATAAGACATTCCCAAAGTAATTTTTTTAGTAATTAATGTCCCAATTTTAAAAAACTTTATGCTGCTGAATATAGAATCAAAATATCTTTCGAACGAGGTACCGCACGACCCCCTTCCTAATTTTCGGGTGGTTGTCATAATTCAGAGGAGGTGAACGCGGGGGTATTATTTTTATGCTAAAAAATGGCAATTTCAAATTAAAAATCGACCTGTTTCAGAAGTTTTCTTAAAAGTTCATAATTACGCTTAAAATTAATATATTTCATATATATGGACTACACTGTATGTGTAGACATTTAAGGAGATTCATTTATATAGAATGTGATATGTACTCCAATAAATCAAATTTAAACTATGTAATACAGGGTGTCCCAACCAAAAGCAGGCACCATGAATAACTTTGGAGATAAAAATTTTTTGAAAAATTGGTGAAACACGTCGACCTTGTTTCCAAGGGGGATATATTTTAATGTAATATTTGTGTATCTATCATCATCCCTCTACCCTACACAGCCACCCCCTCAAATAATTCAAATTGCACGGGGGGTCGAGTGATACATATTTTGAAAGGTATTTCAATTCCCTACATAACTGTATATTTTTTTTAAACTTTTATCGATTCATTCTTAAGGAAAATAATTTTATTTTTGATGATTACACACAATCGAAATCGTTTAAAAAATCTAAAATACACGGCACTGGGTATTGGAATTTATAAAAAAACTACATTTTTTAGTGCTCTCAAATCAACACGGGTTTTTTCGACAAAAAAAAACTTTCCTTGTCCGTTTAGTTTTAGAATAATAAAAGACTCATAAGTATTTGATAGTCCTTGAACCTAATTCACAACCAATTTTAAATCGAGATACATTTTACCAGAGTAAGTTCTCAAAATGGTTTGTACCCTTCAGGAGGGAATAGAAATTGTCAGCATTTATTTTAAAAACGATAATTGTGCTAGAGCTACGGAGCACATATTCAATAGAAATCACCCAGATAGAAGGATTGGTTCTCAGTATGTTTTACAATTCTTGACAAAATTTATGGAAACAGGTTCTGTAGGAAACAAAAAGCATGAACCTCAGCGACCGATTAGGAATGAAGCAGTAGAAGTGGCAGTTCTGGGTCATTTGCAGATGGATAATACTCAATCGATCAGGAAAGTAGCTGAGGCTTCCGATGTACCACGAAGCAGTGTTCATCGAATTGTAAAGGCCCACAAATTTCATCCATATAAATTTAAATTGGTACACGAATTAAACGAAGATGATCCCGATCGTCGGCTTGAATTCTGAGAGATTTTTAGTGAACTATTAAATGGTAATGCCAATCTACTATACAATACATGTTTGTCTGATAAATCGACATTTCAGTTAAATGGGGAGGTAAACAGGCACAATTGTAGGTATTGGAGTGAAGCCAATCCACATTTGTTCATGGAAACTCATACCCAAAGGCCTCCGAAGTTAAATGTTTGGGCTGGCACCTTAGGGGATCACATTGTCGGGCCGTTTTTTATTCCTGGCAATTTAAATGGCAAAAGATACCTCGATCTGTTAGAGAATAACATCGACCCAATGATTACCCAAATCCTCGAAGAAGACGATAATCTTTTAGAAGGCGAACTGTTTTTTCAACACGATGGGATACCCTCACATTTTGCTATAGCAGTCCGTCAATTTTTGGATAATCGGTTTCTTGAGCGATGGATCGGAAGGAGAGGTCCTGTGGAGTGGCCCGCTATGTCACCCGATTTAACTCCCTTGGTTTTCTTTCTGTGGGGACATTTGAAATCGAAGGTATTTGCAACAAAACCCGCACCTCTGGAAGAGTTACGTGAAAGAATTGTTCGAGAATGCCATTTATTGACTCCAGATGTGTTCAGAAATGTTCGTACAGAATTTCAAGACGGACTATACTGCTGTATGGAAGTCTATGGGGGTCATTTTGAATAATACATACGATAATTTAAACTGCTTCTTTTATTTTTATTTCCCGAGCCTAAAATAATGAAACAATTATTTCTCAGAAACGAATCGATAAAAGTTTAAAAAAATACACAGTTATGTAGAGAATTGAAAGACCTTTCAAAAGATGTATCACTCGACCCCCTTTGCCATTTGAATTTCTTGAGGGGTGGCCGTGTAATCTAGAAGGATGATGATAGTTATACAAGTATTACATTAAAATAAATCCCCCTTGGAAACAAGGTCGACGTGTTTCACCAATTTTTCAAAACATTTTTATCTCCAAAAGTTATTCAGAGTGCTACTTTTGGTTGAGACACCCTGTATACTCTTCGATGGTTGCTGGTCTTCAGTTCAAGTAATGAAAATGTTCGTGGCAACGTTTATTTAAGCCCAGTTTTACGTGCAGAGCTATATTGTGATTTGGGGTTGGGTAGACACTACCAACCCTATCGTCTCTGCTCAGCCGCCATTGATCGGTTAATGTTTGTTTGTTAAAACATACAGATCAAAGAACAACACACAATTTTTTGGAGTCAGAAAAAAACTAAGCAAATGTTATATTTCTATATTATTAAAGTATTCTCTACACTCAACAAATAATCCACTGCATATTGCCCAAAAAGCGGTAATGTAAATAATATTTCAAGTCGTATATAGGATGATTCGTAATTACGGAGCAATATTTCAGTGACCGATAGTAGGCAAAAAATAAATTGTAGATTGTTATGCAGACCATACGATACCGCATACAAACCTTCAAAGGGGGCTCACAAAAGTCACTTTTCTGGTGATTACTTCTAAACTTCCAAAAAAAACTTAAAATAGGGAGGACAGGGAGGTTCTTCTACCTTTTATTCCTACCTAAAATACTTTGAGATTCTAAGCCATTTAGAAGTAAACGCCAAAAATTGACTATCATAATCACCCTTTGGGGGCTTGTATTTATTATGCAGTGTCGGATTATGACCTACATAATCGGCGCCTGAAGTATTACCATGTAATTACGAATTACCCTGTATAACTGATATTATAACCAATATGTATTTCAGTTGAATGAGCCTCAATTATACCCTCAATGTAATTAGAAAAAAAAGATGGAAAAGTATTCAGGACATAAAACATTTTATTTAAAATCTATACCAAGTGCTTGTGACATACACAGAATTTTATCTATAGGGGTTATTTCGACAAGAGATTGTACATTGAACAAGTCCATTGTATGTGAATTTTAATTTATTCGGCAAAAGACAAATCAGTGTAAAAAGTTATATAAACAATATAAATATCAAGGATTACAACAATTAAATAAATAAAATAGATGCTCGGATCGCAACGATGTGGAGAACAAAATTGAAACTGAAAAAAATTTTAGCAAATGTTTCTTCGACCAAGATATCTTATAACTAGAGATTGGGAGGTAGCGATACATTTCAGAGACGATTATTACGTAGATAATATTATATTGTAAACGCCTAATGAAACATTCCCAAACAATATGAAATGCTAAAATATTCTTATGTACAATGTAATAAATTTGTTTTCTTTATAAAAATGGGAACAAAAAATTTAAGGTTTTTATCAGGTAATTGGACGACTTGCGGTTATAAAAAAATAATTATTTACTGATCGACGGGGCGTGTTATTGTCTAATGTCCAATAGTAATTCACAGATAAATATAGGCGGATCGCGTATTTACGCCCACTGCCCAGTGTTGAAAATGAATGCACAAATGATTTCGAAGTCATTGGAATACACTCTAAATACGTAGTATTTATATAACATCAATGTCAATAACACGTAGATACGTAAACAGTACGAAAATTATTCTGAACTGAATGACAAATGCGTCTAAATTAGCGTTGAATGAAACCACCAATGCTTACGGTTGGAAGGTGGCAAATGTTTTAGCGGGTGCAGTAATATTAGTTATATACTTTTATTTCTCAGTAAAAAATCAGTTTATTCTGTTTTCACTTTACAACCCCTAACGGTATCTCAAATAATTTCAATTATTTTAATGAACATATAAAAGATTTAGAATTTATAACCACAATTTGTTTCTGTTAACTGTGGCGCAACAGATAGCTCGCACGTAAAGCGTAAATTCCTTAATTCTAAAAATGCCTAGACAAAACATGCATGTTAAGCTTTTATTGATATTCGTCATATTTTCGTTATAATGCCAGAATCATTATCAGCAATTTGTAAAACAAAAAGGCGCTCCTTTGAAATTACAAAAAAAGTGTAGACAAAATTCACATAGAAAAGATACATACGTCATGGGTGTGCAAAAATTTATATGCATACGAATAGTCAATGCAATAGCATCAATGTATCCGGCTCCGTATATGGCTCAGTGGTCTAGAGGTAACGTACTTGCCTCGAAACCTCGGGGTCCCGGGTTCGATTCCCGGTCGAGGAACTGGGATTTTTCTGTGAGAGCGATTAATCATAGTATACTCGGATATTGGGTGTGTGTCCATTGTCTCTAAATGTGTAGCCCTCTCCTACACAAGGTCATTCCAGACCTTCAGGGATAAAGGGGGTTGTAATTTCATGTGGCGTTATTATTATTAATCAACTGATTTATCGATTGCATAGAGATCTAAGTTTCTCTATGATCAATCCTTATTTAAAATTGACGGCACGCGCTACATATACTCTGAAGTACAAGGTCGCTCATCACTTTTCTAAAGATAAATCCCCAACCAAACGTTTTGCGTGTTACTTTTTCATCACGTACACGTCTGTATTGATGTTGCAAAATTAAAAAAAAAATAGAAGGAAAAGCAAAGTAAAACATAGATCTGATTTGGTTCCATAGACTCGTAGAAAACTGATAAATACAACAATCCAGCTTATAATTATTTTGAAGAAAAACACGGCTTTTAGATATTTCCAAAATGTATTTCGATACACTCTACATATGTTTCGGCTTATTAGGCCTTTCTCAAGAGCTTTACAGATGAATACTAAAACTATGAGAGTGATTATTCTAATATTTATGCAATAACACCTAATCAGGTTAAATTACAGGCATTTCCAGGGTAATAAAACTAAGTACCTACCTACTCGGAATATAATTTAATGAGGAATTCTTAATATCTTATCTATTATAGATGTGTTTATGAAATATGGTTGGTCATTGGTCATACAAGGATTGTTTTTAAGGGATTTTTTTTATTTCTAGTTGTGCAAGAAGGTTTAATCGTGTTCCTTTTCTTTCTGTATGAATTAAATTTATATTCTCTGTGTCGATAAAATGATTATTTTCAATGCTGAGTTGATATTTCTGTATTTTTATTGTTGTTTAAAATTGAATTTTTTGTGTTCATTTACGTTATTTGCTATACTGCCCTCATAACCAGAAATGCCTTAAATATTATTTTGACGTTTGTGCAGAAATTGCAGTTTTCATGATTTCATCATAAAATTGTTAAAAATAGCTTTTTTTTCATTATTTTTTTCAAAACAACATAAATATTCAGAAATTCAGTATATAACAAGTGCCTCATATTAACCAAATATGGATGTTTCAATATTTTAAAAGTCATTAATTTATTTTAGTCTCACACTCTATATTAGTTTTTATGCCTTATATGTTAATACATAAGGCTTTTTAGTATCACAATCACACACAACTAACATGGAGTAAGTATTTCAATCTCAAACTGGATGTTAGTTTTTTATGTCTATATGAGACTAAAAAAGCCTTATGTATTAACATAAGGCTGTTTTTAATCAAATAGGCATACAAAACTAACATGCAGTTTGAGACTAAAATAAATTGATGGCTTTTAAAATATTAAGTCATCCATAACATTTTTGTAACTCTTATGTTCTAGAAACAGGAAACATGTTATGTGCATTTTTATGCGAATATTTTAACAAATCTGTAATGAAATAATGAAAATTGTAATTTCTGAGCAAATGCCAAAAGAAGATTTTTTTGACGTTAAAGTTTTTCGTTTAATTTATAAATTTCATATTACACAAATTCACACAATATCTTAAGTCGTCATACACGTTTTAAGCAAGAACGCCTTATGTCTATACTTGAGGTGTTTTAGCTTCGAACTGCGTATATTGAGTACATATTTTTAAACAAGAATACCGTATATCTGACTTAATGTGTTCTTGCTTAAAAATTCATGTATTATACGCAAAAATACCTTATTATATCAGCTTAAGGCGCTCTTGCTTATGACACTGTGCATGTTAGTAAATATGGGGTAATATTATATCAATAAATAATGTCTTATTAAAAAAAAAAAAGATTATTTTCCGGTTAATTATGATGTAAAATCACATATAGACGATTTAAATAATTATCTCATTTTTTATAAAAATTCGACTTAAGGCATTTCTGCTTGTGAGGGCAGTATACTTCTACCACTCTGGCCAATATAGAACGCGCTGCATTCCTTTAGATTTAATTTCATAAACAACCGATAAGTTTACTTATTTTTTCTGTATTGTTGACAAAAATGCTTCCTAAGTTTGTTTTGTTTACGCTTATTGTGGAGATACCTAAATTATTTAATTTTCTACTAATTTTGTCACTATACTTCGGAATATAATTATTGAAATTGTACTTTGTCGTTTTGTTAGGTACAGTAAAAAATTTCTTTTGAATCATTTTTCGCTCTTATATTATCTATTAACGACTCATTATATCCATTATATCCATTATTGCTTGCAATTTGTTTGATTATATTTAATTCCCTTCTTAAAATCATCTTCATTAAGGGAAAATTTGTATGTATGTATGTATTAAACTATAAGAGGGAGAAAGTTTAATTTGCCACGATTGTTGTGAATTGTAATGATTGACTGTGTCTGTGGTAGTGAATTTTTCGATTTATGCTAAATTTTAAATGATTACAATGTTTTTTAACATTTATATCTAAAGAGTTTAATTGACAATTTTCCTCGGTCTCCATTGTGAACTGAATTTTACTATTAAAGGAATTCATTACAATTAAGGTAACCACTTTAATATCTTTCTGTACCTGTAAAAATATCATCTACATAACGAGTCCAGTAGAAAATATTTGTTTTTAGATGATATTTTACAAGTTGTTGGCTGTTAAAGCAGAAATTATTTCTTCAATAAAAAACAGAAAAACTTTCTTTCCTATTTTTATTTTTAGAGGACTTTCAGCCAGTACATAAACAATTTATCCTACGTTTCGTCCAAATTTTCGGACTTTTTCAAGGTAAAAGCTAAAAATGGTCTTACATAAGTCTTAAATTAGATTAGTAATAGAATACTTATCTAAAAAAGTGTTTTCTTACCTAATATAAATTTCCTATTTTAATATAATTGTATGGGCTGGTTTTATTTTGTTTTTCATCATTCAAATCACCAAATACTGATCACTCTCTGCCTAACTCGTCGAACTACACGTACATCACATATCTACCAAATAAAAAATGATGAAAAACAAAATAAAACCAGCCCATATAATTAAATTAAAATAGGAAGTTTATATTAGGTAAGAAAACACTTTTTTGAGAACGTATTCCGTCACTAATCTAATTCAAGACTTATGTAAAACCATTATTTTTTAGCTTTTTTTTTGAAAAATCCGAAAACTCGGACGAAAATTAGATAAATTGTTTATTAGTATTACGGCTTGAAAGTTCTCTAAAAATAAAATTAGGAAAGAAAGTTTTTTCTATTTTTTTATTGAAGAAAAAATTTGCTTTAGGTTGCTATTAATTAAAAATTACATTTTCAAAATTTGCCATAAATATCTGTGCTAATAAAGGAGAAATAGAGGAGCCCATTGGTAAGCCGTCTTTTTATCTATAAAATTCACGATTAAATTGAAAATAATTGTGTTCAATGCAAATTTTTTAAAAGGTTTTTTTAATTATATTTTCCAATTAAATCAATTTGTGAATTATCTATTAGCCAGCTTAATTTACAAACCGTAGTTAAATATGAATATACCGCAAAAAATTGAAAATATTCACCTCCAACTCGTCCAATTTATATTAAATTTAAACCCTACCAATAGAACTGATTAGCACAAAATCCAAAACGAAAATTGATTGGGAACTCAATTTAAATATTGTAAATACAGGGTGGTCCGAATTTAAATCGGGAAACTTCGCCAGCGGATACTACGCCTAAAAATAATAACTTTTTGTCATATAAACATATATCGAAAAATGAATGGATTTCAAGATACAATGTGTTGAAGTTAGGGGAAATATTTTTTTTCCCAATAGCTCAATAACGAATAAAGATTTTTTATTGAAATTTGATATACAGGTATAAGGCAAGCATAAATTTTGTCCAAAATTTACACTGGGTGATTATTTTTTTCTGATCGATTACCACTCAAACCACAACAACTTTTTGTTTGTACGTCACTAGTCAAATTTAATAGAAATGTTTTAATCTACGTTCCTTTTTAAAGCAAAAAAGTATTTTTGGCTCCTTTTCGAAGTTGTTATGGTTTTTTGATAAAATTGACATTTTCTACAACGATGCATTAAATTTGAAAGTGGAAATCAAAAAATTATGACGCAACTTTGACGTAAATACAAAATTTCCACTTTCAAATTTAATGCTGCGGAAATGCATCGTTATAGAAAATGTCAATTTTTTTTAATTTTCTTCCCCTTAACTTCAACACCTTGTATCTTGAAATCTATTCGTTTTTCGATATATGTTTATATGACAAAATGTTATTATTTTTAGGCGTAGTATCCGCTGGCGAAGTTTCCCGATTTAAATTCAGACCACCCTGTATAGTCTACAATGTATTTATACAGGGTAACACAGATAACCTGCTCTAGAAATGGGTTTACCTGTTGAGCAGTGTATGCAAATAAATAAATAAATAAATAAAGTGACATAGGGTAATGGCAGATAGGGCACACTTAACTAAGACACCCCCAAATTTAACCTTGAATTTTAACAGTTTTTGAGATACAGCGTGTTTTATGATTCTTGATTAAAATTGTAGTCGGCCATATTTCTGGAACGGCTTTAAATATTTGGATAAAATTTGGTATAAATATTAAACTTTTATAGTCCAATCAAAATCATAATTCACTTTGGACAAATTCCAGGACCGGACTCAATTTTTATAATGTTGCTCTCAGTACCGATAATATCACCCTGTGTAAATGTAAATAATGTGAATGACAAATTTAAATAAAATGTATCATGGAATTTTAAGCGAGTCCAGCCCTGCACGAACCTACAATTTCTCATTAAATGTGTATTTCTTGTCCAAAAATGAAGATGCTTTATTAGTTTAAGGTTTTTAAGTAAAATTAAAAAAATTATAACGTTAATTAGTTGATTGCCTAATTTACACAATGTAAAATTTAGTCAATCAATATTTTTTTGACAATTTATTGGAGAAAAACCTTAAACGTACCATCAAATATTATGACATGATTTTATATACTGATCCATTGGCTATTAAAATGTTTCTAATATTTACAAAAAATGATACACAGAGTAATGTTATCGGCACTGAGTAAAACATTATAAAATTGAGTCCGGTCCTGGAATTTTTCCAAAGTGATTTTGATTGGACTAAGAGAGTATAATATTAGTACTGAATTTTATCCAAATATTTAAAGCCGTTCCAGAAATATTGCTGACTACGATTTTCGTCCACAACCATAAAACGCCCTATATCTCAAAACCGATTAACATTCAAGGGTAAGTTTGGGGTGTTTAGAACTCAGCTAAGTGTGCTCTATCTCCATTATTCTATGTCGTTTTAAATCTAGTTCAAAGTTAGTGTCACACTAAGACCGATGCATTCTGTAGAACACATTTATGAGCTAAAAACCGAAATAAAATCTTCAATCTCAATTAATCTGATTATTAGACTTAAGGAGTTTGGATTTCATGACGTAAATAACAGGGGTAAACTGCAAAAGAGTAGCAGATAGTAGAGTAAACAGTATTTTTCCTTTGCAAACAGCTCTTCCCTGCACCGCCTTTGTATGTCTCCGCCAATCAATGTTTGATGTTGTTTCGACGACACATGTTTCGTCACAGTGGATTTATAATGATTGGACTGACTTTACCTATGCCAGTGTAACGTCCCACACTATACGTAACAACATACAAAACATCACTCTTTCTGAAGACCAGAACTGCCAGGTAATTTTTTACGTCCACTGACGCACAACATTAAAACAGAAGATATTGAATAAATAAAAAATGTCTTTATACTCGCTGTACACATAACATATTTCTAACTAGAGTGTTTTCGAGCTGTACTAATTACAAACTGCATAGAGCAAGGATGTCACTAAACAGAAGGTCATATAAGAAGGTAGTGACGCCTAGGGACGCAAACGATAATCGCCCTTCGACACTACATACATACATAATATAATTCTCAGCTTGACGACTGCTCATCGGTGCCGGTTTTACATACAAAAGCTAATTCATTAATTTAATTACTGTGTAAGTACACTGACAAAAATTACTAGTTAATTTACCACTATTATATCACACTTTTTTTGAAATATACCATTAGGTTTAAAAATCCGTCTCTGGGATGACATCCAAACTACCTACGTCTACTGATTACATGACATGAGATGAACATGGGGACGATACAGTTCCTGTATTTTCCTTTTCAACTAATATATGTTGACACGAAAATTCCCTTCCTCCAGTATGTTATTTTTAGTGTTAGTTTTGTATTAGATTTGTTCGTAGAGCAGTTTCCAACCGCTTGAAACTGTCAGAAGCATGCGCACATTGTTGTAGAGATGTGCTTGTTCAATCGAAACGTTTTATAATGCAGAACTCTCCTAATAATCGCATCTCTATGTCATGGAGCTATCACAAATCGTCTCTACGAACGAACAAAGCTGTTATCCACACGATTTTGGTTTTATTTTGCCATTGTCTGTGTTAACTATATGCTTATATATTCCAGACAAAAAGAAACAATTTCATTAAAATCAGTGAATTTTTTTATTTAATTGAACTAATAATCCTTCAAAATCTCATATCGTTTATATTTGCACTGTTTCATACTATAAGTACTTATTTTTAATCCATGTTGTTTGACTAAAGAAATACTGATTTAAAGAGGATAATAAAAATATTCTTGTTGTTGCTCTGCAGTAGAATAAAATTATACCATCCATCAGTATTTTTCTATGTATATGTACAGCCTGTTTCAATTCAATAAAACCTTTACATGGAATTTTTCTAAAAAAATGCTCGAACACTCAAATGATGTTTCTTAAATTTCACTTTTTGAGACTATTTGATTTTCAGGGCCATGTTTGTTATCACCGGACCTTTTAATTTGAAATGCCAACAGATATTTTTAATTGCATCATTTGATAAAGCATGTTTTTCTTCCTATAGTAAAATAAAAATTTTAAGTGGAAACATTTTGAGACAATTAAGACCAAATTTGGTGAAAACTAGGGATATTCCTCTATGAATATTTTATTACTATTGTTATGTTTCTAACTTATTTTAAAAATGTCACACTTTTATCAAAGTTAAGGTAAGGTCCCTTAATCCAGTAAACTGTATTTAGTATTTTAATTAATTGCTGGTGGTAGATAAATAAATAGTTATATCTTCATATAAAACAATTTTTAATAATTTTTCAAACAACATTGTGACTAAAGTAAAATGGTAGAAGAGGTAAACAGATATTAATAAATAATAGTTTGCTAAAATCTGAGTAAAATATTAGTGAGGTGACAATTTTGACAAATATGCCCTTAAAAAAATCAATGTGCCTGAAAAAGCCAAATTTTTTTGACGTGAGCAATATTTAGAAAAATATTTTGTAATATTTTATCAAATTTTATCGAATTTAAGAACGCACTGTATGTGATATCATTTAAATTCATTTTTAGTGATCAAGAACGCTGTACCGGGTTGTAGTTCAGTCGCTATGTGGTAAACCAAAACATGGTATGAAGATACGTGACAATATTTCTATCATAGATTATTTAGGACATACTCGTAATTCATTCAAGTAATACATAGGCGAAACATTCATGTAAATTTACATACTTATATTTATATTATAAATCATAAATCATAAATCATCATAGTAGGCGTTATCTAAAAGGTGTTTAATTTTATTAAATTGCATGTTTTAATTGGAAGGTAGCTGAATAAATCAATTACACATTTATTTCATTTGTAATTGCTATATGTGGCGTGGTGTTTTTGTCATTATCGTTGAGTTCACCATTACCTTTATAATCGGCGTTGTGCCTAATGTGGATCATATTGTACAAACGATTTTGAGAGATTATTAGTGGTAATATTATATTACTAGTTTGAATAAAAAATGCAACAATATGATTTTTGTGAGCAATTTCAATGAAGTTTTCATCAAATTTATGCTCCAGTATGACATTAAAGTGATTGAAATTTCAACATCGGCTTGCGATATCTCATACATAACCTCTTGGATACGAAGCCGAAGATCTTTTTAAAATTAACGACTTTCTTTTACCAGGCATATCCCACACCTGTTCGATCGAGAACAGATCGAGTGACTCTACCTGTCTTAGAAGCACCACGACATTAACTTCTTGTTATATTCTGCTGAAAAATTGGATTGTTCAGACCTTGTGGAAGAAAATGCAATGGGTTCCAGCACGTCTGTTAATCGACAGCATTGAATTTACTCCGAATGAAGACCTATTGCCATAGCATATCCACCCCAAACTGTCAGACTTTGGGTATAAGGGCTGTCTGACGTTTAATAACTAATTCAAAATTATGGCATTCTCTACGTCAAAGTCTGACCCCTCTACGTCCATCGTGGGCCCATAAATAAAATCGACTCATTACTAAACACCGTTTGATGCCTTGTATAATTTGGCTTCGTTCACTGACGAAAATTGGCTCTTCTACGAATTCTAGGAAAATCTACAGGTGTGTAAAACTCAAGATATTACACTAATCCAATTTCCAATAAAAAAGGGACTAAAATTATTAGGATTTTTAAACAATAAAGTACAAAAAAGACCTAGGGCTACAATAAAACGAAAATCTCTTCTCAACGAATTCTTGGTGTAACGTTTTTTATTCAAACCAGTATATTTAGTTTGCTGTTAACTCCTAAATTGCGTTTATTGTTCCTTTTTGATTAACACAGGTATGTTAAATTTTGTTAGTATGTCCCAGTTTATTGAACCATATTATGTTACTACGAGTACACTACGAAATAATATATAAAAAAATATTCAAACAAGCAATGCTGTATTATATTGTCTGTATTATAAATTTAGAGATTTCAACGATGGATCAAGAGGCAAACTGAACTGATACAAATGAAAAACGAGCCTATAGGCAATGCATGTCCATTTTGTATTTGTTCTCATTTGCTTTAATTTATAACTAATTTTTAAAAAATCCAATAGTGAAATTTTTCAAAACTATTATGAGCATTTTTCTATAGCAAACCATTTTTAACATATTTTATTTTGTTAATCGAATATAGAATTCAATACGTTTAATAATTATTAGTTTTAAACATAACGTACAGGGTGATCCACCTAAGGTGGACAATGGAGTTTCTGGCTTTATTATTAAGACAAACGAACATTTCAAAAACTAGTAACATAATTGTTGCTGTAAATTCCAAATCCCTTGACAAAACTGCATCGATTTTTTAATTTTATGATTTCCTCTATGTATTTATACATATTCGATTAGATCATTTATTTATCTTTTTAACGATATCTAACTTTACATAATTAATTATTTTTATTTGTTTTCGAGATAACCTATTAAACTTTATTCTATGGATGGCTTCGTGGTTGAATGATAAGGACATTTGCCTCGCACTCTGGGATCCCGAGTTCGTACCCCGGTCGAAGAGCTAGGATTTTCTAAATCACAAATTAATCCTAGCATACTCGGACATTAGGTATGTGGCCGTTGTCTCTAAATGTGTAGCCCTCTCCTACACAAGGTACCTTGTAATGATACCTTCAGGGTTACAGGGGTTGTATTACCTGTGGTGTTGAAAATTTAAAATGAGTACACACTGTAAAGTATTAGACATATTACACTGAGGGAAGACTAAAATTTGACAGAATATCGCACGCAGTGTGCACTGTTCACCGTACGACAGCTAGTTAAAAAATGAATTCTCTACTCTGCTAACGCTTACACTAAGCAGCGACGACTTGTCTACCTCTGGTTTACATTACAGCGTTGCCATTTAAGAGGATCATGTCTAATAAATAATTCCATACATGTACTGTACAAAATGCTAAGTAAGCAGAATTTGAAAACAATGTATTTATTGGCAGTAAGATACATGTAATGATTTTTTATGCTTATACAGTGAGGTCCTAAATACACCTCTCCCCCTTTTTAAGCCGTTTAGAATTTTTTATTTAAAATTATGGGGCGATATTTCCATGCAGGTTGTACTTTTTGAGCATAAACTCAATTTTAGTTATTGTAAAGTGGCGTCTAGCTTTATGTCGCCAATGTCGCTCTAAAATTTTATGATGATTCCTCAAATCGCATGAAATTGGTGGCCTAATTATTTTTGCGAGTAAAAAAATGAGCCGCCAATTCCATACGCTTTGAAGAATCATCATGAAATTTTAAAGAGATATTGGTGATATAATGCCCTTTAATTTGATGTGCAATACACCTCTATACCACGCTATAGAAAAATCCAATATTGAACCTCTGTTACGACTACCACTTTTTAGAGCGACATATTTCTGTTCATGGGTCGCGTCGAGGTCGTTTTTAATGTTAATATAACCTCTTTTATTGCTAGCAAATTTTTAACGCCATGTTTTCATTTATGGGTCGTATGGAGGTCGTATTCAGAATCAATATAACCTTCAATTTTAGGTACTATTTTATCTCAAGATCCTATTTAGGTCTTATCACGTTTTTTAATGACCTTTGTGCAACTACCTTTCTACAAGGTCATAATAAAGTCATATTATTTTTCTAACGACCCTTATACAACTATGTTCCTTAAATCATGTTAAGGGTTGTAGATGACAACGACCTCTTTACGATCTCGTAACAACCGCCTCAAGACCATCCACTTTTAGCTTCCAATTAGTCATCTTATGCGTACCATTTGACCCTCATATGACAAGGACTTTCGACAGTCGCGAGTCGTGGGTATAACCGTATAACGACCCTTAGATGACCTATAGTCATTAAAATTATTTGAACGACCATTTTACGACCATTACCCGACTAATTGGGCATATAGGCCAAAAACATAACTGAAAATGTTGTCTCTACCTATGAGACAATAACGAGTAAAATTGATAATCCCGTTAATTGGACGAATTTCTTTCATTGAAATCCTCGTTGTGTTAAAAAAGATGAAATATTCTAGAACGACTGTTCAATATGTTTTAAGGATTAAGAGCAATTAAAATTATATTTAATTACCTCTCTGTAATAAGTACAATAGAGAAAGCTTAATATAACAATTTTCCAACACAATAAAACTCCTTAGAATCAGGTGAGATAGAGGAGTCGAGAGAAAGCTACATTAAATTGTGTAAAAACAGAAAATTTCAAATAGCAAAGAGCGTAGATTTGCAACTTATTGTTGCAATTTATATTTCGATTCTTTATATAGCCCCGTCTTTGATTCCATAACACAAATTTGAACAGCATGATTTTAAAAATATATATATGTCACTCACGTGCAACGTCGAATTTATTTCAAACTGCATTTTCTGCAGGGATGTTTAGATTTTTTCAGCAAAAAATATTTGAAATATGACATGACATAAAGAATAAAAATAGCTTTGAAATAAAGTTTTTTAAGCGAATCGCAAATCGACGTCATTTGCCATTTTCGAGTTTATAAAGGCTTAGCGCCATCTTTGACTTAAAATAATATATTAGTAGACATTGATCCGATTTTGATTTACCTCCTGCCCCTATTTAATCTGATCCAAATTTACTAGATGGTGACCATTTGTGTTTGTACTAATATTTCGACAAATATATCGTATTAAAAATTCCCATAAATCCGAGTACTGGAACGTCATCAAAATAGTATCTCGAAATTTTGGCCAATTTACAACAAATTATTTTACTCGGCAAAGTAGGAAAAAAAGTCACATAAACAAATTTCACAATTTTATAAATATCGATTATCAAATAGTCCTTTATTACACAACATCATACAAATTAGGGAGTATAATGCACCCTTTTGAATAAAACACAAATTACCATACCAGTCGTTGCCTATCTTTCGAATACCCTTGTAGGCCAACTCCACAAAAATTCCAAATTAATCTTCTACTTATTCTTTTCTTTTGTTTCTTCTTTTGGATCAAATTAGATATTGTTAAAAATCAAAAAATTAAACGGTGTGACATAGCCGCTCAACAGACAAATTATCTTAAGAAGGGTTTTGAGATTGGGATTTTCCCTTCCTTGATAAACAAAATTTATCAGCGAAATATCTGCTTAATCATAGGTTTCTTTAACCATTTTTATCAATTATTTTTAATGCTATTTTGTTATTTTTAACATGGACATAAGTTATTAATGACATGTACTAATTACATTCTTTTTAATTTAGGATAGGTGTTAGTATATTAAGTTTAATTTTTAGATGTAAAATCGACTCCATCCCTGGGCGTAGAAGTCGAAATGATTATTTTGTACATAATATTTAAATATATTGATTGATTAATTGATTACTCGCAAACAAATTTCAAATAAATTTTTAATTTGCACCAAGGTGGGTTCGAACCATGGATATTAGGTAAATATGCTCTAAAATTTATTCTCTGAGTTTGGTGCATGACTTATACTTCATTTCTCGATTGACCCCGTACATTCTCTAGATTCATGCTATTTTCACACCCCTCAGTGTATGGCATTTTCATAATATCCCTGGCTTATTATTTATTAGAGATTGGTGTATCTAATATAACCACATAATGCCGTTTACACTCCTTCGAAATGTTCGGTATCCATGGTTAATTATTCCTTTGATAAATAATTGAAGTTTTTGTTCAATGTCTGCGATTAAATTTATCTAAACCTATTTTACTAAAGGTGTCTGTATTTTGGAAAGTTTCTAGAATAAACCTTTTGTGTGTATGTTTCGGGTATCTTATGTTTCTCTAAGTTTTTAACCTTGGAGTTGAGTGCTAACAAACAGGGATGATTAAAACGTTCCCTTTCATAAGACTTATTGAATTAAAACTATATTCAGTTAAATGGTTTCTCCCCGACTAACATCTCATAGATCTAATTAATATAATTTGACTAGTAGGTATCGTAGACATGTCAGTAAAATAATATACAGTGCGGCTCAGAAACGAGCCCCCTTGCGACCGTTATTTTTTTTTAGCCCATTAAGTTAGAGAATTAAAACTCGGAACACTTCCATACAATTTATAAATAGTAATAGATACTAAAAGTAATACCTAAATAAGGTACAAAGTCGTAAATCATTCATTCATTTGATCTTCAATTAAATGAAGTGACAGTTTTACGACTTTGTACCGTATTTTTTAGTATTTATTACTAGAGTTGGCAAAAATGCGCCGCAGGACATAGGCGTACGTATCACAATAAGTGTAATAAAAGAAAAGAACTAGTAATAAAAGCAATAAACTGTTACAATTTATAACAATGTATGCACAACTTACCCACATAATTAGCTTGGTTATCACAAACCGGAAAAGATCTGTAAAAACTTTGCAGCATCATGTATGCTATGAAATGCACGTTTAGGAGATTTAACATACACTTTTTTTGTACTTGCTATTAATGCATCTACCTCTGGAAAACCTTGTCGAGTAGTTTCTGCCACAAGGTGTAAAGCATGCACTTTACACGTAACATGTACCAACCTACAACCGTGTTCTTGAAGAGAACGACCTACCAAACGCATTGTCGCGGCACCATCGGTCACAAACATCAACACTTGACTTTTTGACAGGTCAAATTTTTTAACGTCGACAACACCACCCGCATAATTGTTTGGCCAGCACACTAAGTTAGTCTTTTGCTAGCTAATGACAGTGAAAATGTCGGTTTAAGAGGGTGCAGTACACGTACTGTAACATTTACAATCGATTTTTTTTACACATATGTCGTCTCGTCAACACATAACCATAGCCGTGTATTTTTAGTAAGTACACATTTGATCTTATTTATAATAAGGTGCGTTCTTTCTATCTGAAATCTCAGCAAATCTAAGTAGTTTTACGGTTACACTGCATTTCATTAAGATACTGAACTTATTGGGTGAAATATAATTAGGAGTGAGCCACAATAGGCCTGCTAATGGCCGCAGTGGAGAGTCCACAAGGACCCACTCACAATAACCTAACCTAAGCTAACTGCATAACTAATAGCATAATTTTATTTGATATAGCCTCCGTAACTATAAAACTACTTAGATTAACTGAGATCTCAGAAGAAAGAACGAACCTAAAGTCTTCGCTCACAGTTGGTACATAATTACGCAACATTGTGCTACTTGGTAACGTCACCTTGGGATTGTATTTATTCCAGAACTCCTTAAATGGTTGTTTATCAAGTATGTGCAGCCGAACATGATAGGCAATTAGCATTAAAAGTAAATCGAACATAAACTGTGTTGTCGAAGGCACGTCATTTTTTTTAGTTTTATGTTGCACAAAATCTACGTGACGTTTACAATCACGTTTGTGTCAACACATCAGGTCTGTCTCGCACACCTTACAAACTATCATAGCACGCCTTACAACGCATAGACATGCCTTCCCTACTCCAAACCACATCGCGGACGTAAAGACCATTTTTATTTTCAAAATAAAAAAAATCATTATTTTGAGCATGTTTTTTGGAATTTTTCCTGTGTACATACAATCACCCACATGTTCTCTGTAAACTGTCATGGTTTGTTTTTTATATATTTATATATGAAATAAATAAAATAAAAGGTAGCCTTAATTAGAAATGTTTATAAAATAGGAAATAAAGCTTATTAAATTGGAATTGGAATTGAGAATTCACTGACAAATTTATTCACTTTGTCAAGATATGGCCGTTATTTACCCTTGGGCAGGTCTCACTTACTTTACTATTAAATTAATATCAAGAATAAAACAAAACAAATAAAATTATCAAAAATATAACGGACATGAATAAATTACATTGTACACAACACGTGGCATAACAATAGACTAATGTTAGTCTTTGTTAAAATAGTAAATAAGTCTCTCTTACGTATTTGGGTATTTCTCTACCTGGCACCGCCTATGACTTGCGGGCCGATTTCCCAAATTTATTTATTACTATGTGTAAATTAATTTTACCGTCTCTGTTGGAATACTTTATTATTTTAATTGTTATTATACTTTATTAGTGATAAATACTATCTTTCAGTGAGTAGCAAGTCATCGCAAAAGTTCGCGTCTTCAACGCACCTAACAAGATTTGGATTTTTGAAATCAAATAAAATTAATAGGGGACTTATCATCTCAATTCAGGAGGTTTTCAAAATGGGCTCCTTGTACTTCCATGCGGGAAAACAAAAAAACCTATGACTGTGAACTTAAAATTTTATATATGTACATATATTCGATGTATAATATCTATGCTGATGCTACTGATGCATTTTATGTATTTTTTAAATTGCAAATGAAACATAAAGGCGCCTTATTACATACGAGTACCACGTGGAATGAATAATTCAAAATTATGAAAACAATGTTAGCGAGAACTTTCACATATGACTATGAACTTTTATAAAAATATACGCCGCTTTGATCAAATACATAATATATTACATCTCACTAGTATTTATTACCATATATACTTCAAATTACATCACTGTTATTTAGAAGTTTAATTATTTATTAATTTATTGTTATTTTATGATTACATCTTTAAACATGAGATGGGATAAGCTCTTCTCATTTTTTTTTGAAAACCTATAAAAACATCTATATACAGTGGTGTCGTGATTGTCCTAACCTGCGGCAATTCGGACTGGGTTCCTATCCACGTTGTGTACGTTGTAGTCCTGATTCAATTACTTTTACTGCGTTTCGTGTCAGGAAAAAATCAATCATTACTACTTAAACCGCTGAATTAGTGAAAAAGCCTTAACCCTTAATTACGGTGTGGGAATTTCAACAATCAGTGACATTTAAAGAACTCTGGATAAAATTAAAGAGTGAGTACATTTTTTTCTTACTCCAACATGAACATGTCTAAGCGGAAGAGATGAATTCGAATGAATAGTTAATAAATACTCACTTTTGATCGATGCAGTTATATTATTATTTCAAAATACCTGTTTAAAATAAGATCTGGTAAACCAGATTATTTGATAATTCGATTCGCCCTGGTTTTAATTGATCCGGATTACTCGCAACACCACTGTAATGTTAATTAAATCTATCGAATAGGATACACCCAGCGAACGCAAGGACACGCTCAGTGTCCCACCAGTCTCCTATGATGCTCTCATACACTGTGACCTCACCATTACTGTTACGTATATCTCGCGGTTTTTGGCCCCATTTGGCATTTTACACACGATGTATCTGGGTCTTTTAGACCACAATTGATCGCATTTTTTTCATTTTGCTATTGCTAGTCTGAAAAAATGGCTGATTGTGAAGTAATTGGCGCTACTCTTATCAAAAATATCTTCTATCGGCTCTCAGCGCCAGTTAGTAAGACAGCGGCATTAATGATTGAAAAATAACCAGTAGCCTGGTTCTGTTATATTCTAAATTTATTTTATTAATTTTTAAATATTTAATTTTCTAAAAATAGTCTAAAAATCTAATTTTATTTAGGACAAGTTATGTTTTATTTCTATTTATAAAAATCTAGGAACTTGTTTTTTATATTTGATAAAAGAAAATAATGTATTTTTTCTATTTATTACCCCGCCCATGACATCAGAATTCAAACGTGTTTACTGCATTTCTTTTGAACACCCTAGATGCAAAGGAAGTTACTTTTACTTTTTTTCGTACTATTAGCCTAATTAACAATTGTATTTCAAGTGCAATTTGTGGGGCGAAAGCGTAGTGTTCATAATATCAGCCTTCTTTGATGTCGCTGTAAGCATTGTACATACGTAGCCTCAAACAAAATGATTACTTTTTGAATTAATAGGGCAAACGCATACTTTGTTCAGTTTAAAATCAGCAAAATACATCTCTTTGCTGAGTTCGTGATAAATTGCAGGTATTGTATTAGTGGGTGGGTTTTTAAATTGTCGATTCACACCGTACTTTCTGTATTCCATTTCCTCAATTATCCGTATCATCATTGGTGTGAACTGAACGCACATTTCGAACAAACAATGAAGTTACATTTTTATAAAAAAAAATAATGAGACTGAAATTTGGTCGATTATTTCCCTCATCATAAATCTAACCAATAAGAAACATGAAATTTGTACCACGTGACTTGTTTAAATAAGTGATTATTTTGCAAAAATAATCGGTTATTTTTTACCTAGCTGTTCATTTATTTTTGTCATGTAAAGTAAGCTTTGGCCTGTCGTTGCTATGCGATACTCACCGACTTAACAATTCTCATAGTTTGAATTGTCAGTCATTTATACTTACCTACATGGTCAAATGGAAGTAAATAAAGAAAAACTCGTTTCGGAAATGTTTCACTTTCCGAAGTTGACAAGGAAATCCTAGAAAGCGTTCCTATTAATACAACAAAAACGCACAAATCGGTATGGGGCCAATTTACTGAGCTTTGTAATGAAACAGGATACTAATTTGAAGCCACTACAACCATAGATTGTATTGCGTTAGTACTCATTAAACTATTCAGAGCTAGTCTGGTATGGAACTATATCCCATCCAGTTGGTCGGCGGTTAAGGTAGTATATATACCAAAAATGGGTAGGAAAGAACCAAGCCCTAAATCGCTTAGACCAATTAGCCTGACATCTTTTCTGTTGAAAGGCCTGGAGAAGGTGCTGGACGGATATATCAGGGGGAACATCCTGAATCATCACCCCCTCAATATCCATCAGTACGCCTATCAGACAGAAAAATCAACAGAACTAGCACTCAATTACCTAGTCGAGAAGATTACCCAATCCCTTCAAATGAAGGAAATTGCGGTGGGAGCCTTTCTCGACATTGAGGGAGCATTTAATAATGCACTGCCCGACTCCTTATATGCAGCAGTGGCTGCCAGAGGAATTGAGCCTACTATAGGCGACTGGATTCGTGCTTATGCTATCAAACAGAACCATAACAACGTCTCTACAGGGAGAAACAGTTAGGTTTAGAGCCACGAGAGGGTGCCCGCAGGGTGGGGTTCTCTCCCCCTTTTGTGGTCACTTCTTGTGGACGACCTACTGGCTATTCTCACACTGTGGGAGGTTGAGGTTCTAGCATATGCAGATGATCTAGTCATACTAGTCAGAGGAAACTCTGAAGGAGTAATATACCCTTCAAGAGACTCTGGATGTAGTGAGTAACTGGTGCGACGGGGAACAGATGTCTGTAAACCCTCAAAAAACAGTAATAGTACCATTCATCCGGAAAAGGAAGCTGGAGGACATAAGACCTCCCACTTTAATGGGTGAAACTGTTCCATTTGCGGAGGAGGTGAAATATCTAGGAATCACTCTGGATAAATCACTTAATTGAAACTCCCATCTGGAAAAGGTAATCCACAAAGCAAAGCTGTCCCTATGGACATGCCGTAGTATTTGTGGCAAATCCTGGGGCATGGGTCCCCAACAAATTTACTGGATCTATATCACGGTCATCAGACCAATGATAACATATGGATCCATTGTTTGGTGGCCGAAAGGATTACAACGGACGGCCAAATCCAAACTCTCTGGACTGCAGAGATTAGCATGCATGACCGTAATGGGAGCAATTAGCACCACACCGTCAGCTGCAATGGAAATCCTCCTGGATTTACCCCTTCTTCATATATATCTGGAGAGAGAGGCCAGGTGGGCAACCTACAGACTGCAACAAGCGGCCATTAATATGCCGCAGACTAGTATCATGGAGCGGAACAGGTTGTTGGATGACATAGAGAATCACAGCATCCTGGGAATGCCCTCGGATACTATGCCTACTATGACCAACTACGAGCTGACCTTCAACATCCTTTCTCCAGAAAGAGATGAGTGGGATCGGAATAAAGCCGACCTACTGAAGGCAGACAGTTGTTGGTTTACAGACGGCACCAAAACTCCCGAGGGAACAGGAGCCGGAGTACACAGCTACAGACCAAGGGTGAGGATAGTCTCAAACCTAGGTAATCATGCAACTGTTTTTCAGGCTGAGGTTCATGCCATTGAACTGTGTGTACGAAGGCTGGAATATATGCATCTTACACGCAGATCAATAAAAATTTTCTCAGATAGCCAAGCAGCTATAAAAGCTCTTGGCTCCTACCGGTGTAACTCCAAAACGGTATGGAACTGTCAGAAAGCTCTAAATCATTTGGGCAAGAACAACAAAGTGACTCTGGTCTGGATACCCGGCCACTCTGGTATGGAAGGTAACGAAATAGCGGACTCCTTAGCCAGAGAAGGAGCGGGATCACGATTCATCGGACCAGAACCAATACTTGGCATATCTTCAAGTACGGCCAAGATGGCTATCTCAACCTGGGCTGAAAGGCAAACTCTCCAGTATTGGCAAGAGTTACCAGGATTAGTTCATTCGAAGGCGTTCATAAAATACCCTTTGAAATCGAGAACTAAGAAACTTTTAGAGTTAAACAGGATAAACCTGAAAACTCTAACAGGCCTATATACCGGGCACTGTCGACTAAACTATCATCTGCATAAACTCGGCCTAGCGGAAAACGCCGAGTGCCGTCTATGCCTGGAGGATGATGAGAAGGCAGACCACATCTTATGCACCTGTCCCGCTGTGGAGAGGATCCGATTCTCAATATTTGGCAAAGGGCAACTGCTGCCAGAGGATCTGGACACATTCTCACCCAATAAAGTTATCAGTTTCATTAAGAGACTGAACTTATTGGGTGAAATATAATTAGGCGTGAGCCACAATAGGCCTGCTGATGGCCGCAGTGGAGGGTCTACTGAGACCCACTCACAACAAACCTAACCTAACCTAGTACTTAAAGACTCGGCTCTCAATATGAGACGGAGAGATGGTAAAGATTATAAGGAAAATGTAATAAAAACCATGTGAAACATAACTGCAAAAATGCTTCAGGAAATGTATTTTTTAAAATACCACGTTATTTTCGATCCGTGTAAGGATATTTAATTTACGAGCACTAGGGATGCTCGTAATGCTAAAAGAAGATATTTACAGAAAAATATCACTAAAAGAAAAGCCTCTTCAGTTGCGTTAGCTTCAGAAGATTATAAAAAATTATAATGCTTTGGAATGAAAACACTCCTGAAGGACTGCAAAAAAAACCTTTTCAATATTATTGCAGTTAAGCTCGCTTAGAGAGGCGGATAAAACGCAAATTGCGTAATAAACTACTTTAAAGAAGAAATTGATAACAGAGGACAGATAACAGTTAAAAAAAGGGCTCACTTTTTATTTGCGCCTGTTTAACTAAGTCTTTTTTGCCATTTTAAGATGATTAGAATATAACCCTGTGATCAGTAAGATCACACATGGAGGTGACAAGAAATGCGCCGATATTAAATGGTTAACCCCTATTGATATTAATGTTGATCTATGTCCTGTAAGGTTATAGAAACAACTATTATCCAAGAGGGGTTCCATTATTACAACAAATCGTTTATTTCTGACATGCAGTAGGTACTGGAATAAATACAAAAAATTCCTATTGGTACAAAAATTCACCGATTGGAAAAAATGAATTGTCCAAATGGACAAAGGAATCAGCCGCAAAAATCGGTTTAGATACAACTGTAAAAATAACTAATCATTCCAATCGAGCCACAGCTGTCAGTAACTTAATAAAGAATGGAACACAGGAGCAAGAGCTTATCAAAATAACCGGCCATGGAGGTGCAGATTCCATAAAACCGTATTTGCAAATAGATGCCCTACATCATTTAAACGTGATAAATAAATTAAGATGTAATCCAAATGAAATACAAAATGAACCAAGCACTTCCAAGACAACATCCGAACATACTACTATTCAAAACATTAATGAAGAAAAACAAGCTCAAATTGTATATCAAAAATGTATTTTTTTTTTATCAAATGTACTAACGTAACGAAAAATAATTATTTTGAATTGTGTCTTTACAACGAATTGTTAATTTAATTTGTATTTTATAATTGTTATGAAATAAATAAAAATTATTAATATAAAAACTGTGCATTTTATTGTTATAACGATTTCCATTCTGGAAATAATCTTTACATATATCCCTGGTGCATTAATTTTAATCACAAACTGTGTACGTCACAATTTATAAAATTTTGCTTTTGAGCAAATGCTTTCGTGTATAATAATTTTTGATAAATTCCCTATACCCACGGTCTCGGCATTTTATCAAATTTTATACTCATTTACTAAGCAAAATTTTTAAAATTATGTGACGTACACAGTTTAACCGATTAAAATTGATGCACTCGGAATATAACCCTTGATTATTTTCTACTGCTCAAAATAAATAAATAATTATTTCCCTCATCAAAAACTGAAATTGAATGAGATTGAAATTTAGTCGTAATATTTTCTACTGCTCAAAATAAATAAGCGAATATTTCCCTCATCAAGAATTTAGCCAATCAGAAGCCACCAATTTTCATATTTTGTTTGTGTAAATAAACGATTATTTGGTAATTTTCAGCGATTATTTTCGGACGTTTTAAACTTTTGCATTTGACTAATAAAAAATAAAAAAGTTGGGATTTTTGATTTAGTAAATTAATGAATAAGGTATACTATACAGGGTGTTTCAAAGTTAAATATACATACAATACCTGTAGATAGAGGGCCCTTTGGCGGTTCCAAATCATTCATCATTAATGTATCCTTTTTTTTTTTCGTTACTGAGATACAGGGCGTTTTATTGATTTTTGTTGAATGAAATGTGCAACCGGAAAAATACACTGTTGTGTTTAATTTTTTCCGCTCTTTTCAAACATCGAAACAGATCTTTCGAGATATAAGAAATCGTCAGTTTTTTTATAAAGACAAATCTGGATTTTAAGTACATATGGAGTGTGGTCAAGTAAAATAAATAGAATATACGTACCAGGTATGAACCGATTACACAAGGTGGGTCAAAAGTTATGACCAGGGGCCGAATTTGTATTCCATTTTCAGAGCCGGCACGTATGAAACAAATAGAGATATTAATAAACACGACACATTAAAAAATGTCTAATGTGTTTATGTATACCGGGTGGCCACGAGTCGATGTACGCCCCCAATATTTTGGTTGTTTTTGAATTTACAAATTTGATTTTTGGTACACATAAATTAGACAATAATGGGCTACTTTTAAATTAACGGAAATGAAAATATCACTTCCGGCTGAACCGGAAGTGACATCAACTTTTTTTTCTTAAATAGAATGACTATATTTTGTTGATGGTTTCTCATTAAGCATGAATTTCTAAGTGCAACAGTTTTTTCAGATTTTAAAAATTCTAAAAACTAAGTGAGATACGAACAATTCTTTAATTTTTTCAAAATGGCCACATCAGATGATTGCGATGTAAGAAAATTACTAAGTAGGCTATGGAAATTATTAGTAAGGTTGTAGACTCTGTAAAGAAGAAAATAGTTGTTTGAATTACTGATAGGTATCAGTATTTTTAGGTTTTTTTTTTTCAAAAAACGGAATTTAATTTTCATTTTCATTTCCGTAGGGGTCCTATGGAAATTTTTTTAATGAAGCTGTGCTATTTTTTTTATTAATCCTAAATAATGATTCAAAAACTATAATTTTTTCGTCATTAATCATTTCTTAACGATATCCTTCGTAATAATAAAAGTATTTTAAAAAGGTAAGCGCCAACAAATCATTTTAATAAGGTACTTCATTTAAATCCAAAATTGCAGATAGCCATGAAAATGACAGACATTCGCAACAATTGAATTATTCTTGACTTACTCACTAATTTTCTGAAGCAAGTGTATTAAATTTGTTATAAACAAGAAAATTAATATAAAATAGCTGAAAAATATTCAAGAGATGAAAAAGTTGACATGTTGATTATTTATGGAGAGACTCAACGTAATGCAACTAGAGCACAAACTCTATATGGAGAGATATCCAGAAAGAAGACAACCTGGGAGAAACTATTTCGCCCGGTTGGAGCATCAATTTAGAACTGAACCTGATATAGAAATTGAAGAAAGATTTATTGTGGATGAAGAAACGGAAATTAATGTATTAGATTTAGTGCATGTTGACCCAACCATTTCGGTAAGACAAATTGAACATGAATTACCAGTTTCCAAAGAATCAGCCGGGAAAATTTTAAGGGAACACGGCTATCGTTCTTATAAATATCAATTGCATCAATTTTTGTATGAGAATGATTATCAATGAAGAATAAACTTTTGTAATTGGTTACAGTTACGCCAATTAAGAAATGAGAATTTTATCAAAAACATTTTGTTCACTGATGAATCGAGATTTACAAACCTTGGGTTATTTAATCGAAACAACACTCGATATTGGGCAACTGAAAATCCTCATATTATGAGACAGGGGCGGTTTCAGGAGCGGTTTGGCTTCAATGCTTGGATAGGCGTACTGGGCGACCATATCATAGGTCCAATAATTTTTGACGGAACTCTAACTGGACCAGGATATCTAGAATTTCTCCAAAATATAATAGTTCCACAGGTAAATCAAATTCCCAATAGCAATATTGACACAATGCTATTATCGTTAGGGATTACTTAAATCAATTGTTTCCAGATCGTTGGATTGGGACCCATGGTCCAGTCAGATGGCCTGCAAGGTCGCCGGACTTAACCCCACTAGATTTTTTTATTTGGGCGCATTTGAAAAATAGAGTCTACATGACTACTCCAACCACAAGGCAAGATCTGGAAGAAAGAGTTCGACACGAAATTGCACAAATAACACCTCAA
Source organism: Rhamnusium bicolor (assembly GCA_029963845.1). Lineage (NCBI taxonomy): Eukaryota > Metazoa > Arthropoda > Insecta > Coleoptera > Cerambycidae > Rhamnusium > Rhamnusium bicolor. Next base: position 79,629 of record JANEYF010002897.1, on the reverse strand, counting down.
CAATTACAGAATGTTAGACGTGCAACAATAAGTCGCGCTACTCTGTGTATTAATCAAAACGGTGAACAGTTTGAACAATTTTTATAATGGTTTATTATAATTTAGGTTTTAAATAGTTTTGTTATTCTATTTATTCATGGTTGTAACGTTTTATTAAAATATTTCTTGTTTAATTTGTGTTTACCTTTTAAAAATACTTTTATTATTACGAAGGATATCATTAAGAAATGATTAATGGCGAAAAGACTATAGTTTATGATTCATTATTTCTGATTAATAAAAAAATAGCACAGTTCCATTAAAAAAATTTCCATAGGACCCCTACGGAAATGAAAATGAAAATTAAATTCCGTTTTTTGAAAAAAAAAAACCTAAAAATACTGGTACCTATCAGTAATTCAAACAAATATTTTCTTCTTTACAGCGGTGGTTAAAAAAGTTCGGTTTATATTTGACTGTACCCCGTATGGCCGGGATTACATTATCAATATTTATTGACAATATATACTAAGACAGTAATGATAAATATGTTTTTTTAGTTGATTCACAATACAAAGTCTAATTAACACATTTAATATTTATTGATAATATAACCAGCCTATATAAAGTTCTCTATGCACAATTTGTAGACTGAATTTAAAGACAAATATGTGTTCATTTTGGTAAATTTTTTATACTTGATAATCTTTCTGGATTTAATTTTTCTACGAAATAATTAAAATGCGTGTGCGTATTACGTTGAAAGTGTTTCATTGCTTTTAAGCTATTCAACTAACATTTTCCCAACGATGAAATTTAATACAACAATGGGAAGTCGAAAAACAAAATAAAGGCAAAATTGTTTACAGAATACATGGAAATTATACCATGTAAAATTTATGTAAATGTAAAATTTTACGGACTTTGTACATACATGTTTTTATTTCTAAGCGTCATAAATGGGCATTTCTATATATAACACAAAATACAGTTGTAAAACTTTTAATGATGGAGCAAAGTCACTTATAAAACTGTTTTTATTTATATATTTAATTATTTCATAATGCGTAATAGAAATAAAATAAGAGATTATGATATAAAAGAAGCATCAAATAATTCTTAGTTTGATAATTTTTCTCTTCTCTCTTACAATAATAAAGATATGATAAATAATATTGGCCAAAAAACATATTCCATTGAACACACAGCACTGCATACTAGTCACCTACTAAATAATTTATTTAAAATATGATAAATATTTTTGGCTTTGGTTATCATATACAGATGAAGTTTATAATGTAATGAAAAATACGCCCCAAATTTGATTTGATTTATTTATGGCAAAAATAAATTGTATTGCACAAATATACGAATTTGTCACCGATCTGTTTGTATTGTATACTGGATAAATAAAAGATGGGTTCGGTTATGATTGGTAAATAAATTTTAAATAATTATTCGGTTAATTCATCGTAAGATATTTATAAATATCGATAAAATTGAGTAAACACTGTCGATTAATTTATCGAGTGATGTGGTAGGCGGTGATTTTTTATGAGGTTCGCCCGAATTAATTACCAGCGTCATTCAATACTGTCAATAATAATTCATGTCATATATTTTAATAATTTCTTCTTATTGACATTGACATTTTGTAACTAAATTAGACGTTTCAAATGTGAAACTGTTAAATTGATATGGTAGAGATGATTTATAATCTTTCATCAAGAATATATTTTTTTGTAAAGACCAATACAAAAAAGTTTGGGTCCCATGAATCCCCTTTCAGCTTGCCAATTTTGCTTATCACCGAATTTATCATTGTCTTTGGCCTTTAGAACACGTGTACCAAGTTTAAAAGCTTTATCTCAAAAACTGTGACTGCTATCGCGATACTACAGACATGCAGACAGATTTTTTTTCGTAAAATTATGTTTTCTTCATTATAATTCGTCGAGATTCGTCCAGAATGAATGTTCTTGAATCATTTTCACTTCCTAAAAATGTACAGGGTGGCCAAAAATTGTTTTCAATTAAGAACACACGTCTCTATAAGCTTTTGAAATGAGGTTTCTACTGTTCCTAAAATTGCCGATGTAGATCTAAAAGCTGTTATTACCCTTTCCTTCATATTTTGTACTGTGTGTCTTCATAAACAATTTCCTTCACGTATCCCCATAAAAAGAAATCCATTTTTGTGAGTTCTGGGGATCTAGCAGGCCATTTAGTGGGTCCATTTCTTCCAATCCATTGACTTGGGTAGGTATTATTTAACTGGTATCTAACTGCATTTAAATAATGTGGTAGAGCGCCATCTTGCTGAAACCACATCCTATTTCGATTCCTTTCAGGAAGATTCGCCAATAGTTGTGGCAGATAGTTTTCCAGAAAATGAAGATAAATAGCTCCAGTCAATGTACCATCAAAGAAATGTGGCCCTATTACATGTTCTCCCATAATTCCTGCCCAAACATTTATAGACCATGTGTACTGGTTATCAACTTGCCTAAAAAGTGAGGATTTTCTGAAGCATAATAATGAAAATTGTGCCTATTAACAAAACAATTTTTATGAAAAGTTGCCTCATCAGTGAATAAAACATTACTGAAGAAGGTGACATCTTGCATTTTATCTCTAGTCCAATTACAAAACTGTAGACGTCTTGAAAATCGTTATCAGATATTTCCTGGTGCATTTGAATATAATATGCATGGTTTTTGAGATGAGTTCACTTCTCTCTGACTAATATGGGGAGTCTCGACCGTTGCCGGCACCACAGAATACTCATTTTCTTCATTCACAACACGTTTTATTCTTTCACTTTTTTTTATATTCGACATTTCCAGTTTCCACAAATCTATCGAGAAGATTTTGGAGGCTGCTAACATCAGTAATCCTTCTTTTCAGGATACCTTTACTTATAAATTCCATTGGCAGGAAAACAATTTCTGTCTATACATTGTACTGATTCTGCGGTTGGCTTCTTGTGAAACATTATTAAATATTTTAAATAAACAAAGAAAAATTGCTTTTAAATGTTTCAAAATTGTATTTTCACTCTACACGTGTTTCGGCTTTTAGGCCCTTTTCAAGAGTACCTCTATCTGTACTCTTGAAAAGGGCCTAAAAAGCCGAAACACGTTAGAGTGAAAATACAATTTTGAAACATTTAAAGGCTAACTTTCTTTGTTTATTTAAAAAAAATTCTGTCTGACTCGCCCAAAACAAAAGTCATGTCTACAAGTTCCGCTTTATTAAAAATCATTTTGTAAAACTCGAAATATTGCAAGTTTAATACAAATGATAACTGACGACCGATAAGTGCGATAAATTTTCGTTTGTACAAGACAATTTATACTAAACTGAGGTTTTATTGCTTGTCGAGTAACGAAAACAGCCACAAAATTTACAAAAGACCATGTACAGTAGGGCAGTTAAATACTATTTACCTACTTCAATCGATTGGAAGAAATGGTCCCACTAAATGGCCTCATTTCAAAAGCGCATAGGAACGTGTGTCAGTCAAAATGGGCAACATGTGGAGCACTTGTTATGATTTTTTCTAATGAATTATTTGAAGAAACCTCTAATTAAGTTTATTCTTGAATTTTGTACTTATTGCTCAATAAAACGAAAATGGTTGAAGTTAGCATTGTTGAAAAAATTGACAAAATTCAATTTAAAAATTTCTTAATTGACAAATAATTTTTGGCCACTCTGTATATTTTTAGGAAGTAAAAATGATTGAAAAACATTAATTAGATGTCTCGTTACTAGTATTCACATAAGTTTTTCTTAAAACCCATAATAATTGTGACTGGTAATTTTTTTAATGTGCATCTGCAGATGGCATTATTTCAACAAAAAAATTCATTACATCCAAGAGGTCGGGAGATAGTCAATTATAATACAGGAATGAATAGAGTTTAGAAAGAGGCTTCATAAAATGTACTGATGTACATAGCATTCCATTTAAAAAAAAAGGCACTTGATCATGTAATTTCGTCTTGGCTCGCCCTGTATATGCGAAAATAATTTCCGGTTAGGTATAGACTTTTTTATGTAGTTGTATTTTTTTTTTAATTTCTAGCTATCGTAAAAACTCGAGATATCGAAGTCCGACGCAATATTGCCGCACCCTGTATAGTGGAAGAAACTATTTATTTTGTTATGTCCTAAATTAATATTATATTTGTTAAATTGTAAGCTTCCTCATAAAATTATTCTCTAAATAAGCAACATTTTCTATATAATATCTAAAATATAGTAAAAATAAAATATAAATAATTTTACTGGACAACACGTTTGAAATGGCATATTCCACATTCGCAAACCATAGTCCTCGCCTTGAAAAACATGAAATAAACAATGCAGGAGTGAAACATCAATTTTATAATACGCTTTAATAACGAAAGCACATTGTCTTCCCTAACCATTGTCCCATGTTTACTGAAATGACGTCAAGTGACAATTGAATTGAATTTCCCCACACAAACAATGTTAAAATAAACAAAATCTTGAAATTCCTGTCGCTTCTTGTACAGGGTTAAATAAATTAGGTTTGGAATCTGCATCATTGTATCTAAACTAAAATTGAGGAAATTGTTTTTCAAAATCTTCACAATGCCTCACGGCGTGACATACTGATTATTTCTTCACATGCGATATGTTGTAGGCAATAGTTTGAATTAAATTTTGGAAAATTATTTTTTTACTTTTTTACTAGGAAGCGCCGGTGGTGGTCTGAAAATTCAAACGTGGCCAAAAGTCGAAAACTTTCAAACTTGGTGTTTTGTGTTTTATTACTCAAATATATAATTGGCTCATCCTTTACTAATTAGTGTAAAAACATTTTACTCCTGGTTTCAAATTTCAGATTACATTTTTATATAAAATACTTTGAAAACCACCAATTCCTTATTTATTGACTTAGTGTCTTATAAATTGTGTTTAAAATGGAATTAAAATGTATTTTGTATATCATATCGATTTTCTAATTTATTTCTTTGACATTTAAATCTAAAAAACTATTCTTTTATTTATTTTTACAATAATTTAATACGCACAAAAAAAGCTAATGGAGTACGATGTAAGGGCTTCCTTTACAGGAAATCCCTTACTAAATGCTAGAAATAATTTAGCTGTTTATTTTTCGTTTTTACAGTACCCATGGTAAATTACGCTAGCTCGGATCCGGTCAAAGTAGACATTTCAATTTACAATAACTACAAATAAAATGTCAAAAATCCCCATCGATCCCACGTCTGTTAAAAAAGTTATTCAAGGTCAAAGGTAAAAAATATTGGTTTTTTGCATTTTTCTGGTAAACGGTAAGTTTTATCGTAAAAATAGGTCAGACAAAAGTTGTAGACCATGAAATTATCTACAAAAATTGTTGTTATACTTTTTTCCTGAGAAATCGCGTTTCTAAAAGTTGAAGAAGTGGTATTCTACATAATATGCACACATTTCCGCACCACCTGTAAGGTAGTATACTTGGCGCATTTTTTTTTTAACGTGGTGTCCCCCGTAGGCATACTCCACGATCTATTGTGAATGAATTTTGTTAAAAAATATTCTATTAACTAAAAAATGGTACTATTGGAAATGATTTAAATGGCTTGAATTATTGTTGATTTCGGGAAAATGTTAGTCTGACTGATAATCTTCAAATGCTACTTCAACAGTAATATCTTCTTCGCTTTCTTCTTCTTCTTGTTCTTCTTGCTGGATATCTGAAAATTGTTCTGAAAAAGATACATCAGTTGTTTTCTCATTGATATCATAAAAATCTTCATCTGTTGCATTTGAGTTAACATTGGAGCAAGACTGGCCTTGACAATTGGTACATACTAGTGAACAAAATAATCCGACTTTTTACAGCCACATTTTGCACTACAACCTTTTTTGCAATTGCAAAAATAGTGTTAAGAAGTATTTCGGGAGCAGGTGGGAGTTAAGTTTGAATTGGCTCCAAATTATTATCTATTAATTTCCAACCCCAGTCTTCTGGGTCCAGTTGATTGCCTGGCCACACTTGAACTTGATAGTATACTCGATATAAGTGTTGATGAGCAGAAGCAGATGTTGGAGTACTCTTTTATTGTTCCGTGTATTTTTTTACGAAACTTAAATATCTATACTTGTCTAAACAATCAATTTTTTTGGAGCTCCATATAGAGCAAGAAGAAAGCTAATTCCGTTTGTGATGATGTCTTGTGGAGAAGAGTCAATCTTTTTAAATACTTTAGCGCAATCAATTAAATCATGTTTTTCAAACAATTTAAATACTGTTGTTTTATCCCTTTTGAAAAATGCTGATGTAGTATCGCAGCCAGTTATTGCATGTACAAATAAGATGTGATTTTGACATTTTGCATAAGCAGATAAACTTTTCGATGAATATATTTCTGTTGGTTGTTGAGCTTTGCCGGGTTTCAAAAAGTAAATAATCTCATTAATTGGAGTTCGTGCAGTCAGTAGTACTAATAAATCAACATCTTCACCAACAACGATAGTTGTATTTGCTGTATTGGATTGTTTGATTATGAGGACATCAGCGTCATTATCAGCTTGTTTCACTAAAATATTCGTAGTTGTACATTTTTCACATAACATTAAAATGAAGCGAGAGTTGTTATGAGTATTTGCAAGGAATTGTTGTTTATTTGTTGAAACTGTCATAAATTGATCAAAAACGACATCAGAAGATAAAGATGTTGCTCAAAGTTATACGGACAAATGAAATTAGGGACTGAGTTTCTTTTATGTGTATTTTTTCACAATCGTATAATTTGTATGTATAAGTTACACAAACCAATATTTTTACTTATATTAAACATTCAATGATGTATTTAGGCGATTAGGCGTGCATATTATTGTTTTCGATGTTTTAGATGATGATATTTTAGGAATGATGAATCTTAGGAAAAAAAGTATAAGAACAATTTTTTGTAGATAATTTCATGATCTAAAACTTTTGTCTAATCTATTTTTATGATAAAACTTACTGCTTATCAGAAAAATGCAAAAAACCAATACTTTTTACATTTGACCTTGATTAACTTTTTTAGCAGAAGTGGGATCGATGGGGATTTTTGACATTTTATTTGTAATAGTGTTCCCAAGATTTGTACCAATTTTCAGCTCTATGCGAATTATTGTAAACTTACTACTATTTTTTTGACTACTTTGACCCGATAGTTTTGACGTAACACCGTAGGATGAGGCCTTGTTTTTAGGTGGTAATGACTTAAGTCGGTTGCATTTCTGCGTGCAGGTAGTAGAATATCTGTCATGCGTAATAAATGAAAGCGAAGCGAAGCTGCAGTAATACAATACTGAAAGAAAAGAACGGATATAGTACAGGGTTATTCTTTATAAATTACCCACCCCTTTCATCGTTATTATTGCCTATAGAAAAAGTATTATTCACCTTTCGGTAAATATTTTTGAATGTATTTTCTGATGGTGTTGGACGATTTGATTACAACACCCTATGATCTTTTTGATGCACGTTTATTTTTGTTATTTTGTATATAGCAAGTAAATATTTGGACTTTTGTTTCCTCACCGTAAACCATTTTGATTATTTCATTAAATAAATGTCACTTATCAAACATAATAGTTGTCATTTTCATAGCTCACTTTAATAATATTAACTTTTCCATTTTTACAGCAACTAGTTTAACTAAGATATTCGACGTTTAATAACTCAAATACGGTATATGGTAGGGATAGCATATGAATTATTTTTGAAATCAGGAACAAAGGATCATTCCAAAAAATTTAATAATATACAGGGTATCCCATTTAAAAAATATTACTTTTCGTATTACCTGAAATCTGCACGCTACTGTACTTTTGATAGCATTTTAACAAAATTCAGTCATAACCACACAACTTTTATTTAAAACTTTTTTTCTATAGGCAATAATAACGATGATAAGGGGTGGGTAATTTATAATGAATAACCCTGTACAACGACAAGGACATTTATTATTATTCTTAATTTTCAGTTTTTCTGTTACATTATCACTGAACCATTTTGATTCATTTAGTTGAATGACAAAATATACTGAAAGAATGTTTTACACGTTAGTTTCATATTTGTCAAAAATGTTTCTTGAATAAAACGAAAACGATTACATTGAATAACGCACGTTAATACTAAAAATACTAATGTTTGTTATATCAACTTCATCATATTTATTTCACAGAAAGGGCCCATATGGTATTTGAACAAAAGAAAGGGGATAATTAGATTGAATTAGCGTGGTAACTATAGGAATTTCGATCCAATTAAAATATGATCCCACGTAGTAAACACTCTACATAAATTCTTGAAGCTCCTTTATAATCTGAGAATTGCCTGGTTTGAATTTACCGCTGTCTTTAACCCCCGGTATTATTAATATTTTAAAGGACCTTTAACTTAAAGGGAGTTTTGGTGACAAAGAAAACAAACAAAATATAAATATCAGATGACAATCCTATAATTTAAATAAAAAATTAGGTATCGTATATATCGATTTATATTTTACTGGAATTACTGATAATACATGTTCTTGTTACTAAAACTCTCTTTAAGTTAAAAGTCCCTTTAAAATGTTGATAATATCGACAGTAAGAGATTTAGTTATTCGCAACAAGGATAATAATGACTTAATTGAAAAAAATGTTTTTGATGGAATTTGTAGATGATGATTATTTGGGGAGTAAATTTTATTTTATAAACATATAATATAATTTTTCTTGAAGAATTTCCCATAAAATCTTTTTAAAAATGTATTGTGATAATCAAAGAAATCATATGCCTATCAAAAAATGAATAAATAAGAAACCATTTAGTAAATGAAGCATAACGAAAAAGAAGAAAAATAAATTTCACCGGGCAAAAATCGAAAATCGAAGTTCTATTCTATTCTTGCCAAAATAATAACAGAGTATCATTAGGATTGCCAGCTTTGTAATGGTGTATAAAGGACACCTGTTGTGCGTATTTCTCGAAATTTGTAATAGGAAATATAAAATTATATACTGTACCATTAAATCACATGCTTAGCTATAATTCTGGTCCCATTGCCAAAAAAAGGATTCCGCAAGTCTCAGTGTGGCGATGCTATGAATATATTTTTTGAGTTGTCCGGTTTGATTTACTACTGTAGTTAATTACTTTTTTTATTGCAGCATATATACTTTTCTCATTTAGTAAAAAATTAGCCGGTCTCAGAAAAGAGAATCTGTCGTGTCAAAACGTTTTAGATCAGTACAGTAGAATTTCTTAGAAAAGAAAGGTCATTTTGCTGTTACTAAAAAGTATAGGTATGGAAACAAACATTTTTTGCTGAAAAATAGGCAGGGGGCGCATATGTATCTCAAAATGTTTGCCTATTTAGGAAAATTTCTTGGATAGAAATACATATATATATATATATATATATATATATATATATATATATATATATATATATATATATATATATATATATATATATATATATATATATATATATATTTTTTATGCCATCATTCATGATGGCATAAAATACTTCCCTCTTTACAAAAATTTCCTTCGGAATAAATTCATGTTTCTCTAAATTTGAAAATTTTTCGAGAAAAAATCATTTTTTATTAAATAAGTTCACCCATCCCTAATTGACACTTGAAAAGAATGCAAAGAAAACTAATTCTGTATGAATATAAAATTAGGCGATCATATTATATTAATTATATTTATTGTTTTAATACACTTTTAATTGTGTTAATTCAAATTCTCATATTTTTTTGTACTTCAAATTTTTTAAAACTTAACTATCACAGCAAACGTTGTCTTTGCATTCCTTTCGAGTGTCTATTACGGGAGGACGAACTTGACTTACATGTTTTTGACTATTTCATTACATTTCATTATATTTTTTAACAGTACTAAAATCGAAACTAATCATTTATTTAGCCGTAAATGCTATAATTTAAATAATTAAGTGTTATAAACAATAACTGAATATGAATCATTCAAAGCATCATACAATTTCTTATTGATGAGGGTCAATAAAACATATTCTGAAGTAAAATTTCTCAATTTTGCAAGCGAAATGACTTCCAGCAACTGCACTATTCGTCAAAAACTAATAAAATAGATGCCAAATTTAGCCCATTACACACAAAGTTGGATTGATAAATGAGGCTTTTTGATTGGTAAAGCAAGTGTGGCAAAATTTCTAAAAAAATATCGTTAGAATACAGCAAATTCCTGTACAAAGTGGCCTTTTCTAATTAGTTCCTCGAAATATGAGTATAATTAGTCAACAAGAATATTTTATTTAAGTGAAATACTTTTCTATGGCACTGTGATCCAGTTAGGATCTCTGACATATTTTGATGTAAATCAATTTGCTAGAGAACTAAACGAGAACAATATGAAGATAACGTAAACAATATTTACATCAAATTTGTCAGCTCATTTTACTGAATTTATCTCCCATCTAAGGTTATGCTACACGGAGCACAGAATCGTATTAAGGAACTTTTGGAAACTTGTTCAAATTACTTGGAAACTAATTAAAAAACTTTTTGCATTGTCCCGAAGTTTTTAGAATTCAGTTGCAACACATCTTAATATTTAAGTTTATATTCCAGGAAGTGTAACGTGATATTGTAAGTTTATACAGAGTGACTCTGAGTAAATTTCAATTTTCAAATGTGTCTTATGTAAACGCCATAGAAGTTGTGGGGGGAGGGGTACCATTTTCGGCACGTAGCGAACGCATGCGAATTATCAGTAAACATGCCGCAGTGTTCGAGAGAGTGCTTTCATGTTAGAAGCGTTCCTTAAAGCGAACGATTTGTGCCCGCTACAATATTCGCCGCGTAAATGATGCACCGTCTACAAACTTAGTGAAATCCTGGGTGAACTGATTTCGAGAAACAAGTTCCGCGGTAAATCGCAAGCGCCCGGGTCAGCGAAGTCAATCAGAACACCAGGGAATTATCAAAGTACAAAACTTCGCCTTGCCACTACTGTGCAAGGAATCGTTCGCTTTAAAAAACATCTCCATCATGCACGTACGTTGCTCTCCGATCATTGCTCCATGTTTCACTGATAATTAGAGGACTGTCGTTCACAAACGATTCCTTTAAAACGAACCGATCAGTATACTGAATCAAAATGAATCGATTCAGCATAAAAGAATTAGTTCATTTTTCGTTCACTCTAGTCGGGCTAATGGAGGTTAGACTTTTTCAGTTGCGAACGAGAGTTGTCGAACTGCAACTGATTCAGGAATTGAATTGATTTCAATTATTCGGTTCTTTCGAACCGATGCGACTGGATCAAGCGGGAAAGTGACCACTACTCACACGCGGCTGCGTGATCAGAGTATTCAAAATCTCTGCCACAAAAAATGCAATAAATCAACTTAAAATAATAATTTCATTCTTTATTTTCATTGTAAGGTGATATTTAAAATAAGCCAAATAATCGTGTTTAGTATTTTAAACATTTATCTACACAAAGATATTCTGGCTGACTAGCTGACTGAATAAAATATAATAATATTTATATTACTTTAAATCTCTGCTTGTGGTGGAATCGTTCGCTACTCGTAAATTAAAATTAGAATGTATTAAGTAGGGCAAAACAGTGAATCATTCGTGAACGAATCGTAATGAATTAATCAACTGTAAAAGAATGAATCGAGTGAATCGATTTACCAAAAATAATCGAACTTCCCACCTCTTTTAATAATCCGCATTCGTTTGCTACGTGCCGGCATCGCTATCCCCCTTACAACTTTTGTGACGTCCACACAAGGCACGTTTGAAACTGAACTTTACTCTGAGTCACCCTAAATTGAATTTAGCGAAAAAAGACACGCGCGGCAAGGGAGAGCCGTACCGATAAGTCGCCGGCTTTCTGCGAAACTATATACTAGAAGTATAGTATATCTTCCAATGAGAAGATGTGGATGCAAACAATCACAAAAATTTGCCATGCACTAATTCATTTATTTCATTTACGCTTTATAGAGAATGTAATGCAGAAAGCACATTCCTTCCATAGGCCTTCTTACGCCAGTTAGACTGTAGCACACCAAGTAATCGTACATGAAACCGAAGTATATCTTTGAGCGATCATCGGTTGCTAATATGGAATATCATCAATTATTTGGCTTGTTGAAGGACCCACAATGGATGAGATTTTTTTTTAACCTCTTAAAAATAACTTTATTAGGTTGTCTTCTTTCTGGCTAGCTACTGAAATACATTTCGGATGCAGAATCACAATTGCTATTAGTTTGAATAAAGCATTCTAGCATATTATATTTCACGTAATTTTCGTAAGACATCTTCACTTTCACGATGAAATGGGGTGTAATTATGATGAAAAAGAAATTATTAATATGCAGTTTACTGACAAATGGACAAACACTGTCATAGATGACACAGGCCTACTTGGAATACATATAAAAAAACGCAAATCTACTAAAAGATAAATTTCGCTATTAAATACTTACACATCAAAAGCGACCCCACATATGATATGTAGCTTGAAAGAGAAAAAAAGTTGTCTTTTTTAACTACCCAATTATGATTTCTATTTAAAAAAATACAACTTTATGCTATAACTAGAAATTGCACCTTTTTTAAATTTTCTCCACACCACTGTATTATACTACAGAAAAAGTGTCTAAAAATGTAAAAGTTGTTTTTTCATAACTTTACAAACAACCAAGATATTGACATGTGTCTAAAAGTCGAAAAATCGAACTTTTTATTTATAACCCGAAAACAAAGGATATCGTCCTCCGCTATATTGTCTGCAACTAGACCATCTAATGAGTAATGATTTTTACGATTTTAAAGTGATGGAGTCACTTGTAAATCCGTGTACTAAATTTTATGAAAATCGGTTAAAGCATACCATTTGCCATACTTATACATTGTGTCCCCGGATTCACAATACTTAGTCTACTCTTGACCAAATTTCACATTTTTTAAGTTTATGTATAATTCTTCGAATATTTGATTGCGGCTTTTGATTTTCAAAATAAGTAAAACTTTTTATAATAATTTTCGAAAAATTGAAAATAAAAAAAAATTACGAGTATTTTGAACTCCATCCGGGGACGCATTGTAGATATCAGAGCGAGCAAAACATCCAAAACTGACAGATTTTGCCCTGGAAGTGAGACAGGTAAACATTCAACGTTAATTTCACTAGTGTCACTAGAGCTAGAAAGATGCAATTCGGCACTTTCAAAAATACGACAGTACCATTTTGCTTTCTAAGGTTTTTTTATCACGTAGTTAATATTATTTTTTCAAAAGGAAATTGCCTTCATGGGGCGTACTGTTATTTGTTGATACGAAAAAAAAAAACGAATGAGAGCCGAATAATGAAAAATCGAATGATGTAGTCGATATTCTCAAACAGTTTAATCGAAAAGACAACACTTTAAAAAAAGTATGCTGTTTTAATCAACTAAATGCAAGCCTTGATATAAGAATTTAAAAAAATATAGGCATATAAAATCGTCGTCGATATGTTATAATCCTAATTCAAGAGTTTAAACTAATAAATTGTAAATGACATAAAATTATGTTTAACTGTACACATATATTTCCTGATATTGTACAATTATCAATAATTGCTCTAGTTTCTTACATAATATTCTAAGAATAAATAATTACTAGAATAGATCAATTGTAGACGTAAATATTTAAAAATGTGATAATTTTTACATTTCAAAATCCCATTTCCTTACAATAACATTATTGTGATAGTTCCGGCATTTTTTAAAATAAGACACCTGGAAATCTTTAAAAAGAAATATGATTTACTGTCAGCAATAAACAAAACAACTGGTCGGCCTAATTTTGCTTGCTGTGGTTGAATTTGAAGGTAAAGAATAGATCAATGAAACCAGTCGTTTCAAGAAGTTACCATTTAGTTTACCTGAGATTTTATTCTATCATAAAAATGTACGTATTGGAAATGTACGTAAAAAATATTTGGATTTGGTTGAAATTTATGATAGATCCTACTATATTTCTGTAGGTTTTATGAATGTAATGATAATAATGCAATTTTCGCTCCACCAGGTAGAAAAATCTAAACAACTAAATAATTTGAATTTTTTGCAATTTCTACAAAATGTTTTGTTCATTTCTCTCACAATATCAATTATATTATGTATATCAATTAGTTATTCGATTTTGCTAGCCTGTCTGTAAGCAGGAAATTCATTTTGTTTTATGCCCTGTTCTCGATAATTTTAATCTGTAAGAAAATGGTTGTCAGAGTAGTAGTAAAATTATAAAACCGTTTTAAATATTATAAATATCATATTTAGTTTTTAAATATTTTAAACAAACTAAGTATAAATGCTTATTTCTCACGATTTCGCGGAATCCCAACCTTTAAATACAGTTTTTTACTAATAATATCATTTTACTATTATCATAGTTTAATTAATTTTATTATTAATTTGGCTGCGCTGCATGCCTTATATATTTTCAGATGTAAAATGTGTGATTTAAAAAATACATTTTTTTTTTTAATGCGCGTTTCAATTTCATCTCTAATTTTGCACAAATCTCGATCATGTTTATCGTTTCAATGTTAAAAACGTCAGAATCAGATGACATGTTTAATAAACAAAAATGTATAAATTAATGAATGGTAATTGATATACATATCATATAGGAGACACCTCAGCTTTCACCCTGTTAACCATTCAATAGAATGAACATATAACAGAAACAAAATCACATAACATACAGGGTACCGCGTCGGTCTTCCATAGTTGCTATACTGAATCCAAAATGTGTAGTTAGTAGAGCAAAAAATGAGCGGCATTTTTATTAAAGAAAATAGTATTGTATAATAGCAAAATTGAAGTTAAGGGGCACCGTTGTTGACTACGTTCTACCACAGACTTATTTTAAGAATAAATGGTTTTGCCGCCTATACATGAACAGACATGAACGACTGTGCAGTAGCTAGATCTACTGACTACGCTTTTTCGATTCAGTAGAAGTTTCGTGTACCCCAGTAAAATATTTTCGAACGTACGGGGTGCGATAATTTCAATCTACTTATTTGAGGACCATCTTTCATCTCTTTAAGTGCACTTCGAAATTTTTTTAGGGTGGGTATTTCTATGTAGAAATATAACGAATAAACTTTTCATCTGAAAGCATTTCTGTTGTCTTCATCTTTAATTATGTACTTTCTTCCTGGGGACGATTTCAATTCCAATTTTTCCACTTAAAAAGCCTGTATATGACCGGTTTTTCAACCGCCATCATGTGGACAGAACCAATTACACTATCAACACTAATTGTCGGATTCTGGTATTCAAGAGCTTCGTTACTTGAGGAAATAATTTAATCGTTTGAAATCATTGTGCTGTACTTGTTTCATTAGAAGACAAAAATTAAACACTGGCCATTTTCACTCACACAGTACGTTTTCGATATCAAATGTTCGAACAGCAGTTAGGTAACTGATGCATCCGTCAAAAATTCACAAATTTGTATTAAATTCCAGGCAATTTGAGAATAATGATTAGGCAGCGGAAATATTTGCCATTTTTCAGGCGGTAATACAGGTGGCCAATAGTGCGTCCGACTTCAATATATCGAGTTTATTATATAGAAACTTGATTTAAAAACATAAGTAAACTAGACAGAAAGTCTATAACCGGAAATTATTTTCGAGTATACAGGGTGAGCCAAGACGAGTCTACAGGGTCAACTAACATTTGTTTTAAATGAAATGCCAGAACATTTTTTAAAACCTCCTTTAGCGACATGTATTATTATTGACTCTCTCCCAACCACTTGGATGTAATTATAAATATCTGCGCACTTCACGGTTATACCGGAAGTCGATACCAACTGGCTTATTTTAAATGGAATACTCCTATATATTTCAGGATTTTCGAAAAGAGCAAAAAATTCTGAGTCAAAAACACCCTTATGCCTAAACCCAGCCATTTCAGAGATATTTCACATTTAAAAAAATTTTGACAGGTGTAATGGTTTACAATAACCTTTATAACTTTCTTCGTGACTAAAAGATACTAATTTGCTTTTTGCTACAGAAAGACCATAAGATGAGCTACGCTATACATTTTAAAGAAATTCAATAATTACAAAGTATTTTTACACCAAGTTATGTATGATTTAATTCCTTTTTTTCTGATCTAAGCATTGTGGGGGTGTAAGTTACAACTTTTTGAAATATTTGCGATTTTCTTAGAAATTCAAGAATTTTTTAAACATTTTATCAAATTAGCCATGATTAAAAACACTCAATAATGTCAGTCATTCTCTTATGTCAAAAAAAGCCACCGCGTTTAAATTACACTCAAGAAGACTTTTTGAATTTGTTTATTATTTATGAAGAATGTGAAAAAGTAATATCAAGAACTTGTAGTACATTTGCTACTTGATATCCACAAAAACGGAAACCGTCACCAAATACTGTAAAATGCATACTGGATAATTTTAAAAACTATGGCTCTGTCAAGGCAAGAATTCAAAAACGGAGCCTATTGTTGATGACGAAAACGTAGAAATAGTAATTCTGGGAATTTTCATGATTTCACAATGATGTCATTAAAACAAGCTGCTCTGGATCGAACTATGCAAGGATTCAGTTCACAGATAATTAGACATAAATTTCACCCATTTTCGTTCCAAATGGTTCAATCATTAAAAAAAAGATTTCCTAAGAAGAGAAATTTTTGTGAATTTATTCTAATAAGATCTGTAGGCGACGATTCTTATTTGGGAAATATTAATGGTCAGACTGAAGCTAAATTTATCAAAAATGGACTTTTTATCGACATAGTTCGCATTATTGGAGTGACACGAATCCTCATGTGTTCAGGGAGCGAAATTTTCAAGAAAGTTGGCAGTTTAATGTTTACTGTGCCACAAGAAACGATAGAGGGGTGGCATTAGAATTTTATCAAGAAAATTTAAACAATAAGTTATAAAGAGTTCTTCTTCTCAATATGTATAGTTAATTTTTTTGTTTTTGTTTTTTTTATAAGATATCTAAAAATTTGAATAATAAATATTTACCTCTCGCCGAACATGGACACATTTTTCATCAGTATCGACGGTGCTCCCCACATAACGCGTATTTGATAAATAATTTTTTAGAAAAACTTTTTACGATCAATGGATCGTCCAATAATGGACCTGTCCTATGGCCTCCTCTTGCCCGATTTATCAATTTTAAATTATTTTATTTGGGGAACTATTGAAAAATAAAGTTTCTGAGAGCCCATTAACAACTATTGAAGATTGTATGCAGAGAGTAAGAAATGCATTTCAAACTTATCACAGAATAATTAGAAGAGCTACCCATGAAATTAAATCGAAGGTGCGAAAAATGTGCTGGAGGTTCGAGGGCAGAATTTTGAACAATTATTAAATTAAAATGGAATCATGTTTGTTTTTAGTTGATTTTATTTTAGCTATTTTAGTTTCTGCAAAGTGTCTTCAATCTAATTAATAGGCATGTTAGAGTGTTTAGTGTTATTTTTCGTTTTTGTGGATATCTAGTAACAAATGCTACCACAAGTTCTTGATATTACTTTATTACATTCTCCATAAATAATAAACAAACCAATAAAATCTTCGTGGGTGTAATTTAAATGCGGTGGCATTTTAACATAAGAGAATGACTGACATTACTGATTGTTTCTAATCATGGTAATTTGATAAAATTTTTACTAAAAATTTTTGAATTTCTAAGAAAATCGCAAATATTTTTAATAAGCTGTAACTTAAACCCCACATGTTTATATATATATAAAAAAAGGGAATTTAGTTACACATAACTTGATGTAAAAAATACAGGGTGTTCTATTTGACTTAAGCAAGTTTTCGCGGTTTGAAGTTTACAAAATGTAACGTCAATAATGGAACACTTGGTATACTATCATTGAATTTCTTTAAACTGGAGAGCGTAGCTCACCTTATGATCTTTCTGCATTTAAGAAGCAAATAAGTATCTTTTACATGAAGAAAGTTATAATGGCTAGTAACCATTATACCTGTATCGAATATTTTTTTAAAATGTCAAATATCTCTGAAACGGCTGGATTTAGGCATAGGGTATCCAATAATTTTTGACTCAGAATTTTATGTTCTTTTTCGAAAACCCCTAAAATATATAGGGTATTCTATTTTAAAAAAAATCAAATTGGTATCGACTTCTGGTATAACCGCAAGTGTCAGATACTTATAATTATTTTAGTTGGATTGACTACACTATCTTTAGTGCTCCAAAATTTTCTAAATTTTCTGATGCGTACTTTCCCCTATTTTAATCGATGCAATTCTGGTGAGACACCCTGTATAATATTACACGTAGTTAGCACTACGACAGTGTACGGTTACTTTCGGTGCAGTGTTTGGCATATGGTCCGCTAACATTCTCGCATAATTCTCTTACCAATATTGTCGGTTGTTCTGTGATTGCCGGTACAGTTTCAAAAAAGTATGTTTTTAGGATTTGTGTGTACAAAATAATAATGTACTAGTGACGGCTATCAAAATTTGTTATGATATATCTTAGTATTGGATCATGGGACAAAAGCGATAGTTTATGGCATAACTATCAAGACTTTTTGAATTTGTTTATTATTTATGGAGAATGCGATTGAAATTTGCGAAAAAATAGTTTAAAAATTGTACGCCTCCCCAGATTATTCGTTAAACAATTAGTAAAATATTTTTATTCAGAATCAAGTGGAAAATATATATATTTCTAATTTCATAAAAAATATTGCTTTTTTATTAAATTACACCATTTTGAAATTTTATTTTAGATTCATTTTTCACTATGCAAATTTCAAAAAAGGTGTAACTTTAAAGTCAATAATTTTTTATGTTTGAAATCTGTTGTTGCATTTTTTACCTGATTCTGAAAAAAAATGTTTTGCAAATATTATAGAAATTGTTTAAAAAATAACCTTGTGAGGCACACAATTTTGGCAACTTTCTTTCGCAAATTTCAACAGGAACACAGGAACCTGGGATACAAAACAATGTGTAAAACTCGTGAAAATTGTCTGCGCGGTTTATCACTTCCGGCACTGCCTGCCCATGCGAACTATTTAGAATTTGCACCATTAGTCTCTGTAGATGTACAGCGTTCATTTTCCTTGTACAAAGATATGTGCAGACCAAATCGCTCAAATATAACTGCTATGATTACATAACGAATATGAGTTGTCACCATGTATGCTAATCCGATGGCAATCTTCAGTCATTCTGAATAATACATTGTATCAAGTGGTATGTATTTCATTATTCATTTTATTTATCTACGTATGTCCTTCTGTCAACTATGAGGCAGTAGTAGCTACCAGTCCTGGACTCTGATTCAGTTTCCTGTCCCTGGTAATAAAAACCAGTTAACTCATTTGAGTTGCAGGTAATATTAGATTAATCTCTAATTCGAAAAAAGGGATTAACCATTAAGTGCTTTTATTTACAGAAATGATAAGTCTTTAGAAAGGAAGAAGATCATCAATATAATATACCACAATATCTCTTGAAGTTCAATGTGGTTCATATAGGTACCATGAAAATATAATTTAATATTTGCAACATAACAAAAAAGTTTATATTTAACTAAGTTTTTCATATATTTATTTTCATGATATTATAAAATACAATTCGAAATAAGGTACGCCCATGGAGTAAGTCATAATGATTTATTACTCCTTTTCGGTAAGAAACAAACTATAATCATCTATGCTTACAAGTAGATTGAGTACATTTATTAATTATTAGTTCTATAAAAGTGTCTACATCTTAAATGTAATTTGTGAATAACCAAATATTAAAATTAACGAAAACTGAACTAGATTATGTGTCAGAAATTGCAACATTCGTCTTTGTCAAGTGAAGATGAGAAAAGTGTCAAAATATCAAGATATATATATATATATATATATATATATATATATATATATATATATATATATATATATATATAAAAAATATATATATATATTATAATATATATATATATATATTATATATATATATATAATATATATAAAAAAAAATATATATATATATATATATATATATATATATATATATATATATATATATATATAACACGTTCAATTCTCAACAGATTGTTTAAACTATTATTTTATTATTAATTCATATCAAGCATTTAGTATTAGTTCATAAAAAGGAATGCATTATTTATAATGTTTATATTTAATTGGTCAGTTTTTAAGTATTATCATATGTTTTGAGGACTGTTATTGTAACTGAGGAACTAATTAATTGAGAATTCACAAGTGATTAAATGAAATAAATAGTGAGAAAGTGATTGAGTTTTATACAGAACAGAACATAGAAGTACCACATGCCCCGTGCCTTCTTGACCTTATTTTTTTTAAAATATAATATAATAAATGCATATTATTTAAAGCAGACCTAGCAGAAGGAGATTTAGCTAACAACACAACTTAAGCAAATGTAAGCACTAAAAAATGAACGAGAACTGTTTCAGATACTGCAATGAAATCATTATTCTGTTCATATTTTTTAGGTAGAGCTCGTATTCTTTATATGTAGATTCGTATACTTTTAGTACGCGCTTTTTTACATTATACATAATTTCTATAAAAAGAAAATAAAAGGAACAGCGGATTACTTTCAAGTAAGTTTATTACCCTTCAAAGGACTCTCTTTATTATACCTGAATACGTTGTAACTAGAGAATAAAATCCCTTAATATCAAGATTGTAACCCAGCACAGCGGAATTTAAATTTTTCTAATATAAGTATGTTTAATAATTTATTTAAAAAAAGATTATGCTTCATAATCGGTTGCTATTGCTAGTATTGCTTCGGTTGGTATTCGTGAAAGTCCTTAAACGTGTTAAAAATTTCCATTAGATTTGTCCTGACTCCTGACGTCACATTTCCACCGCAACACATTGGAGAATATGATTAGCGACATTATTTTCAAATAACAGAAACTTTTATTATGCAGTTAAATCCGAGTGATCAAAAGCCATCTCCAAGGCTTAGAAACATTTCAACAATTCTATGGTTAGAAGCGGCGATACATGTGATTCATAACTAGAGATCGAGAGGTAGATAATTTCCAGAGACGACTTACGCAAATATAATATTATATTGTAAACACCGAATAAAACATTCCCAAACTATATAAGAAAATATAAAATATTCTTATGTATAATGCAATAAATCTCTTTCCATTATAAAAGCGAGAACACAAAATTTAAGACTTTTATCAGGTAATGGGACGACTTGCAGCTATAAAGAACAATTACATACTTGACGAGGATGCTCGTTGTTGTCGAATGTCCCTAGAAATGCGAATGCATACATACGTATAGGCGGATCCGCCTTGTATATCACGTTTACACCCACTGTCACATGTAGAATTCACTCTAAATACGTAGCATTTATAGAACATTTATATGATTAGCACGTAGATACGTATACAATACAAAATTAAAGACAGCGGACAACTTTTTAAAACGTCTTGTTTAAGTCCTTCAGAGGATAAAGTGATCTTCTGGATTAGTGATTTTCGGAAGTTGTAATTTAACTGCACAAAATTATATTGCACAAGCTGTAAAAAGGTACTTTCGTGCAACGTCATGGCGAACATTTCCTCACACAGTCATAAAAAGTGTGAACGGTAATATACAGATAATCCACTAGTTAGACAATTTTTGCAAAACTATATTAGTTGGCAGTATAGCAATATTCAGGTACCATCGGAAACGACACTAAGAATATTTTATCACAGAGATATGACAATTTTAAACAAAAAATGTGTTCTGACCTGAATAACAAATACGTCTGGATTAGCGTGGATGAAACCACCAATGCTTGCTTCTGGAAGGTGGCAATAAATGTTTTAGTGGGTGCATTAATATTAGTAACATACTTTTAATCTTGCGATCGCTAGTTAAAATTATATGCGTGTGTGTATTAGTGTTATATTCACTAATACTTTCATCTCTGTTCGTATTAACTTTGGATGTTACCGAACTCGCCAAAATAACCACAAGGTAAGATATTTTGTCATATATGCATGAACATAATTACGCTGTGAAACATCAACTAGCGTCAACCCTGGAAGGACGTCATTTATTGCTACCTCCCTATCTCTACTCATAACAATTATACTGTGGTACTGGACAGTATTCGATGATTAGAACATTTTCTTTGCCATTAAAAGAGTTTAAATCTCATGTAGGTACAAAATTAATAAAACTCTAAAAGATGTCCCCCGTATTCGAGTGAGTAAATGTAATATAATTACATTTTAAAAATAAATGCTTGATATGAAAAATTATGTTATTAATCGTCTTCTCAATGAGAAACATCCTGCAAGTGATTTACAAAGTTTCAAAGTTTGCATATAATACTTCGGTAGACGTTGTGACTGTTTACCCCACGAAGGAAATGTTTTTTGGCAGAAAACAGAAATAATACACTCATGCAAGGCGGACGACCCGACCCTCACGGCCAGATCCTGGAGAGCTAGAACAGCCACCAGAAGACTCCAAGAGGCAGCCTCTCTTCTGGAAGAATGGTGTATCAAGTGGAAAGTCGCAGTCAACGTGGAGAAAAGCCAGATGATTCTCATCAGGAAAGGACGCAAGAAAACCCCCACAGGACACGTTTCCATGTTCGGCGAGGACATCCAATGGCACGATTCCGTCAAATACCTTGGCATAATCATGGACAAACGCCTGACATGGAGACAGAACACAGAAGCCATCATGGTAAAGGCCAAGCGGACGAGAGCTCTCATCTACCCAATGGTAGAGAACCAGAGCAGGCTCAATCTGAGGAACAAGCTTCTGCTAGTCAAAGCACTCATCAGACCACAGCTGACCTACGCCTCCGCATCATGGGGATACCAAGCGAGGACCTATCTGAAGAAGATCCAAGCCGTGGAAAACGTGGCCATCAGGACAGCGGTGGGCACACCATGGTACGTTAGAAACGCAGACATCTTCAGGGACCTGGAGTACACACCAGTCACCGAAATCATCCGGGATAGAGCGAAGAAACTGGACACCTTAGCTGAGGAACACAGGAACCCGCTGATCAGGGAGGCCACCTCCTATGATCCGGCCGACGCACCGAGGTACAAGAGGCCGAAGGTACAGTTACTGGACAACGGGTAAGTGTAACTAATCATTTCCTTACAGATGGACCAACCTACGGAAGTGACATGACGTAACCAACCACCTTCCCACAAACCTTGCGGGCACCGGTCAGTGAATCGACCAGTGCCCGTTGTCCCCCTGGCTCCGTGAAGGACGAAAGTGCTAAGAAAGCACTTAGGCCTTCACCTCCTAGAGCTGCATAGTTCATCCTCACCTTGTCCGATGATCCAGATGACAATGTGTCAATTGACACTTTGTCTACTGGCAGTCAATCCCAAGACACAGAATATCCGCACAGTCCCTGACAGACCGATGACTACCCCCGGGGGTGACAAGCTGGCGAAGAAAGAAGACGAAGTCAGAAGAGTGCCAGAAGAGGCCCTAGCCAGCAGGGTTCATCAGCCAGGACCCAGGAAGGTTGGCTGAAATGGCACCGCTCACATTTGTAAGTGGGGCCGTTAAAGCTAACCCGCCCTGCAGGAGGCCGGTCAGGTCTACAGCGATGACTAGGGTAAAAAGGCAATAGTGCTGCCTGGCCCTAGCATCCGAGACCGTCATCAAACCAAATGGATATTGGCGCTCATGCAAGTTTTCGCTGGTGAACAGTCTCAGCCATTGTTCTTGGTACCTCACATGTAAAAGGTAAACAATTGTTTATACCTATAGATAATATGTAGATAGTTATTTTGTTTGTTTATCATCCGCGGCAACCTAAATGAATTATTATCGGGAGAAACATGTGTCGCTGCTGAAAGCGACCACCGTTGGGAAACTTTACGTATGAGTTAAATACCATAAAATTTTTTACTTACTTTGGATGCATCTGACTCAAAAATGCATCTAGTCAAAATGGTCTGCAAACATATTTCTAACTTAGTGACTATATTGCCCCAAAAGTGTCATAAAAATGTATCTTATGAGGAAAATCTATAAGTATAACCTTTTTCAAATTTGGAGATTCCAAGGTGATTCCTTGGTATTTTAGAGTTACTATGAACATGGTTTTGGATCTGCTTTTCTGCACGATAAGCTGTTTTCAACCGCTGAAATTTGTCTTGAATTATAACGGGAACGTGAATATCTAATGAATCGAATGATCATATCATATCATATCATTCATATATCATATCATTCACAGATCGATATTATCTTTTCAATCAAATCAAATGAAGTCAAGTTTGTCAAGTCAGATCAGGCCAGACAATTAAATCATATCAACGTCGAAACAGATCAATCAAATATCAAATCAAAATCGAATCAAATATCAAATCAAATACAAATCAAATATCAAGTCATCAAATCAAATCAAATCAGATCAAATCAAATCAAGTTTTATTGAGCGTAAAGGTTACACACAATAGGCAAACGGTTAGCGTAAGGTGTTTACTACCATATCTTGAATTTTACCGTAAATTAATCTAGTAAAATGCAAGATAAAATATACAAATAATTAATGAGTCTATTAAAATTAAATAATGGCAAAATATAGAAAAAAGTTATTATAACTATTATTATTAACAATAACTAGAAGAAAAACCAAAATGCAGAGTCTCTGAGATATCAAAACTACTCATACAATTTAATGTCTCAATTTATTTAAAAGATTTAATTAAATATTAAATAAATTAATAAAATTTAATAAAATATCAAAATTAAATTAAATTTAATAAAATTTAATAAAATATTAAAATTGATTAAAAAAAATTAAATAAAGTATACCAAGAAATTTATAAAATACAATTTTCGTTCTACATTTTCATTTTCAGTTAATGTTTTAATATAAAATAAAGATACATATTAAGTTTCTTTTAATTATCCATTTCATTTCTTTCCTTTCTTTATTTTAAAATGAATAATTGTATATTAATAATTAATAAACAATCTATTGATTACTCAATATCTGTTTGCCTACGGCTATGGATTCAATTATTTTTACAAGATCCCCTCATCCCACCTATTCTCCCTACTAGCAAACATACAATCGCATTAGCTTAAAGTCACCACTTTGCTTGATGCTCTTTTTCTGGCACGCCTCATTACAAATAGTACTAGAAAGGGTGCATAACAGAGGGTGGTGATTGTAAGCTGATTGTACATGATTTGGACAGTACTGTTTATTGTATTGTTTTGCAGTTTGCTTCTATTTATTTGTCATGATATACAAATTTCCTAAATTCATAATTATAAGTAGATAAAATTACATCTTACTAAAATATTATTAAATCTTTAAAGATGAGGGCAAGGGTACACCTTCTTTTGATAAGCTAGATAGATAAGCAGAAGGGTGTATAATCTTTGGACTATAAACTGTGCTCACCATTACGTTAATAGAAAAAATTATATTATTATAATTAGTATTATGTTGATTTTAGTTTCTAAATTTTTGATAAGTATCAGAGACAAACAAATATTTACCTAAAAAGTTAATTATTTAATGGCCTTCACAAATACCAATGGAGCCTTTTCAGAAATTGTTTAATTAAGAGCTCCATCAAAACCGTGTTGTGATAAAAAGCATAGGCAGGTATGTACAAGATAATTATTTTCTCTTAAGTAAATTAGCATACCACAAAATATCTTTTATACTTTTGCTGAAATGCTGGAGCGAGATTTTAAATTCTTTCTAATATTTCAGCTTATAGTACAGGGTGCTATTTAAATATGTACATTAGTGTATCCATGAAGTAAAGTAAAAATCGTTGTAAAGCATGTGACAAAAATCGCTCGCAGAGCAAAGAGTTTACATACATGTATCTATTTTTTCATGTATAAAAACAGCTTTCCAAATGTGTTTCTCCCAATAATTGGTGTCGAGTTACATTATTATTCATATGTTGTACAAAAAAGCGTGAATGTTGTGTACTAATTTTTTGTAGACATATATTCTTGGCACAATTCTACAAATTCAACTGCATTGTTTTTTGAATTTTTAACAATGAACGTTCTATCAATTCTAGTCTTCGTATTCCTTATGTTAAATAATGTTGACGACTCTAAATCTCCAACATCATTGATGAATAAATTCAACAATTTATCCCCTATGCATGCTCCTGCAATACCCAAGTTAAGCGCAATTTATAATACAAAATTGGTAAATACAAAATTAAATTTTTTACCAGAATTTGTTACCTTGATCTTCAAAAATTCCCGTCTGGAGCTTCAGTTAAGAATTCATTAATTGTTCCATTGTAAGTATTTTTGATTTCTTAGGCTTGTAGTCGTCATTTTTCCATTTAAGAAAAGCTATTAATTTAAGAAATATTTATGTGTCAATAATATTTATGACAACTAACATCGCTTTCAGCATTGAATATTGTCTCCAAAGTGTATAAGCCTTAACATGTTTTGATCTCTCCAGAAAATATGCTAGCAGCACATTCTCCGTGTGTTTTTGTATTTTTTTCTGGTTACATCACGTGTTAAAGTCTTCATATTGTTTTTCATAATTTTTTCTTGAATTAGCTGGCAGTAACTCGAGTGTAGCCTCCTCCGCTACTTCTCAATTTCAGGAGGGATGAAATGTTCATCGAGACTCGAAATTATTCATATTTATTTATTCAACGTTTAACTCAAACACCATAAAGTTTTGCAAAGCCCTCCATTTTTGAAGGAAGAGATATGTCCAGACAAATTGAAAAAATTAGTGGGAAATAACTGATACAGTTTTGAAACTTGGCAGTATTTTTCATTTAGGCATACTATTAAACATACTAAAAAGCTCAATCTGTGTGAGTGGCCCTTGGAATGGTGTTCCGATTCAGCTTTTTGCTTATATCTCGCTAACCATTCACGATACTGGAATTATGTTTCATTCAGAAATAAAGCTTATAAAATTGTCTACAAAGAAGTCATATACAGGGTGTTTCACTAAGGAAGGGCCAACAGGCGCAGGGTAATAGAGGACCTCAATACACATCGATTTGACCCCCATTTGTGTTATGCGAAAATGTTAGTTTAGGACTTATTTAGGTTTTCGTGTTTCGTGTATTTTTAGCTAAACTCCGATTTTGCCCACAAATTTCGTTATTCTGGCTTAACTATTATATCGCGTTATGATATCTTTTATGACATAGTGCAATAATGGGCCCATTATCTTGAAAAATATTTCATTTATTGGAATTTAAACTATTTGGAAGAAAAATTTTAAAATTTCATTAAAAGAAAAATTATTCCTTTACTTTACAAAACTCTAGCGGAATTCCCTATCCGAGGAATGTAAAGAATTGAGGATATTTCTTCCCCCAGTAACACCTTCCATCCTCCATTATTTTTTATTCCTTGGTTAGGAAATTCCACGTAAGTAGCTATATTGTCTGTCACTCTGTTAACACAAGTCTTTCAATTGCAGCCACAAATGAACCACTGGCTGCCTGTAAGTGGTTTCTTTTGTGTCGGTTTCCTAAGTTGTTCCCATCCTTTCAACTAAGCAGCACCCATGATATCTTCTGCTTCTTAATTAAAAAGTGGGGTTTTCGTTTTTTCCACTTTGCACAAAATTTAAAATTTTGATGCAAAGTCATAGGTCTAGCTGAATGAAATTTGTCGGGCTGTTTGCCAGTAAAGTAGAGATGTTTTTAAGATGGTTACTAAAATTTGTTTGTCTCTTTTTATGGCGATTTGTCCTAAAATGACATTTGTTGCTCAGGAAATTTCTGAAAAGAATAAATAACTGAAAAACTATAATGGATATATAAAAAAGTTGTATTTACTCAAATTATGCATTTAGTTACGTACTCTTATCATTTAAAATTCGTGATGATTTTTGCTTGGCGTAGCATCCGATGACGTACTCTCCCTAGCCAGTTCCTCGTTGTTCTCATCGAGGTCTCTGTCCAATGAACTGTCCTCTTCCATTTCAATAGTCGCATTTGAATTTACGCAAGAGGTTCCACGGCAATGTCTGCACATTTCATTCCTGTAAGATAAATTAAAGTACAACATTTTTTTTCAGTCTTGGTTGCAGGTGTGCCATATACAGATAGAAAATATCTGATGTGGCCAGCATATAACTTTCTTATATCAGTATATATCATCCTGATCTAAAAAATCATTCTATTTAATTATCTCTTCACTTACCCCAATTAAATTTTAATATCGTACCTTGAAATGTTTCATTAAAATTTTTAAATAATTATTTATCAACGTCATTCGATACTGTCAATAATAATTCATGTCATAAATTTTAATAATTTCTTCTTATTGACATTGACATGTTTGTAACTAAATTAGACCTGTCAAATGTCAAACTGTTAAATTAATCCTAACCCCATTTTATGAGGCCAAATGTGTAAAATATTTCAGTTTACATTAGCTTTATTTAAGTACCAAAATATATATTATTGGCTTGATATTGTTGACATGATTTATAATCTTCCATCAGGAATATATTTTTCTGTAAAGGCACATACAAAAAAGTTTGAGTCCTGTGGGCCCCTTTTAGCTGGCCAATTTTGCTCATCACGGAATTTATCATTGTCTTTGGCTTTTAGAACGTGTACCAAAATTTGAAAGCTTTATCTCAAAAAACTATGGCTGCTATCGCGATACTACAGACATGCCGACAGTTTTTTTTCCATAAAGTTATGTTTTTTCATTATAATTCGTCGAGATTCGTCCAGAAATGCAATAACATTTTTTAATTGTTTTTCCCCAAAATTGTACCTTTTTTCTTCTTTCATTCATTATGTCTCTTCTGGTGGTACCACATTCACCAAATTTAATGTATCACCTAAAATGTTGTTGAAAATCTTAACTGTCAAATTTGAGTGTTTTTTTGTAGCCAACAGACGATTCTAATTACAGGGCAGGAAATTGCAAAATATAATCGATACTAATTGACTTAAAAATAACTTAAATATTAACATAGTCCACAGAAAGAACATGATAGTTTTCGATTTAGAAAATTCCAACTTTTTTCAACTTCCTGTGTAGAAAAGTTTACTTTCTCAACATTTTTCGTCCAATGAGAAGCCGGCATTTCCTCCTTCTCAACACATTCTGTTGTCCGACCTCCACTTTAAAAATGGACACATGTGTCAACAATCTGACGCTATTTATCAAAACTTTTCATTTGTAATTGAGTTTTAGTGATTTTCAATGGTGTTGTTGGGAAATAGTGCGAAAATGTCTATACGAAAATCGTTTAAATAGAAGGGAATAATGGATGTTTTGTCCGATGAGGAGATTATTGATAGTACGCCACCAGAAATTGTGAACGCTGCGAAACAAAGCTCACTTAACCTCCTTCCTGAAAGATCCAGGAAAAAAATATGAGCAAACTTATTCCACTTTTATGGACTGGCGCAAAAAGAAGACGATAAATTCCTTTTCCGAAAATGTATTGATGGCTTACTTCGGTGAGCTACAAACTAAATACAAGTCCTCAACTTTGTGGTCAATATATTCGATGTTACGGAGTACTTTAAATTTAAACAATGGAGTGAACATTGAACAATATTCAAAATTGAGGGCCCTTTTGAAACGCAAATGGGAGGGCTACGAAGCTAAAAATCCAAAACCTCCACAGATCAAGAGATTGATAATTTTGTAAAAAAATGCACCAGACAAAGTGTATCTTGCTATGAAGGTAAGAATGTATACCTATGTAGTTCCTGATAGGCAAATTGTGGTAAATTTGATTTTAGGTTTCCCTCATCATGGGAGTAACGGGAGCATGTCGATCATATGAATTGAGGGCGATGAAAATTGACGACTTGGAACATTTAAATAATTCTGTGCTTGTGACAGTTTCAATAACAAAAACTAATATAAAACTGTTCGAACATTTTCTGTAACTGGCGAGTATTATCAAATTATCAAAAACTATATGTCTCAGACCACCGAATGCAACACAGGCTCTCTTTTTAAATTATCAAAAGGGCAAGTGCACTATGCAGGAAATTGAAATTAATAAATTGAGTGGAATAGGCAAGCAGGTAGCAACGTTTTTGAAACTTCCAGATCCACATCTATACACCGGACATAGCTTCCACAGGTCATCTGCGAAAATACTTTAAGACGCAGGAGCAGATATAACTGCTTTAAAGAGACACGGAGGCTGGAAATCATCTACTGCAGCCGAGGGCTACATAGATGATTCGATAAAAAATGAAAGGGATACTGTAAATAAGATTCTTAGTGCTATTAACAATAATAATCCCACCACAAGTGCAAATAACACAAATGTGATGTCTAATAAGAATCTCAATGTTGATGTAAATTCTCCACCTCTCAGTATTATCAATTATGGAGCTATGATTATTAATATTGTAAAAAAAAATAAATAGATAATTGCAATATTTTTTCATTTTATTTAATACGATTGTAAAAAGTATAGTGTTTAACTCGTGAGAATTTGCCATTTGTACTCGGATGAATTGCACCAGGCGCCTTCGGCTTGTGTCGCAAAAATTTCATCCTCATATAAATGACCAACTTTTTCATTCATTGAACAATATACTATTTTATAACCCTAATATTACAATTAAAAATTTCAATGTTTTCTTGAATCGACGTATAGTTTGAACACATGGTGTATAAAAATGAAAATTTTAACAGATTTGTTCTGAGAACTGGCAAATAAAATAAACTACTAGAATGAGTTTGAAAAACTGGAACATGCGGAGAGAAACAGCTAAGTAATTCTGGACAATCAATTTGGTTATTTAAAATTTTATATAAGGTTACTATTAAATAATATATCCGTCAAGTATTCAAGTTATTCATGTGAAATCTTTGTAATAACGTATTATTGAAAATGCCTTGAGGGGATAAACACCACCCGACTTATACCATAGAAACTTTACAAATTTCCTCTATATTTTCTCAATATGAAATTTATGAATTTCGTATCCCAGACTAGGCAAGCATATTCCAATTTCGATCTAACGGGAGCATTAAAGAGTAACTCCAGTGTAGCAGTCTACACAAGCTGCTTGCTGTTTCTTAATATGAAACCAAGATTTCTGTAAGCATCCGTTACCATATCATTGATTTGATCAGTAAAAGTTAATCTGCAGTCAAAGATTACTCCCAAATGTTTAAACTTATGACATCTAATTACATTAGCGTCGTTAATTGAATATGTAAATTTATTTGGTTGCAGTTTTTTCGTAAAACTCATGCAATTGCATTTACTAATATTGGGAGATAATAAATTTCTTTCGCACCAAAGATTCAATTTATTTAAATTTTTCTGCAGACTAATACAGTCCTCAAAGTTGTAAATCGACGATTTTAGATCATTTACATATAATAGAGCATTACAACTAAGTTCACAAATGATATCATTTATAAAAATGGTGAACAAAAGAGACCCTAGAACAGATCCTTGCAGAACTCCAGAAGTTGTTGTCATTTCAACAGACTTTATTCCCTGATACTGCACGTATAGGCTTCTGTTGCTTAAATGGGAATAAAAAACTTGAGGAATCCATCATTAAGTCCTACATCGCATAGTTTATGCAGCAATAATCCATAGTCAAGTCTGTTAAATGCCTTTGAAAAGTCCATATAATGACACCACCCTCCGCCCCCTCACTTGACCCTAGAGAATTTGTTCTTTTCAAAACATATTTTAAAAAAAAAAAAAAAAAAAAAACCCCCGAAATACACAAAGAATTGGTCTATAATTCTTAAACATCAGAGGATGTTGTTTGCAGAAACATATAAGATATGGCAAGAGGTTTAGTTAATAAAATGGCACCAGTCCTAGTAGGAATGCTGAAATACCATCTGGTCCTGTTGTTAGTTCCGATCTTAAAATTTATTAATGCTTTCAATGTATCATCTTCAGCAATACTTGGAATTATTAAAGGAGGTGCATTAGATTTTGAGTCTACGTCGTTTTCTGCACTAAATTTACCTTACGAAATAAAAGTTGATTGGAAAAATTGTGCAAATGCATCCAGTATTTCCTGGGGATCATTTAGTACAGCATTATTAAAATTCATTGAGTTGGAAATATTACATATATTTTTCTTATTATTAATGTAAGATTAAAACCGATTCGGGTTCGATTTAATTTAACTCTCAATATTCTTAATGTAATCGTTAAAACTTAAAAACTATTTCGTTTTTAATCTTAGTACTCAAGCCTTTAAATTGGTCAAGCACATTATTATCATTCGTTTTTTAAACAGTGCCAAAAACTAGATTTTTGATTAATTTCCTTTATAATGTCCTTATTAAACCACGGCGAATAATTATTTTTCCTAGGAGTAAACTTAGGGACAGACTCTAGAAACACAGAATTTAATATATCGTACAAATGCTCGCAAGCACTGTTGACATCATCGTGACAGGAAATACAAGACCAATCGACATTACATAAATCTTTATAGAGCTTGTTAAAGTTTGCTTTCTTAAAATTAAATGAAGGTACATTATTCGCAGAAAATTGGCAACTTGCATATTTAACAGTAGCGGCTATATCTAATGATGGATGATGCTGATCTTACGGAAGAAGTGAATTAATAGAAATCTATTATTTCAAGTCTGAAATACTTGTATGTAAATACATACATGTATTTCAAACCTGCTTAAAGTTAGGTCCAGGATGCGATCATTAGTTTTTAACACCTGGTTGTATTGTTTTGAATCAAAGTATGCACAGCAATTAATTAGTGATGTTACATACCTATTACAGATATACTGATTGGTTTGATATTCAATATAACCTGCAATATTATCTAAAAATCTAAAATTATTAATTCATCTTCATTATTTAAATTTTCACAATTAATTAACGAGTCAAATAGTGTATCATAGGTCTCAATATTACTCAAAGTTTTTGCAGCTTTTCAATTACCACCTACCTTCAATAAAGGTACATACAAGTTTCGGTAACAATTAAACTCTATATACTTAATGTATTTAAATAAGCACCTCCCATTCGATATACTAAATGATTAGAAAAATGTTTTTTCAAGTGGGTTTTGTACTTGCATTAAATACGTGATTACGCCCCTGTCTACTGAAGTAGAAATACAACATTTCGCCAATTCATTATAGAGACTATATCTTCCAACCCATGTTCATAAAATTGAAACAAGAGTCACAAAGGAACAAATGAAGTATAAAAGATAATTATCTACAAAACGAGAAAACTGAAAGATACTACATGCCACACTGTTGAATAAAAAGTACCTTTCAAATTAAAAATGTCCTAAGAGGCTTAAGATATTTTATCTTAAGACTGTCACTGATACCAAAAACCGAGATAAAAGGTTTCCACAAGAAGCAGTGTAATTAAGGTGGTAGTGTCACGAAATAAGTTACTTGTATGTGAACACAATATGTGCAAGTAAAAACTCCAGTGGCGTCTTGTGAATAAATAAGATAAGGGAACGAATACCTTTTCTATGTATTGTTATATATGAGATTTTTTACTTTCTTAAACCTAATATAAGGAAGTATAGTAATCGTAATTTTTTTTTCGACCTCGAGATTTTGATTGATATATACGTTTTGAACCTTTCTGAATCTATTTTGACTATTTTCCGAATCATGTCTGTCGGTGCATTTGTGTGGATGTGTGTGTGGCTGTGTCTGTGGATGTGTGCATCCGTGATAACTCAAAAAATACTAATGGGAGACCTTCCAAATTTGTCAATTAAGATTATCAACAACATTGTAGGTGAAATTAAATTTGGTGAATATGGTACCACCAGAAGCGACATAATGAATGAAAGAAGAAAAAGGTACAATTTCTGGAAAAAATTTAAAAATTTTTATTGCATTTCTGGACGAATCTCGACGAATTATAACGAAAAAAACATAACTTTATGAAAAAGAATCTCTACGCATGTCTGTAGTATCGCGATAGCAGCCACAGTTTTTGAGATAAAGTTTTCAAATTTGGTACACTTGTTCTAAAGGCCAAAGACAATGAAAAATTCGGTGATGAGCGAAATTGGCCAGCTGGAAGGGGGTCCACGGGACCAAAACTTTTTTTGTATTTAACTTTACAAAAAAAATATATTCTTAATGAAATATTATAAATCATGTCTACTATATCAAGCGAATAAAATATATTTTCCAAGTACTTACATAAAGCTGATGTAAACTGAAATATTTACACATTTGGCCTCATAAAATGGGATTAGGATAAATTTAACAGTTTGACGTCTAATTTAGTTAACAAAAATGTCAATGTCAACAATAAAAAATTATTAAAGTATATGACATGAATTATTATTGACAGTATCAATTGACGGTGATAATCAATTATTAAAAAATTTCAATGAAACATTCAAGGTATGCTGTTAAAATTTAATTGAGGTAAGTGAAGAATTAAACACAATGATCTTTTTAGATCAGGATGATATATGCTGGTATAAGAAAATTATGTGCTGGCCACATTAGGTATTTTACTTTCTTATACCTACCTAATATAAGGAAATATAGTAATCGTGATTTTTTTCGACCTCGAGATTTTGATTGATATATACGATTTGACCCTCTTGAATCCATTCTAACTATTTTCCGAATGATGTCTGTTGGTGTGTGTGTATATGTATGTGTGTATCCGCGATAACTCAAAAAATACTAATGGGAGACCTCCCAAATTTGGCAGTTAAGATTGCCAACGACATTTTAGGTGACACATTAAATTTGGTATATGTGGTATCACCAGAAGCGACATAATAAATGAAAGAAAAAAAAGGTACAATTTCGGGAAAAAAATTAAAATTTTTTATTGCATTTCTGGACGAATCTCGACGAATTATAATAAAATTATCTGTCCGCATGTCTGTATTATCGTGATAGCAGCCTTAGTTTTTGAGATAAAGCTTTCAAATTTGGTACACTTGTTGTAAAGGCCAAAGGCAATGAAAAATTCAGTGATGAGCAAAATTGGTCAGCTAAAAGGGGGTCCACGGGACCCAAACTTTTTTGTATTTGACTTTACAAAAAAATATATTCTTGATGAAATATTATAAATCATATCCACTATATCAAGCGAATAAAATATATTTCCCAAGTACTTACATAAAGCAGATGTAAACTGAAATATTTTACACATTTGGCCTTGGGGTTAGGATAAATTTAACAGTTTGACATTTGAATGGTCTAATTTAGTTACAAAAATGTCAATGTCAATAACAAAAAATTATTAAAATATATAACATGAACTATTATTGACTGTATCGAATGACGCTGATAATTAATTATTTAAAAATTTTAATGAAACATTTCAAAGTACGCTATTAAAATTTAATTGAGGTAAGTGAAGAATTAAATAGAATGATTTTTTTAGATCAGGATGATATATATTGGCATAAGAAAGTTGTGCTTGCCACATCAGATATTTGGTTAAGTATTCGGTTCATCATAACACCTTAATTTGCAGCTTCGGTTTTGCATTCGGGTATTGTCTAATTTCTGTGGTATTTATATTATGTTATGTTATATACAGGGTGGCCTAAAGTTTATCTTTCAAACCTTGAGAATCGATAGAACCAGCGAAAATAATAGTTTGCTACATACTTACTATCTGAAATTACCCGACATTGCTCGGGTTTAAGATTTCAGAATATCAATTTTATCCCCTTAGAGTTCAATTCTTCATCTCTACGAACGTTGTAGCTGGAAGGCTGTGGTAGAAACAATTAATCTCCCAGTTCTGCCACTTAGAGAGAGCATTTGAAAAATCCCTTCGTAGAGGGCGGTTTTAACACCTAAGGCACTTCCCTTTAAAATTTGAGGGTTCTAGCTCTTACGATTTAGGCTGTGTTGATGAGTCAGTGAGAACACTTAACTTTATACACTCTGTTCATTTTAAAACTATCCTTCATCTTTTTTATAAAATTTATAAAAAAATTTTGTTCTTTAAAATATAAAAAAAAGATAGAAAATCAAGACATGTCGAATTTTGTTCCGAAGGGAAACTTTTTTTGGTGCTTAGGCAATCATGTTCAATTCACCTCCAAGAGCCCAGCATCCCCATTAAAATGCTAGATTGAACCACCCCACCGAATACAATGGTTCTTCAGTTTTGAAGTCGGTTGAGATTTAAGAAATTTATGAGAAAAAAACAAATATGACTGGTTTTTACAATATCAGGAGGTATATTTTCTTTTTAACCTTTGCAATTTGTTGACTAAAATTGTTACTTTTTTAAATTTTCAAAGATGCAGCCTATGTTCTAATCTTACTTTAATGAAAGTTTCACGAGAAATGATTCAATATTCCTGAATTGCTGTATTTCTGAGATCTTCAATATCCCTAAGCGGCGCGGCGCGGCGCGGCGTCTTGTATGGCCCCACAGAAGAAATCAAGGGGAAATAAATTGGGGCAACGAGCAGACCACTCTATCCATCTGCCAATACATTTGTCTGGAAACCTTATATTTAACTACTGCCTCAACAGTAATGTTGGCAGGGCATCATCTTGTTGAAAAATCAGTTCTTCATTAATTAGCGGAATATTATCGCATGATTTTTATATACATTCCCAGAGTGCGGCAAGGGTCAATTCGAAATTTCATATCAAAGTCCAAATATAATGGACCCGAAAAATTTTCGTTACCTGAATTAGAGGACCAATCACTGAATACATCGCAAATACCTTCCCAAAGATGTATTTTCTGGCAGAGCACCAACAAAAACATCCGTTTGGAAGCAACTTTTCTCACTGAAACATTGGGGTCCATGCCAAGTTACCAATAATTTCAATTTGAGTAGATTACCCCAACACCGTAGGTGCAATCCCCTCGTTTTACATGTTCACATTCCCAGTTTCTGTGACAAGAAATCTCTATTTAAAACAGGTCAATGGATAACAGTTTGTCAGGATTTCATCCTAGTTGAATTCACGAGTAGATGTCCAGACATTGAAGTTATTATGCCATAAAAATTGCTAATTTCGGTTCTTCCGTTAAAGTGTCTCGTGGGATTATTAAAAACGCCACAAGTTGGCTTTACGTTTGATAGATA
>JANEYF010002897.1:0-37500 GCA_029963845.1 Rhamnusium bicolor | reverse complement strand
GTGGCAACAATGCAATATCAAATTTATTTTTGTATGTTGATTTTATAACGCATTTATGTCTATAACTGTTCAACCACATAACTTTCTCGCCACTGTAACCATACAATGTAAGGAGGAAGCTTTCCCCAGTTTCAGCAATGGACTATGGATAGCATTTTGATTTATAAAGTGTTCCATTGTTTGTACGAATTGCAATGGTGTCTGAGATGATACAGAAGATCGACTAGAAGACAGCAATGAAGAGGAGGAAACAGAGACCACCCTTGAGTTGCTTTATGACGAAATCGAACCAGAAGCTGATTCCATGGAAGAGTTCATTCCTCCATCCATCTGTGAAGTTTCGCTTGACTCTGACGACGAAAACTCGCAAAACCCCGTCCAACAAATTTTGTAAAAAAATGATAAGGATAAGCGCAAGGGGCAAATATGCGAGATGGCAACGTGAAAATTCGAATAGAGCATCTCAAAATCTACAAAAGTGCCGAACCTCAAATCTCCAGGAAAACTTCCCAGGTAAAACTGCCTAAATTCTTGGACTAGTAGTACAATAACTATTTTCCAATTCTCTTTCACTATAATTACTTTTTGAGCACGTAATTTCTGGATTATACATAATGCATAGAAAAAGATATTCTTGTTCGTGAATAAGGAATTATTGACGTTCGTTAAAACAATTTATTTAAATGATTTCTGTAACTCCGGAATTTTTAATCTTTAATTCCTTGCATTTATAAGTGTTCCTAAAAATCTTCTTATTTACTCAGGGAACTTTAATAGCTTTACTCAAAGAGTCACCCATTCATCAGTAAATAACCCAGTAAACTGAACTTCTCGTGCGTATCGCTTCAGGCAGTTTTGTGAGTCTGTTATATAAGTGTTATTTGTGTGAAAGTTTACCTTCCGATATTATACTGACGTACATAACAAACAAGTCGTGTTGACTTTATCTTTATCAATGTAATATACGTTGAAAAATATGCCAATATATTATTTTACAGACGTAAATTGTGATAGATATCACACCAAGTGTAGATAATTACAGTATTTTAATAACCGTGAAATTTTCATTGTTTTTAGCGTTATCTAGAGCAACTGAATTAATTGAAAGATTATGTATCTTGATGGTTAGTCAACTACATTCTCGTTTTTTTTTCCATTGAAGTACTTATTGACTGTAATATTATACATAGAAAGAACCAGAATGTAATAAGTCCTTCATCTTTAAAATCGGATAAATTACGAATCTCCTACGAGCACGGATATGGCATTTTCCAAAACTTTTTCATGTTCCTTATGTTTCATTTTTCTTGCCAATATAATTTCAGTTTTTAATATTTTTTATTTGAAATTAAATAATTTCATTTCATATCACGGCCGTATTTGACACATACGGAAAATGAACAGTTTGGTTCTGTGTTAGTTCGTTTATGTTTACGTTTGTTGTGAATTTTTCGTATTAGCGAAATGTCTAAAAAAACAGTTTCTCAGTATTAAAGACACAAAAAACTTGTTCGAAAACGATGATTTTTGCAAAGATTTAGAAATCATCGATTTAAACTATGTCGACATTACTATAATTCCGACCAAACTTGAAACAAACTGATTTGAAAGATTTTGAGGAAAATGACCCTTTAGGTGACGAAAAAACACGGAATACCGCAGGCACCCTTGAAATATTGTGGAAAGTAGTGATGATGGTGGAGCCATTATCTGTATTGAAAAGGAAATTACTTGTTGCAAAATCTTCAGAGAAAAGCATTACATGTCGCGAGGACGGGTCTAAAAAATGTAACTTGGAGCCCAAGACATCCAAAACAATTTACAAAAATAAGAAACGTAAAGAAGAGTAAGTTACGGTGTGGCAAAAAATTCAATCAGTTTATTTTTACACAGAGAATCGTTCAGAAAATAAATTTGATAAGGTATTCGTATTACACAGCAAAATTGCAGTTGAGGTTTTCGAAGAATTTTTTTACTCAAAATCTCGTTGAGTATAGAACAAAGCATGCGAGGCAAGAAAACGAACAAAATTTTTCTCCGCTCAAGGTGAATTAAAGTCCCTTATAGTCCAGTGCATTTAGATAAAAAATGTATCTTTTCATGTGAAGAAATTTTTCTTTACACGTTAATGTCATTCTAAACATTTAAAAATCCCCAGTGATCCGTTGTACACACAGTTTTTTACGGTACATAAAATGGTTGAAATAATATCGAAAAATTATCCACAACAAAGGTCCTTACTCGCTTCAACAATCGAGTTATAGTTTTCGAGAAAACTTGATATAAATAGTTATGACTCACTCACTCACACTATATTGTACGTTCAATAAGTTTATAAATTAGATTCTATATTAAAAAGGAAACGAGGAATTTTATGAAAAAGGTTTTATTAGATTCATTAATGAAATCAATCATGACTGTTTTATTCAGTGGTGACCATATGTCATAATTATGAATATTCAGGATATAATCATGCGTTATCAAGAATTGATATTTATCTTTCTTCCACTTTCTTTTTTCTTCAAGAATGTCCATGAAAAGTACCGCAAACAAACTATCAATGGAGTCCCAACTTTTCGGCAGCCACACCATTCGGTTGTTGCACTAAGTCAAAATTTTAGTAGAATCTGTGTTAAACAATAACATTTCGTCTTAAAAAATCATTAGAAACATGTAAAAGTTGAAAACAAAATCTTATAATATTACAATATCAATTAATAAAATGCATGCATTTGAAACGTCGATGACATTACATCAGTAATCTGCAGAGAAGATAATCATAAAGCAACGAAAGATGGCTTCGAAGTTAGAAACTCGTTGGTAGCGTTAGAAGAAGAAAAAACGATTCCTGAACGTAAATTACTAACTCAGGTAAGTTACAAAATTCACCAATATGTGAAAGTGAATATAGAAAATAATAAATGGATAAAAATGTCAACTTTGATAAATCGAGGTTTTCGCTACATATGAATTTTGTTGGTATCCAAGATAAATCCCTGAGTTACTCATTAATTTGATTTTCGCTAACAAACAATAACAAGAAAACCACAGAACAAACATTCACACCAAACTCTAAACAATGCAAAGATTTGTTCATTAGTGTTGATTTTAAAAATCATATATGCAGGTTGTTTTGAGAGTTGACAGAACTTGCAAGCAGATAAATTCAATGGTCCTTTAGACACAAACGAACAGGAGAAAGATGGTTTTTTATACAGAAAATTTTTATTCTCAAATTTTGAGAAAAATTTTATGAATTGAAAAAAAATCATTCATTAGTGTCAATAGACAATGCAAATTTATAAAATAGAAATGTAAAGTAAATAATTTACAAATTTCAACTACCTTCGGATTGCAGACATAACATTCCATACAGCCACATTTAAAATAATATTTTAGCATTTTTGAGACAATTTTATTGTCCTAATAAATGGGGTTATGTTTCTTGCTCTGAGCTTATTGCTCGACGTCTTGATCTCGAGCAGAAAATCGGTGATTTTACTGATTTATAAGCAGATTGCTCAATACAATAAATGAACAAAATCAAATCATCTGCTCCGACGAATATGAACAGCATTTTTACGCTATTACTGCTAAGATCTGTTTCTAGCAAAACTAATGAACACACCTTTAGTTAAACGTCCAATTAATTTTTGGCAGATTATAGAAGATGAGACTAGTTTGTTTATTCTTAACTTGTTTCTCTTCTTCTGTTCTACATATCACATTATATCTACCTACCAATATGATGTCACTACCGTTCTCGCGGCACATTCAAATAGCCGAAGTTTAATAATCTTTTTAAATATATTGCGCTTAGAATTTTTCTTCCGAATTAAATATATAACTGAATTAATGCCTCCACTATTATGTTTCATCATTTTTAAAAAATTGTCAACAACCAAATTATTGTCCGTAATATTTTGTGCAATTGCAAAAAATCATATTTAAAAGACAATCCGCAGCAGGAGGTGTTGATGTTTTTTTTGCTCCAAAAAACTGTTTTTTAATACTCATCCTCAATCATGGAGTTTTTAGCTCATTGCTCAACCACTGCTGCACCAGATAATATGCTCGGACACAGGGCTCTTCTTCTTCGAGAAGAGAAATATTTTTGTTCCACTGTTCCTTTGCTTGATTTAACAAAATATAATTCTTCATCAACAGGCGTTACAGCTGTTGGTAATTCTAACAGAAAATATCAACATCTTCTCCAACAATATCACTTTCGATACTAGCCTCGATTAAACTCTGTCATCCACGTTCAACCACCATAGTGTGTCTACTTTCGAGAGATTCATTACAAATTCAACACGAATTGTCCATTTCCAATGTGACTTTATTTTCTAACACTGCAAAATACGTTCACAAACGCCGAAAAACTAACCAAAACCATATGTTTTGCTAGCAAGAATGCGGTTAGCAGATACAGGTATAATACTCCGAACTAAAAAAGGAGATACGCAAGCTGCTTATTTCTATTTGGGATCACTTATTTAACGTACATAACAAGTTTTAAAACGTGTTCACCTAAATTCAGCTTAATTCACCAAAATATATAATCTCAAGGTTTCTCGAAAACTGTGACTCGTATGACAAAACGAATAAGGACATTTTTTATAGATAGTTTAAATGAAAGTGTGAAAAGATGCAGCTTTGTTACATTTCTTTTTTCCTTAACACTGACGTAGTTTTCAACGAAACACCAAAACACTATATACTGCACTCGACGCGCGGTTCGCCAACCAAGTTGGCATCATCTGGGGATGATTAAAACTAAACTTATGCTAACAATCTACCTATTTATACCTAAACTATTGTCACGGTTCACCCCACTAACCAATAAAGCGAGCTATTTGGGATAGGCCCTCTGTCACTGTTCATACTATTTTTACACTTTATGATTTCAAATCTTTCAAATGCATCCAGCTGCCTGGTATTTGGTACATTCCTAATTAATCTTAAATTGTTAATATTTATTTTATAGGTGTTCTCAAACGTATGTTGGGCAACACTAGACTTATCTGTTCTACCATATTTGAGACTTTTCGTTTGTTTCAATTTTGTCTTTTGGATTGCCTAAAAGTTGTTGTAGTTTGTCATACCTACATCTTTAAAAATCTTACCAATACCACCGGTGAATCGAGGATCGAATGGAATCGATACAAATTTCGGATTTTCTCTTTCATTTTGAAAGGTCGAGGAATTTCGGAGCGACTCTTTAAACTTTCGTTTCCTAATTTTTTTATCAATTAAACTTACAGAATATTTATTACTTGCAGCTATATCCTCCT
Organism: Rhamnusium bicolor; assembly: GCA_029963845.1. Lineage (NCBI taxonomy): Eukaryota > Metazoa > Arthropoda > Insecta > Coleoptera > Cerambycidae > Rhamnusium > Rhamnusium bicolor. Next base: position 32,206 of record JANEYF010002897.1, on the reverse strand, counting down.
CCAATGCCTTTTCCTTTTCAAACCTCTCCTTATTGTGGAGGAAGCTTAATAGACGATGGACTAGAATATTAAAACTCGCCATTTAGTGTTGAGCACAATGATTAGAGTCCTTAGGGATATATCTTAGAGTACTGGTATCTTTTATGTATATGTCAAATTCTAACTTATTTTCACTATTTCTAATTATTAATACATCTAAAAATGGTAGTTGTCCAGAGTTTTTAATTTCATATGTGAATTTAACTGACGTGAAACGACTGTTTAATTTAGATACAAAGTTGTCAATATTAGCAACTTTTGTATCGAACACTGCAAAAATATCATATACATAAGCCGAATCCTGGGGAAATACTCGAATTCTTTTTTTTGCTTCCGTCTCGAATCTGTTCATGAAGAGAAGTTCTGTGGTATCGGAACACTTGGAAACAATGAACAAACGTCAAAGGAGATCAAAATTTCACCTTCTTGCAACTGAATATTTTTTACCTCATTAATGAAATCGTTGGAATTTCACAGAGAAACTAGGTAGTGCAATAGGTAAATTTTCTAACTCTTCTGTTAACCATTTTGATAGGTGGGAAGTCGGCGATCCGATTGCTGAAACAATAGGATGTACCGACTTTCCTGGTTTATGTTTTTTTTTCCTTATTGGATACTAACAGCACTGGACTATGATTGGAATATCATTATTTAGTGGATACTTAAGTCATTGTTAGTATCAAATTTACTCAATTGTTTTTTAATAGGTGATGAATTTGGTTCAATTTTTGTTAACATAGACAAAATTGAATATAGTGTTAGAAAATATAACATTTTTAATTAAAAAAAAAACTTCTACAAGAAGATATAGTGGCGCAACCTCCAGATACTGGAATACGTCTGACATATAATTCTATATTTAGAAAATGTTTTAAAAGTATCAAAAGTATTTGCATCTAAATAAACACAAAAGCTACACAAGATGATAAAATTTATAAACTTTGGCCTTATACATGAAAAGCACTACCATGTCTACTATATCAAGCCAATAAAATATATTTTCCAAGTACTTAAATAAAGCTGATGTAAACTGAATTGTTTTACATATTTGACCTCATAAAATGGGGTTAGGATAAATTTAACAGTTTGACATTTGAAATGTCTAATTTAGTTACAAAAATGTCAATGTCAATAAGAAGAAATTATTAAAATTTATGACATGAATTATTATTGACAGTATCGAACGACGCTGATAATTAGTTATTTAAAAATTTTAATGAAACATTTCAAAGTACGCTATTCAAATTTAATTGAAGTAAGTGAAGAATTAAATAGAATAACTTTTTTAGATCGGGATGATATATGTATACTAGTATAAGAAAGTTATGTGCCGGCCATATCAGTTACTTATAAATAATATTATTTGATAATTTCATGTTTGTAAATATAAATATGTGTTCAATATGGCTTTGATTTTATCTAAGGAGACCCATCAACGTCCCAATAATGGGACGGCTATTTATAAACCATCTATAGTACAAATTCATATATATTTATGGTTATGTGTTGTATAAGATGCAGATAAGCTAAATTATAAAAGAAATATATATTATTTTTTTACTCTTTGCTGAGTTACGGCGAAAGATTTTGTTAGCAATAATATAATAATAGATTCAAACTAATAGAACTAGATAACAGTGTCCACAAATACCAAGTCAATGTCGCAAAATAAAATGTCAAAATCTATAATTATGATACTTATGAAGAAAATATGTTTTACTATACAAAAATTTTGACAAATTGGAATATAAAGCAAGGTAGATTATGACAAGTGAATTCTGGTGAATAATAATATAAGTTCTCCTATATCATGATTTATTATATTGATCTGTTTCTGTTAAATCGTAGTGTATGTAAATGGACAAAATGTAGAATATTTCACTATATATGTATATTTAATTTATATTGAATCTGTTTCAGGGTTATAAGAAGTGTGTTTCAGATGTAATGTGCTCAGTTGTGATTAACTAGATTAAGACTGGGTATTTTCACATTGCTATGGAATATCTAAGTAATTTTCAAATATTAAATTAACTGGAATATTTTCGTAGCTTATGGCTAAGTAATTTACTATTAGAACTGTACATGCTTGTATAATATAACACATACTTCATAGTGTATACATACATCGTAATATTTATAATTAATTCAAAAGCGAACACTATTTCATATTTCATTCTCTGTAATATTATTTTTATCTATTTCTGTGTTTTCTATATTTCTCTGATAGAATTGAAGAAATTCGTATTACATATTTCTATTAACTTGAAAAGAGAAAAAGGCATTCTTTTATGTTCGTAAAATTCCAATTTATGAGTTTAGGAGCAGTTCACGTCAATTTATATAAAATGAATTACGCTCCTTCATTTAAAATAAATATAAATCTGTTAAACTTTCTGTGAGAAAATGCCCTTGTACCAATTTGAAAAACTTGCTTTGAAGTTGTAAATTACTCCAAATAACGTAGATTTTATATTTCTCTTATGCTATGAATACATTTTTCTCATAAAAATATTAATGATCATGTGAAATTATATTTTATTATACAGGGTAAGGCAATAGTGTGTCGGACATCGATATCTCGAGTTCTACGATAACTAGAAATAAAAAAAATACAACTGGATAAAAAAATCTGTAATCGGAAATTATTTTCTCTGATGAGGCAACTTTTCATAAAAATGGATTTGTTAATAGGCACAATTTCCATTATTATGCTTCGGAAAATCCTCACTTTTTTATGCAAGTTGATAACCAACACAGTTGGTCTATAAACGTTTGGGGAGGAATTATTGGAGAACATGTAATAGGGCCTCATTTCTTTGATGGTACATTGACTGGAGCTATTTATCTTTATTTTCTAGAAAATTATCTGCCACAATTATTGGTGAATCTTCCTGAAAGGATTCGAAATAGGACGTGGTTTCAGCAAGATGGTGTTCCACCACATTATTTAAATGTAGTTAGAGACCACTTAAATAATACCTACCCACTTCAATGGATTGGAAGAAATGGACCCACTAAATGGCCTGCTAGATCCTTCAGATCTTACAAAAATGGATTTCTTTTTTATGGGGATACGTGAAGGAAATTTTAGGTATAAAGATACACCAACAACAGTCCAAAATAAGAAGGATAGGATAATAACTGCTTTTAGATCTATCACACCGGCAATTTTAGCAACAGTAGAAACCTCTTTCAAAAAGCGCATAGAGACGTATATTAATCAAAATGGACAACATGTGAAGCACTAAATTTTTTTTCTAATGAGTTCTTTGAAGAAACTTCTATTTTTTAAGTTTATTCTTGGATTTTGTACTTATTGCTTATTAAAACGAAAATGGTTGCAATTAATCATAGAGAAGTACTTACAAAAAATGTTCGTTTTTCATTTCTACATAACATCGTAGAAAAAATATACAGGGTGTTCCATTTGAAAAATTGAGAAAATACAATTTAAAAAGTTCTTAATTGAAAGTGTCAGGAAGTAGAAATGTTTCAAAAACATTAGTTAGATGTATCATAACTAGTATTCACATAAGTTTTTCTTAAAACCCATAATTGTGACTGATGATTTTTGCAATATGCATCTGAGGATGGCATTATTTCAACAAAAAAATTCATTACATCTAAGTGGTTGGGAGATAGTCAATAATAATATAGAAATAAAAAATAGTCTAGAAAGAGGCTTCAAAAATGTACTGATATGCATAGCATCCCATTTGAAAAAAGTCACTTGATCCTGTAATTTCATCTTGGCTCGCCCTGTGTATTCGAAAATAATTTCCGGTTATAAACTTTTTTATCTAGTTTACTCGTAGTTTTTTTTTAATTTCTATCTAAGTTATCGTAGAACTTGAGATATAGTAGTCCGACGCACTATTGCTCCATCCTCTATATCTTTACATCTCGAAATCGTTTTTAATACACAAATCGATCAGAAACCATCCTAGCCAACAGCTGTTGATGAATGTTTTCAATTATGAATTTCTTTGGTGGCACTAATTTGTTATTTAAATACAACTTTGTTAAAGACGTTTAACGAAATTGTTTACATTTTTATAGATGTTATGCGAAAGATATATTGATTCAGTTTCGGCAATATTCAGTAGAATGCAGCACACTCCAGCACAATTATTTCTCTTTTGTAACGGTCTTTTCTAGAAAGTTTTAACAGGATAATTATTAAATTATTTACGTACCGTGTTTACGATTTATTTATAAATGAAAAAGTTGTTTTATTAGGACCTCACGTTTATGATAAATGTACTTATCCTTAATATATCTGCGATATGAACACATTAAAGATACCTACCCTCCACGATAAATTGGGGGTTCAGTAACATTTCCAGGTTAGAGATTACAATGCTTATACAGTACGTTCACAATGAAAGTAATAAATTCAATATAGTCTGAATAACGTGATTTTGCCAAAAACGCTCGGATACGTCGATTTGCAATTTTGATTTGGCACATTTTGAGTCATACGGCAAGTTAGTGTCACTTCCGGTTTTTCCAGAAGTGACATCAACTTTGTTATTTTAAATGTAACACCCTGTATGGATTTGTATAGACGATAGAAAGACGTTTCCAAATATGTAGAAAAACGTTTTTGTTATAATTACTATATATAGTAATTCTTGTCCCATTAATGCAAAATAATTAAAGAAAAAAAAAAAAAAAAACACACACAAAAAAAAAAAAAAAAAAAAAAAAAAAAAATTTACAAAAAACGTGAGATATTTACGGCACTAACGTAGTAAGCGTTCAATAGATTTTTAAGTAATTGAAGTTTCCTCAATATCAGGTGTCTGTAAGTTTAAGTGACATTTATTTACCGAAAAAAATGAATTTAACGGAAAATGATCGAATTGAGGTTCTTATAATGATTGATTTTGGTGATAGAGTTCGTACTCAACAGCAGGTATGTAACTTATTTAATGAAAATCATTTTGACCGTCCACCGATTAGCCAATCTATTGTGAGCAGAATTGAAAAAATTTAGATAGTTTGGCCACGTTAGAGATTTACCTAAAGGCCGACCAAAAAAGGCATCTGAAGATGTTAAGGTAAATGTCCAGTTATATGTTCAAGAGAATCCCCATGTAAACGGTTAGAGAACTCGCAAGAAATAGATTTTGCAACGGGATCAGTTTCAAAAATTCTTTGAGCAGCTAAGTACCCCATCCTTATAAAGTACACCTGATGCGTGAATTGTCGGAAGACGACTTTGATCAAAGGATGCAATTCTGCGATGGATACATGGAATGTCACAATGAAAATTTAAATTTAATAGAACACATTATTTTTATTAATGAGGCCACTTTCTGTTTAAGTGGTCATGTAAATAGACAAAATTGCAGATACTGGGCGACAGAAAATTCTCATTGGATGCAAGAGATTCGGACACAATATCCTCAGAAAATTTATGTATGGGCAGGAATTGTCGGCAATCGAATTATTGGGCCTTATTTCTTTGAAGGAACACTAAACAGAGAACGCTATTTATTGTTTCTTCAATTCGAACTTGTTTCTGTTTTAGCTATTCTGTTTTCTAACCCACAGGAACCTGACATACCAAATGATATAATTTGGTTTCAACAAGACGGGACACTTCCCCACTGTGCGATCGCTGCTTGTCAATTTCCAGATGCAACCTTCCCCAATAGATGGATTGGTAGGAGGGGCCCTATTGAGTGGCCGCCGAGGTCACCTGATCTAACCTTTTTAGATTTTTTCTTATGGGGTTATTTAAAATCCAAAGTCTATGTGAGCCGACCTAGCAAACTTAAAGACTTAAAAGAAAGAATACGCTAGGAAATCCGAATAATTTCACCAGAAATGATTCACAATGTCCAACGAGAAATAATTAGTCGATTTCAAAAATGCATTGAAGTAAACGGGCAACACATTGAACACGTATTAACTTAGAAACATTTTTTAGACAGTTAGTACAGTAAGTCTGTAAATAATACAAAAAGTATTCATAATAAAAACGTATTTACTACATCTTTGGAAACGTCTTTTTATCGTCTATACAAATCCATACAAAAATACAGGGTGTTACATTTAAAATAATAACGTTGATGTCACTTTCGGAAAAACCGGACGTAACACTGACTTGCCGTATGACTCAAAATGTGCCAATTCAAAATTGCAAATCAACGTGTCCGAGCATTTTTCACAAAACCACGTTGCACAGTGCAGCGACCTGTGGAGAAAAATGTAAAAACCGACCCTTTATTTTGGGTTTAATTACCTACCCTATAAGTAGGTAAGTAACCAAACAAGCTATTTCCAAGAAACGTTTCTTGGAATTTCCCGGTATCGGGGGGGGGGGGTATTGGACAGAATCGAAGGTAATTCCAACATAGTGTATTACCTACTTGGTCAGAAATTTTGCTTCACTTGTGAATAGTTGTGTGCTGAATAGTATTTAATTTGTGCTATTTTGGTCATGGAGAATATAAATCTAGGTATGTAACTATTTAAATAATACATAATGACCTCGATATTTGGCATTCTTCAACCTGTTAATTTGAATTTTATAAACGAGTGTAAAATTTGATTCTTATTGATTTTTTAACAACTTCTGTAAGCTTTAAAAAAAAGTATATAAAAGTATATATGCAAATTTCTGCTATTTTGTAGTCAATTTAGTATAGATTAAAGCTATAATATGATTTTGTGCAAATATTTGCAAATTTGTATAAAAAGCCTTTTTTCCTTTATAGATCACCCTCTTACGTATGGTGAATGTTTTGAAGTTTGGGTGTCAACAGTAGATAAAGACAAATTTACTGCAATAAAGCAATGTATTACGAACTCGTATAACATTACAAACCCTGACGCTCCAGAACTACTGAATGCTGCAAAATTAATATGTGCTAACTTAAAATCAAGGTGGACAAAGTGCTCACGTTCAAGATCCTATTTATTAAAAAAAGAAAGTGGTTTTCTCGCCTCGAAAATTTCAATCCCTGAAAGTTTAATAAAATCTACCAATATCAGTTCGACTACCTCAATTAGTGGCCGGGGCCGTCCACAAAAGTAATTCGAAGAGTGTTCCGTCAAAACAAAAAAACGTAAAGTGGAAACATTGGTAAAAAGCTTCGGTAGTGCGGAATTACAGTTCGCTTCTAGTATCGCTGGTCCATCAACTTCAACAGGACTTTTAGAAGTAAAGAAAGAATTGAGTTTGCAGCAAGCACTTGCTCTTTACTTAGATCTAGACTTATCTGAACGCAAGTACAATTTATTAAGGACTGTGGTAAATAGCATACATAGAGATACTTTTCCTAGTTTATATAGACTTAATCTGTTCAAACAACACTCATATATTGAGATATCATCCGCTTCTGAGACAGCTGTTGAAGTTAATATTCAAAATATGTTATATAAAACTCTTAATAGTATTTGCAATCTTATTAATGTTGTAGATATACATAGCATTACTTCATTAAATTTAACTCTTGTCTGTAAATGGGGCATGGATGGAAGTTCCAGTCACGGTATATACAAGCAAAAATTTTCAAAAGAATCTGAAACTGACGAATTTATGTTTTTATAGGTTTTGTCCCTATTATGCTCATGGACAAATCCTCTAAAACGGTGGTTTGGAAAAATCCCCGTTCGTCATCGTCGCTATATTGTCGACCACTTAAATGTATGTTTTCTAAGGAAAACAAGGAAATAATTAAACAAGAATACAATAAATTTGAAAATTGTTTTAAAGATATTAAAAACATTAGCATGAGAATTGGCGAAAGAGAATTTAACGTAGATTTTGAATTTCACTTTACAATGATTGACGGAAGTTTATGCAATATTGTGACCGAAACAAAGTCTACTGCCACTTGTTATCTATGCGGAGCAAAACCGACTCAGATGAATAAAACAGACTTGACTCAGTTTGTAGCGGATTCTGAAAAACATAAATATGGATTGTCAACTTTGCATTGTTGGATTCGTTTCTTGGAATGTTGTTTAAAAATAGCATATCGCCTTCCTTTTAAAAAGTGGCGAGCTTCAAGGGCATTTAAGGATTTGAAAGAACAAACCAAAAAAACGAATTCAAAGTGAGTTTAAAAAAACAGTTAGGGCTCAATATAGACAAACCAAAACAAGGTTATGGTAGTTCCAATGACGGAAATACAGCTAGAAAATTTTTCGAGCAATATAAAATAAGTGCCAAAATTGCCGGCCTTAACGAGACACTACTTTATAAATTTTACCTACTTTTGAGAATTTTGAACTGTAAGGAAAAAATTAATGTAAATAAATTTAACAATCTTGCCATGAACACTAGGGAATTGTATCTGCAAGAGTACTCGTGGTATAATATGCCTATGACTATCCATAAAATACTGGTTCACGGTTATGAAGTCATCTCTCAATTCAATATATCAATTGGTGAAATGTCAGAAGAGTGCCTAGAGGCTCGACATAAAGAAATTAGAAAAGAAAAATTGGCACACACTCGAAAAAAGTCGCGAACGGAATCAAACATGGATTTGATGAATCGTTTGATCATAACATCAGATCCTTTACTAGCTTTCCACAGAAAAATAGTCTCCAAAAAAGAAAAAAATATGGCTGATGACAGTAGCATTAAAGAGTATTTCGTGTTAACTGACGAAGTAGAGCCTTTGACAGCATATAATATCACAATTCCTCTTGAAGTTAGCGATGAGAGTGAAACTCATTCAGGGGCAGAATAGACATGAGACATTTTTTTGTTTATATTATATAAATAATTCTGGATCTTAAGTATACTTTTACATCTCTTTCTCTGTCAACATTTCTAATATAAAGTATAATTTATAATATTATATACATGCACGTTTACATGCACTATTTTTTTACTAACCTTACATTGTAAAATAAATATTTGTCGATGTAAATGTAGACTAATGTCGGACAATTTTATGGTAAATAAATCATATGATACTACTGATTTTTTTTGGAGTTTTGATTTTTCTCCATTTGCCCCATAAGATCGCTGCACTGTGCGTTGGTCAGATTATATTGAATTTATTCCTTTCATTGTGAACGCACTGTATATGCATAAATAAATTTATCTCATGCAGTCGGTAATTTCCTCCATTAGCGGAAATAGGTCACCGTTAAATAAATAAAAGGAAAACTTAAGGTTGATGGATAGTATTCTTACAAATGGTTATTGCAAAACTAGATATATATTTATATATATCTTAAACATGGGCGATAAACAATTAAATATTTTTTAAAAAACTGTAATATTTAAATCGTAAAATGTGTGTCTGAGTTAGAAAAAACCATGTTTACAAAAGAATTCAGATGTATATCTTTAAAATTGTCGATGAACAAGTAAATATTTTTAAAAAAACTGTAATATTTAAATTCTAAATTGTGTGTATCTGAATTAAAAAAAAAACAATATTTATAAAAGAATTCAGATTTCCAAACTTCGTAGTAGAAAAGGTATTTGATTTTATTTGCATATATTTAATCAGGGAGTGTCCTTAATTGACATTTATTATAACTTTGTTTTACTGTTCAGTGGGCATAAAAATCAGGTTAATAGGGACAAAGAGATTTAACATTTTGAAATACAAGTTTGCATAATTTGTAATTATTCAGGGAATAAAAGGAGAAAAACATGCACGATCTGGCCATCTGAGTGGCTACTATAATGATATATTTCGAGTTTTTTTTACAAAGCCTTTTTCTAAAGAGTTTCTATACAAAGATTCATTTAGTAACGTAATAATTACCACAAGGATAATATAATTGGTTCATTATATCCATTCTATAAGTATAATTTACTTGTAAGTTTTTATCAACATTTCAGTTATTTTTAATTTTAACCCTAAAGTAAAACTTGTTCATACTTTCCACGTGTTAGATCAAGACAATCTTTCAAATTATGGGACGTGCTACAAAATAATAAGATAAAACAGAATAATTAAGTAATTATTAACTAATTCAACGGGAAAGACATGATGAGAAGAATCAGGAAAAATAATATCTAAAACATAATTTGTGATATTAGAGTTCCTTCACCCTCATTAAGGCTGCTTTTATAATAATTTTACAAAACATAGTCGTCACTGTTTACTGTTTTGCAATTACGTTAGCTTCAATGAAACTGAAAGATACAATTCTTGTAAAAATAAAAATAGTTAGCTGAAAATTCTGGGTGGTTCTAAATTAAGTATAGTGGGTGTATATTTATATACTTGGAAACATTATCATTAGAGGACTAGAGAACAACTAATAATTACAGTTTGGAATTGATTTTAGATTAAACTGTAAGTTTACAGAAGAAGAGTAATTAAGTAATAATAAAAATACTGAAAGTTTATAAAAATCAGTTTCACTTATACCTCTACCTACTAATTTCTTAGCCCAACTTGAAAACAAAATACTTTAAAACTTAAGTAGAGTTACATTATAAATTACCTAAGCCTTATACTTATTAGCCTACGAAAAAAAAGTTTTAAATAAAAGTTGTGCGGTTATGACTGAATTTTGTTAACATACTATCAAAAGTACAGTAGCGTGCAGATTTAGGGGATACAAAAAAATATTATATATTTTTTTAAATGGGATACCCTGTATATTATTAAATTTTTTGAATGATCCTTTGTTCTTGATTTCAAAAATATACCATATATTACCCCTACCATATACCGTTTTTGAGTTATTAAACGTCGAATATCTTAGTTAAACTAGTTACTGTGAATATGGAAAAGTTAACATTATTAAAGTGAGTTATGAAAAAATAAATATAGTTTAAAAAAACTAAAAAACACGCTTTTAAAGCATATCAAACTAAAAAGTGAAAAATAATTATTAATATAAACTGAAAACAATAATGAACGAAAAATACTAGTATTATTGTGAAAAGAGCGTGGGTTGCTCGATATACGAAAAATATGGCACAAAGCGCCCCACGCTTTTTTTCACAATAATACTAGTATTTTTCGTTCATTATTGTTTTCAGTTTATATTAATAATTATTTTTCACTTTTTAGTTTGATGTGCTTTAAAAGCGTGTTTTTTAGTTTTTTTTAAACTATATTTATATTGCTTATTGATGCTGATATTATAACATATTACGATCCAACAGATACTTCTGAAAAAAATATTAATTTTTTTTCAACCATGGGATTTGAACTCACGCCCGAGGAGTCCGTCGTTTCACGTAGACTAAGACTTGTGCCTTAGTCCGCTCGGCCAACGACCGAACTGAGAATGACGGAATGTACTTACAGTATTAAGCCTCTTGCTCTCACGCAGAGGATACGTGAGGAAAGGAAATTATTTAATTCTGGCGATCCTGATCAGGATAATGATATAAACTTATCAAATTATTGTATTGTTACCGGTTCTTCATAAGTGTACAAAGTTTCAATTAAATCTGTCCGTTTAAAGTGGTTCAAAATCGAGTCCAAAGAGTCGGTTACAAACAAACATACAGGTGAAGCTAATAAAAGCGTGTTAATGACAACTATTATGTTTGATAAGTGACATTTCTTTAATGAAATAATTAAAATGGTTTACAGTGAGGATGAAAAAATCAAATATTTATACAAAATAGATAACAAAGATTTATTTAGGAAATTTAAATATAAATAAATGATAATCCATAAAAAGATGTTCGATGTGTCCACCATTATTGTCAATGCATAATTGAAACGTCTTCTTATATTTATAATTGCACCGGAAATGGTTTCATTATTTACATTCAGATTGTTTATTTCAAGTCGATTCCTGTCTTTAACGACTTAAATACTATTATTATTATTATTATTGACAATGTTTTTTAGAAATCCTCAAAAAATTAATCGATAGGGATTAAATCCGGACTGTTAGGTGGCCATTTTATAGGTCCATCACACCCTATCCATATTGGGAATACATTATTCAAATGATATCGAACGGGTAGGACGCTATGCGGAGTTGCCCCATCCTGCATCCAAATCATATCATCAAGTTCGGCTTCCGGAAAAATTCTGCAAAAGAATATTCTCTGCTTCTGGGATAATTATTTCCAGATAGGTAAATCCAGTTAATGTATAACCATAAAATATAGGCCCAACAATTTTGTTTCTGAAAATTCCACACCAAACGCTAACAGTTTTTCTTCCTGATTTTTTATTTGTTTAACCAATCTTTTTCTGTTTCACTTGTTTTCCCACTATCCTCGATTTTTCCAATTAAAAACTCCTGCCGTAGATAAGGATGATTCATCAGTCCATAATATTTTAGTAAAAAAATCGGGATCTTCATTCAACTTTTGAATCATCTGACGGCAAAAGTACAACCCTTTTCTTTTATGAGCCTCTGTTAAAACTTGTACGGGTAACATTTTATATGGTCTGTAGTTGTTATTTTTTAACGTACGTTAGATTTTTGAAAAAAGTTTACCTAATTGATCGACTGTATTATATATACCACATTTAGAATTTTCTAAAAAATAATACCATGTTTCAAAAAAGTCTATTCGCGAATAAATATGGATGGGCTTACCTTCAAAATGAAGCAGTATATCTATCTGTTCTTCCTGATTTACTTGAACTACACGCCTTTTTCTACTAAAACTGAAGGTATTATTCACCTTTCGGTAAATATTTTTGAACGTATTTTCTGATGGTGTTGGACGATTTGGATACAACACCCTATATGCTCTTTTTGTTGTACGTTTATTTTTGTTATTTTGTATATAACAAGTAAATATTTGGTTTTTTTCTTCCTCACTGTAAACCATTTTGATCATTTCATTAAAGAAATGTCACTTACTTCGGAAAACTTCTCTCCTAAATTTTGAAGACAGTCAACATTTTTGTCCAAAGTTTTGACGAACTGTTTCATGAGACCAAGTTTAATATGAAGCGGTGGAAGCAGAATATTTGAAGGATCAACCAATGGTTTGTGTATAATGTTTTTTTATCCTGGATTAAACTCTGTTCTCCTTGGCCATACTTCACAGTGATATTTCTGTCTCTGCTATCCCATAAACATAACAAGCAAGGTTTTTTTGTGTATCCTGATTGTTGACCCAGTATCAGGGTTGAAATTTTTAGATCACCGTAAATTTTCCATCTGTGCTCTACGTACTTTATTTTCTCCAATACTGTTTGTAAATTCTCGTATGTTTCTTTCTGCTTCGTTGAGTGGACTATTGAAATAGGTGCCTACGTGTTAAAAAAAACTGGAGGCTGATGGAGCAATTCTGACTCCGCGTTCGAATTCAGCGCGTCAAAAGAACAGCCCACTTTTTTTGTGTGTGCCTGTGTATGATTGAATTTTTTCCATTGCTATAAATGGGTTCGCCCGTTGGGCAGTGGTATGAATGAAATAAAAAAATAAAAATAAAATAAAACAGTGTTTCCTTTCTTAAAAATGTTTGCCATGAATGTCATTAAATATTAAATATCTACAGACTATTTTCTAGTCTATTATGAGAAGTATCTTTGTGTCCTCCGTATCTACTTATTAGAGGATCAATTGTCGGGATAGGACAAAGGAACACCGAATCAGTCCATTCTCTTACGTTTCGACATTATTCTATTAAATCGTGGTTCAGAACACTGAAGAAATCGAAACGTAAGCAAATGAACTAATTTAGTGTTCCCTTGTCCTTTCTCCAGCGATTTTCTATTACAGTCTTACATAGTCCATTTTTCTGATGAGAAAGGGCTTCATTTATCAATGTATTGTTTTTATCAATTTGAGGATTGAAAATTGAATCAATAACCCTGTAAAAAAACAATAAATATCTAAAGTTTTGCGAATATTTTCTCATGTTGAATGCACGTGCATGCATTTTTTTTAACTAATCAACAAAAATATTATTTTTCATATCAGGTTCTGATGTAGTTTTTTTTTATCAATTTTTCGCTAATAGTTAACTAACAGTTTAAATTTTTAATTAAAACGTCAGTACAGTAACAAAATGAAATGTGAAATAATTTATCGAAATATTATTTTTAGAGATATGGGCAAATTAGTTTATAAAATTTGTTTCAGCAGTGATATTTATTTTATAAATTCAATTATTATTTTTTATTTTTATTTTGTTTTTTGTTCCAGATGTGGAAAATTATGATGCTGATCAAGGTATGTACATTAATAAAATATGCGGTGTCATACTTTTTAATGTCACATTCTGTCAACTATCAATTTATTTGGGTAACCATTCTTCTTCATTACCGCAGTGAAATACACCATGGTTTTAAAATGCGTCATAAAAAATCATACAGGGTTATGTCAGGAGAACGGAGTGGCCAGTTTACCCGCGCATCATGTCCTTTACCGCTACATCTATTTATAAACATTTAAATTAAGGGTTGTCGGACATTTAGAGTAAATTATGTCTAGTTATGCATAAACCACGTATGTATGAAGTAATTCTGGTAAATCTCCAATAAAGCTTGCAACGCATATTAATGGAATTGCAAATAATTTTTGCCATTTAATCGATGTGGTATAATGATGGAGCCAGTAATAAAATTGGCCTAAACTCATTTTGAAAATTTTTTTTTTTTTAATAATTCAATGGGAGAAAACTTTTTTTTCCTTCCCTAGGGCTCATCTGAGTTGACTTCGAGGGCACTGCAACCTCTTAATGCATATCTGAATCCAAAAGTAAAAGATCTTGCACAGTTTGATTATGATACGGGTAAAATAGTTGTACATTTTGTAGCACCAAAAAAAACCTAAAGAGTGCGAAATTAGCTTGTATTGCATGTGATATAGCGCTTTGTCTTACTTTTCCACTCTAAATGAATAAAAAATATGTAGAGTAAAATATGGTCCTTTTGTAAAATTTGTTGTATTATTTATCCGACTAAACGGTCGGTAGTCCTCATCGGAACCACCACATTCTAATTATTTTGAAAAATTTTGTTCGTAAAATTGTTTTGAAAAAAAGTACTACTCCTTAAAGGGTCATAACAATCACTGATAAAATCGAGTATTTCACACTGATAAAGTACTTGCATACAGGGGGTAACATAATGGAATACCATAAATGAAGGAGCATATTCCTTGTCCAAATTTAAGAATATTTTTTCATAAAAACATTAGTTATTATCGCCTTCATTTTCAAGATACCGTTCGTTATTCGGGATTCAGCGCTTGAACCCTTTGTAAATGATAGGTTGCCAGTGGCGGATTTTGAAGGGGAAGCGGAGAGCGCGCGCTCCCTCCTAGAGCTTCTCGTCCTAGCTATTAAACATACGGAGAGATCGGATTCTAACAGCGAATTTAATCTAAATGATTACTAAAATTAAAAAATTTTCGCCATACCTACATATTATACAAGAATTTAGATATTAAGATATTGTTATACCAAACAAAAACTTTGAATTTTGTATGTACATACAAAATTCACTATAGGTACGTTATATTATACAGAGTGGGACCATACAGCGTCCGACTTCGATAGCTCGAGTTCTATGATAGCTAGAAACTTGATTTAAAAACATAGGTAAACTAGACAAAAAAGTTTATAGCCGGAAATTGTTTTCGAATTTACAGGGTGAGCCAAGACGATTCTACAGGGTCAAGTAACATTTTTTTAAATGAAATGTTATGTATGTCGGAATCTCTTTGTGGCTACCTTTCAGTCCTGTATTATTATTGACTTTCTTCCAACCACTTGGATGTATTGATTTTTTTTTTGAAATTTTACCATTTACACGTGTATATTAAAAATATCACTACAATCACAACTATCGATTTTAGGAAAAAATATGTTAGTACCAGTTATGAGACATCTATATGATGGCACTCAGCCATAGTAGTTTCTTCAGCATCTTCAATGTTATAATTTCTTGGTTTTGGCTTATTGAAGGACCCACAATTAATGAGATTTTCTTTTAACCTCTTAAAAATAGCTTTATTAGGTTGTCTCTTTCCGGATAGCGACTGAAATATATTTCGGATGCAATATCACAATTGTTATTACTTTGAATAAAGCATTCTAGCATATCATATTTCTCGTAATTCTCGTAAGACATCTTCACTTTTACGATTAAATGGGGTGTAATTGCGACGAAAACAAAAATTATGAATATGCAATTTACTGATAAACGGATAAACACTTTCGTAGATGACACACGCCTACTTGGAATATATATTAAAAAAAAAAAACACAAAAAGTAATCTACTAAAAATTATTTTCGTTATTAAATACTTACACATCAAAAGCGACCCCACATATGATATACAGTTTGAAAGAGAACAAAATTTTATTTTTAACTAAATCATAGCCAACTATGATTCCCATTTAAAGAAATATTTATGCCATAACTCGAAATTGCATTTTTTTTTTAATTTTCTCGACGCCACTGTATTATACGGAAAATAGTGCCTGAAAAACGTAAAAGTTGTTTTTTCATAACTTTACAAACAACCAAGATATAGACATGTGAGTCGAACATTTGTTTATAACTCGAAAACAAAAGACGATAGCAAATTTTTGTTTTCGCCAGTGATTTTGTCTCAAAAAAAGAGATCGAGAATGTGTCTTCCATTTTTTTTGTATCTCTTACAGATACGGAGTTACCCTATACAAACACTGATATTTGTCCACACTGTACGTACAGCGCTGGCAGAACAAAGCCCATATAGTACCATCATTGAGAATATTATGGTTACATGGTTTAAAAGGGTTCATGTTTTTTTATCATGTGACAAAGAAATGAAAGATTTTCAGTAAGGCGAATCGCACGATTTCTCAAATGTAGACATTATTAGGATGTGTACTTGATGGTTTTATAAACAATATAACTGCTACTGTTTTTCTGCTCACGGTTGATAAGACCTTGCTCCCACATCGCAGCGGCAATGTTTAGGGTACGGTTTTTAGGCTCATTCGATAGAAGAAAGAATTTTAAAGCGATTGGCTATCTTAACTCAAAAGGTACGCTAACGTGATTTAATTACTGTTTAGTTGCAATACGTTAAATTTGAATTTGCTCTTTTAGGGCATACAGATCACGAATGATGCTTTTAACGTCTCAACCAAGTACAACAACAGTTTTAATCTTAATTTATTTTCACCGTATGCGTTTCGTTGGCGTTAAATAAATAAATGCTGACAAAATACTACACACACAGAAAGATGAAGGGTGTTTAGGTAACCGCTTGTGCCGTGTCACCATCAACCTAAAATAACATATACCACTAAATCCGATATTCTACTAAGTGTTTTTTAAATGCGCAAAGGTGTTTCGTGTTTATATTCAAGCGGAATAACCTTGCACCTTTAAATTTTTACAGATGTTGTTAGGAGAATCTCACACGTCAAGGCAGGGGAAAGTGTTGTTTTTCATTCCTATTCTTTTGAAGGCTTACTGAAAAATAAACATGACTCGGTACTTATTTATAATCGGGTTATACTTTTGAAGTAGAATAATGAGCTAGTGTACTGATTTAGCGTCCATTAGTAAAATATTTAATAACTGGAGGTACAACCTTTCCACCCCCTTAAATATTGTCTGTGTAAGGGCTTAAACTGTTGTTTATAAATTACAGTGTTTATTTTCCTTTAAATGGTTTTGTTTATAAAAAAAATTAATTATGTTTTGAATTTGGATTCGTTTTAATACAAATAGGTATATTGTAATAGGGAACTTGCCTATAATTTTAAAAATAAAAATAATACTAAAAAAACATACCGTAACGTTGTAATAAAACGTGTACTTCACAAAACAATGAGATTTCTAATTCCACGCGATCAGTATGAAGGATCTAAACAGCGATAAAATTGAAGTGGCCCGAAACGAGCTACTATTGACTGTGACGTCACACCATACAATATTCGGTAGTCGTCGCGCCGGGAAGCAACACAATCAGATGTTTACCAATTCCAATTTAAAGTCTTTATTCACAATTAAGTAGATTATTTACAACTTGTATGGGGTACAGAGTAAGATTTATATTAATATATACATATATACAAAAAAAAAAGAAAACTAAAAATCAATTCATTCATAAAATACTTAAAAATAATAATACAAACAAATTAACAAAGTATGACATTCTATATAAATATATGTACAATATGGTGTTATTAGACTGTGGTTGATTTGTTAGTAACTGTTCTGATATAAATATATAATTGTGTTTTATAGTACCGCTTATTGTAGTTGTACAGATATTTTAAAATGACTGATCAAGGTTTTTCAAAGGGCCAATCTGATAATTTGCCTAAAGTGGATATGTTTATGGTGGCATTTTTTATACAAAATAGTGAAAGTTTTTCCCTTGGAGAGGTCCGCGGAGTCAAGGCAGAGAAGTATGTATTTTTTTAGCTTTTAGTAATAATTTATAAACATAAAATAGTTATGACTTGATCAACGGAATAAAAAGAAATAACTACAAAATGCTTAGTCTCAACTAAGCAATTTTAGCAGACTTACTTAGTCTTATATTTGAAAGAATTTAGGGTAATTCTTTACAACAGCCACTTCTATATTTTTTCGTGTTTTTTTGTACACACGCGTAAAGTGTCTGTATATTAGACATTTGCTGCAAAGGAAATGATGCGCAAATGTATAATTACCTATCGTAGGTATTTTCGTACTATGTTTTGGGGCAAGGGAAATAAGTGATTGTGTCGTGTTATCATTCACATAATAGATAAATGTAAGATTTGAATAGAATAAATTAAAGGACAAGGGAAAGGTATTTGCAATATACTATATATACTAGAGGTAAACATTTTACTCTTCGCAGACAGTAGTGTTATTGAACTTTTATATAATTGTTGCACATTCTGTAGGATACTCTTCGCAGTTTTTTGAAAAGAATCTTGTGTTTGTCTTATAAACTTCATTCTTACAATACCTAATGTATTAACTACATATTTAATTTTCTCTCCCGATGGTGCCGACTGTATTGGCGAAACGCGTGGCAGTATATTTTATAGTATAAACTAAGATTCATTCTTACAATACCTAATATATTGATCACATATTTAATTTTCAAATTTTTTTCATCTCCCGATGATGCCGACTGCGTAGGCGAAATTTGTGGTGGTATATTTTACAGCATTTTGGTGTCTATAGAAAATTACTTCAATTTTAGTAGCACATTGAAAATGCAACCCTCTGTAGATTCATATTTTTAAATAAAATGTCCTATAACTTTTTTATTTACTATTTGATTTTTTCAAAAACAATGGATTTCTTCCTCTAGCTAACACTAACTTATAGCCCAAATTTCAATTCGATCGGACTTTTCTTTCTTTAGTTATCGTGCTTACAAGAAACGTGACGGACGGACAGATGAACAGACGGACATTTTGAAAGTTGTTCAGAATTCGATGACGAACGAAATGATTTTTTCTCTGCGAGCGATATTAACGATTTTAGAAATGTCCCGATCAGATGCCAATATACTCTTCGTAATCGTATTTGCGAAGAGTATAATACTAAATAGCTGTTTACTTTCGCACCAGGAAATTACCTTTACTTAGTATCACTAAATTACATTCTATCTACTAATCTTATTTTCTAACATTGTATACGCATCCTTTCTTTAATCCTACCCTAATTAAAATTCAATAATTCGGAATTCGGAATATTTAATTGCCCGCCTGCGAAAAACTAGTAGACAGACATATAGTATTTAATAATGTACATACTTACATTAAAATGATCTTCACACACATGTAGAGACCTACTGCTCTGTGAAATGTCTTTTTTCATTTCTTCTACACGCTTTTAGCCATTTTGATCGACGAATCTTATCTTCTGACAATATTATAAATATTTTATCTGGCACTTTTACTGTAGTATTCTTACACAACGGTACAATGCAATATTTAAAATAAGGAGTTTTTGTTTCCATTTTAAGTATACACTTAAAATTTATGGCGATGCTGGTATTTTGACGGCTGAAATCAAGCGGTCGAGTGCTGGGATCTCCGTCATCGCTTGTAAATTGTATGGTGTGACGTCACGAGTACTCCCGCGCTTTTCAACCTGTTTAAAACGGTTCGCTCGCGCGCGAAACTTTAATAATTTATAACAAATTTATTATTGGGAATTAAGGCGTCATATTTTGCATATCTTATTTTTTAGTATTGTAGAACATTTTTATGAAGTAAAAAAAATGTGCAAGTTCCCTATTTATTTGTGTATTCATTTACTTTAGAATTGTTTGAATGTGACACGTTAAAGTGCCGAAACTGCAGTAGAGTTAAATTACAATAAATTAGTGATAAAAACAAAGTAAAATATGTCTTTTGTACATCATCGATCTTAAATTTCTTCCTTAAAAACTTTGTGCAACAACCTAAAATTTGTATAATCTTACACCGATGTGACAACAGTAGCCAACGATAGCAGCTCAAATGTATAAAAATACCCGAAAAGTCATAGACGTTAGTTAAAAGGGTCCATTTGTAATACCATTGATATGTTAGCTAAGTCATAAGTGGTACATTTTGAATGATTTGCAAAAGGTTCTAGTGCTTTAAAGGACCTTTGAAAAAACTCCATAACCAACTATATAACTAATTTTCTAAAATACAGTTTTTTCGGAAAGTTAATACACAGGTATTGTACTCATAAAATTTCATTGTAAATTAGTAAAAGGAATGTTGAAATAATCCATTGCAAAATAAAAGAGATATAAACTACAACGAATTAATTATTGAAATTTTCCTCACAGTGGAGGGTTGGCGAAGCTGTATTATGTAAATTACCTCTAAATTTTCATATACTTTAGGGGATAAAAACACTAAAAATTACAACCAGCTAATTATTCTTATGAATAATTAGCTGGTTATAATTTTTAGTGCGTTCTAGCCGGGCGTGAATTTACTCCCAAGTAATGTAATGTACATGTGACCATTTATTCAGTTGCTTACACTACTACTACATTTAAAAAGATTGTAACCTAACAACCAGTTATTTGTTCATAAATAAACTCATTAGTAATGTTAAAACGGTCCTTGTAACGAAGTGATTTTTCCGTAGACCGTTTCTTTAATAATAAGACCAAATTGGGTAGCTCTTTCACTTTGGTACACCCTGTATCCTGCAACTTGTATTAATGTGTATTTCAAAAACCGCTTTGAACAAAGGATTAATTTAGTTTATGTCAAATACTCGGAAGAACAATTAGTTCTTACAATAATTGTTTCAGTCCGGTTTCTTTCTTTTTTTTCTAGGGTGACATTAGTTGCTTTATTATTGTGTTTATATACGCCAACTAAGAGGAAAGAATATTTAGTTTAAGGTAATCTGTATGAGAACCAAGCTTAATATTAGAAATTTAGTTAATACAATTATCTGGACTACAGACAACCGTTATTTTGTATTCACCCTGTATATGTGAAAATATGCAAGTGGGTTGAATGAGAGTTAGTACTAGAAAGAAAGGCATTTGTTAAAAACAAATTCATTTATGATGACAGACAAACAGAAAAATTCTCATAAAATTCCTTTATTGGTGTGACCGGTTTCGTAAACAAGCAAATTTACTTCACATATCAGACACGGGACTACAATAATTACAGAAAATGAGTATGGTGGTTACATACATAAATATAAATGTTAATAAGTTAATAAAACTTAAAAACAAGAATATAGAAGAAAAATTTATAGGTGAAAAAATTTTTGATAAAATTTGTTTACATGAAAGATTGAAATTATTTAAAATAATAAAGATTACGTTAGTTTGAATTATAATAAAGAATTATGTAAAATTAAATTAATTGAATTGTGTAAAAAATAGAGGGTTATTTTTATATATAATACTTACATTTTTATAAATAAAACCAGGGTAGTCAAAATTAAAATAGTTTTGCAACATAGTCAAAGGGAGTAAGTAAATGTAAGATATATAAATTTTGTATCTAATAAATTAACTTTCTAATAAAATTATAAAATTAACGTGCTTCTTTTTTTAAATAAAACATACATACACTACAACAGCTTAAAATCGAATAGGGAATATTTTAATAATGAAAAATTGATTAAGATGGTGCCCTCTATCGAACTATCTAAGGACTAACGTCAATCTAACTTTTTATTTAACGTTAGTCCTTAGATAGTTCGATAGAGGGCACCATCTTAATCAATTTTTCATTATTAAAATATTCCCTATTCGATTTTAAGCTGTTGTAGTGTATGTATGTGTTTAAAAAAAAGCACGTTAATTTTATAATTTTATTAGAAAGTTAATTTGTTAGATACAAAATTTATATATCTTACATTTACTTATCCCCCTTTTGACCATGTTGCAAAACTATTTTAATTTTAACTACCCTGGTTTTATTTATAAAAAATGTAAGTATTATATATAAAAATAACCCTCTATTTTTTACACCATTCGATTAATTTAATTTTACCATAATTCTATATTATAATTCAAACTAACGTAATCTTTATTATTTTAAATAATTTCAATCTTTCATGCAAACAAATTTTATCAAAAATTTCTTTACCTATAAGATTTTACAAATACATAAAAAAATGGAAATAATTGTCTTCTATATTCTTGTTTTTTTTAAGTTTTATTAACTTATTAACATTTATATTTATGTATGTAACCACCATACTCATTTTCTGTAATTATTGTAGTCCCGTGTCTGATGATGTGAAGTAAATTTCCTTGTTCACGAAACCGGTCACACCAATAAAGGAATTTTATGAGAATTTTTCTGTTTGTCTGTCATCATGAATAATTACTCATATGGGATTTAACCTACCTACGTTACAAATTCATTTCCATTTTTCAAATAATTTACAATATGAGAAATTCAGTAATTTAGTTTGAATAGTACTTCATGTCCGTTTTGATTATTTTCTTTTTTGGAATCATAGTTTTAACCTATGAGAAAGCGATTCCCAGCTTCAGAATATTTTATAAACATTTGTTTATATTAGATAACGCAGGGAATTTGTTTAACCATATTTTGCTAAACCTGCTTAAAGAATTTTTGCTCCTCCACAACAACCCAAATTCTGTTACTTGTGCACGTGATCCCTCGCGTCATCCGTGGGAACAAAACTGCTAATGGATAATGTGGCAGGTTGGGAATTTACAAATTTTTAAAAAGTGTAAACAGTTGTTGTAACTCCTAGATGCCTTTACAAGTTGATGAAAATATACAAGCACATTACTAATGAATTAGTTTGCCTTCCGTCAAATCGAAATTATGGACAAATATTTGGTTGCAAAGTTGCAAATTTTTTAAATTTTTAAAGAGCTGTTTTTCCATAGGGACACATTGCAAGTCGATGAAAATTTACAGGTACATTACTAACGAGTTAATTTATTCTCCGTGAAAACTAAATTATGTCCAAATAGCTAGCTGTAAAATTAAAATTTTTCTAATTATTTCAAATTCTAGAACTTTTGCAAGTTAATGTAAATTTACAGTTACATTACTAACGAGTTTATTTACCCTCTGCCAAATCGAAATCATAGACAAATTGTTAGTTGCAAAGCTGCAAGAGCTGTTTTCACCCCTGGGACCCATTGCAAGTTGATGAAAATTTTCAGATACGTTACTAACGAGTCAGTTTACTCTGTGTCAAAACTGAATTATGAACAAATAGCTAGTTGTGAAATTATAAATTTATGAATTGTTTAAAGAATTGGTTTAACCACTGGGACCTTTTGTAAGTCGATGAAAATTTACAGGTACATTACTAAGAAGTTTTCCCTTAATCAAAATGAAATTATGGACAAATATCTGGTCGTGAAGTTGCAAATTGTTTAAATGTTTAAAGGGTTGATTTATCCCCTAGAACTATTTGCAAGCAGACGATAATTTACAGGTACATTATTAACGAGTTAGTTTACCTTCGATTAAAACGAAATTATGGATGAATAGCTGACTTACAAATCAGTATTTAAATGTTTGCTTTAACCCTTGGGACCCGTTACAAGTCGATGAAAATTTATAGATACATTAGTAATGAGTTTGTTTACTTTCCATGAAATCGAAATTACAGGCAAATTGTTGGTGGCAAAATTGCAAATTTTGTAAAAGTTTAAAGAGCTGTTTTAACTCCTGGGACCCATTCCAAGTCGATGAAAATTTACATGTATGTTATTAAGGAGTTAGTTTACACTCTGTCAAAACTAAATTATGAATAAAGAGCTAGGTTAAAAGTATAAATTTATTAATTGTTTAATGGATTTGTTTAACCACTCGGACCCTAAGGCAAGTCGATGGAAATTTACAGGTACATTACTAAAGAGTTGTTAGTGGTAATTATTTAGTATACGATAAGATGCTTAAATTTTCCTGAAAACTTTACTACCCCCCAAAATGAGGTACGCTGAACACGAATATGAATTTTTTTTTCGCCGGAGACAAAAAATAAAAAAAAAATTGCGTTTTCACTCACATCTGTCACTTTTTATTCTGATATATTTAACACTTCCTGTTACTAATTTTACTATTTTAATGCTTAGAAGACGATGTTACTTTTATCTTGTACAGAAATATAATGTTTTACACATTAAAAACCATGTTTTAAATACGAAAATGCATGGAAAATGCTGTAAAATCAGTCATAGTCACGAAGTTAGGTGCGATTCTATTATGTTGTGTCTAAAGATACGACATTGTATAACTAGCGTTCAGTTTAGAACCAGATCGGATCATTTTTAGGGTAAGTTGCTGATTTAGTCGATAACGTAATTAAAGAAATGGATTATATCTTTAAATATGTTATTGCTCAGCAAGGACCAACGAGAAGGTATGAGCAATTATCTTTGCCAGGAAAGGAGAGGAACAGGTATTAGGTTAGGTTAGGTTAGGTTGTATTATTACAAAAATCTACACATCATCAGATGCTCATTGCAGATTGTCATGTCTTGTACGAACATCCCTAACTACCCTTAAATAAATTAATAAGATTGCATTCTTCAATAACATTAAGAATTATTCCTTGCCCTATAAATTTTGGGTGGAAAAGGGTAAGTTTTAAATAGGGTGCCTTTTACTTTGGATTATGGTTACAATAATAAAAATACTTATAATGAAACCATCCTTTCGTCATATTAAAATTATTCGCTAAACCAACCCCATTTGATGATGTGTAGAGTATGTCGGTATAATTGGTTTTGTGGTGTTTCACAGGGGCGTGTTCTGAAAATTACCGAAAATAAGAATTCAGGAAATAAATAAAAATTACAATAAATAAATAAACAAAAGCTAATGAAACAAATTTTACCTTGTCGCCCAATCGCCTGTCATTACGAAACTGTTAAATATAGTGGGAAATTGTTTGCGAGGCACTTTAGACACTATCTGAAACGCGACGATAATTTCACATACATTTTAGTTGCATTTTTATCATGTAATGGCGTTATCCCAAATACAAAGCTGTTTTTCTAAGGAAAAAAATTGCTCTTATTATAAAAAATGACGTATACTATACTTCAAACCATTCAGAGCGTTATTGGGGTGAGGGAAATAATGCAAATCGTTAGATATATCCAGTGTAAAAAGTGACAGGTGTCTGTGAAAGTGCAAAATTTTTTTATTTTATTTCTCCATAACGGCTTGTCTCCGGCGAAAAAAAAACTTCATATTCGTGTTCAGCGTACCTTATTTTGGGGGGTAGAAAAATTTTCAGGAAAATTTAAGCATCTTATCGTATACTAAATAATTACCGAGTTAGTTTACCCTCGATCAAAATAAAATTATGAACAAATATCTGGTTGTGAAGTTGCTAATTTTTTAAATGTTTAAATGGTTGTTTTAACCCCTAGAACTCTTTGCAAGTCGATGAAAATTTACGGGTACCTTACTAATGAGTTTGTTTACCCTGGATCAAAGCGAAATTAAGGACGAATAGCTGGTTGCGAAGTAGCAATTTTTTTAAATGTTTAAAGGGTTGTTACCCCTGGGACCCTCTGCAAGTCGATGAAAGTTTACATGTGCATTACTAAAATGTTTGTTTATCCTCCAAATGAACGAAATTATAGACAAATAGCTGGTTGCGAACTTGCAAATTTTTTTAATGTTTAAAGGACCCCTGAAAGTCGATGAAAATTACAGGTACATTCTTATGAGTTAGTTTACCTTCGATCAAAACGAAATTATGAACAAGTAGCTAGTTGCGAGGTTGCAATTTTTTTATTTGTTTAAAATGTTGTTTTAACCCCTAGATCTCTTTGCAAGTCGATGAAAATGTACAGGTACATTACTAACGAGTTTGTTTACCCTTGATCAAAGGAAAATTATGGACAAATAGATCGTTGGGATATTACAAATTTTATAAATGTTTATTTTACTTTTTGTTTTAACCCCTGGTATCCTTTAAAAGTCGATCAAGATTTACAGGTACGTTACTAACGAACTTGTTTACCCTTGAGCAGAACGAAATTATGGACAAATAGCGGGTTATGAAGTTACATTTTTAAAGGCTTAAACGGCTGGTTTAATCCCTTGGACCCTTAAAAGTCGAGGAAAAGATTACAGGTACATTACTAGCGAGCTGCTTTATGTTCGATCAAAGCGAAATTATGGACAAACAGATTTTTGTGAAGTCTTACGATGTTTGATTTTTTTTTCAATATTGATAAAAAACCTTAAACACAATACTCTAGAAGAATTGTAAGAAAAACAAAAAGTTGTCAACGAAAACAAATCACACATTTTAAAACTTATAACACTACATTGCACCTAAATATATGTTCAGCTTTTACTTGTGCAGAAAGAGCAGCATAAATATTGCCATTTATTTTTGTTGCACCGAGTATAAATAAATACATTTTGTTATTCGTAAACTTTTTGAAATTTAAGTGCTTTCGTTAAACACTAGGTACTAAAAAAATATTTTATTTATTAAACTTGCTAAAGTTATGGAATTGTATGTCATTTTTATCATGGAATTTGACTAATTAGTTTTAGTGGAAACCCTGATCACAGTATTACATTTATTTATTAATGTACATTTGTATATTTTTTTAAGTTAGTCACTGTTAAAATTAAGTACTAGGTATACTACACAGAAAGGTAAGGATATTGGAAAAAATACGTTCCTGTAAAAATTTTTTCAGTATGTATGCTTCTTGCTTGGATCAAGTCGATGTTGCTAGAGTATTAGGAATAAGGCAGAGCGTCATTAGAAAGCTTTAGAATCGGTTTTTGTAAACTGATTCTGCATAAGAACAGCGCAGAAGTGGTCGACCCAGGTCTACAACACTACGACAAAATCGTTACCTTATTTAGAATAAGAAGATATCCTACCCTTTACGATTCCCAAAAGAAGCACTACGTACAGCGCATGGGGTTACAGTAAGTGTCCAATCAGTACGCATTAGAATCAGGGAGTTTGGTCTGTCAAGTCATCCTTCATATCGAGCCCCTCGATTAAGTCCAGCTTATCAGGCAACCCGTTTAAGGTAGCCAAGGGCTCATGAAAACTGGGACATGGAACCTCTACGAGTGTGGAGGATGTCAGGGAGAGATACAGCCAAAGGTTTATTCAACATACAATAGCTTTTAGAAGAGACAATGTATGCGGAGGAATATTTGTTGGAGGGCGCACCCATCTGTACATCTGCAGGCCGACCATGACAACAAATGTATGCCAATGATATTGTCAGTAACATTGTGACGACTTTTCAAGCTGCTGTTGGTGAACATTTTAATTTTATTGATGATAATTCCCGCCGCATTGTACACAACAAGTATTCAACGTCCTTGAAATTCACGATACTCTTTCGTGTTCTTCTGACTTAAATCCATTGAGCATGTATAGGATTTTTTCGGTAGAGCACTTCAAAACCATCAACTGGTTCCAAAGAACATTAAGCAACTATCAGATGTTCTTCCCATTTTATGGGCACAAGATGTTATCGACCACATCATCAGAAGCATGCCCAGACATATATTTGAAATAATTAGAACGAGGTATTGATATTAGGTTTAGGATATTGTTGATACCCCGCGGCTAAACATTTGTTTTTTCTCGTCTCTCATAACCGAATTATGTAAAAAGGTCAATAAAGGAGTTGTCACTCACCTCCATTTTTTTAGTCTAATCCTTACATGAACATATGAAATACTCTTAACTTTCTGTACACAGTTTATTTTATATATTTTCAGAGTTTATAAATTATTGAATATATTATTGAATTTGACTTAACAACTGATCATTGTACAGTTCTGTAAAGCGATATATCTATTACATCAATTTGTCAACTATAAATAACAGAAAAACTATAGAGATTTGTGCTCCCCGGGTGGATTGGGTTAGCTTCAAATTTCAGTAAATTGCGTACCTCACTTTTGACATTATCGTAATTGAATAACTTGTAAAATAATTGTCCCTTTCATAACTAATTTCTGACGTACGCCAATGAATGCTGCATCCATTTTTAACTGAAAGAGGTCGCTTTTTCTGAAGGGCAGCTTTTTCCAAACATCCCATATAAAAACAAAAGTTATTTGTTACAGTTTGAATAAAAAATCTCCCTTTTCACACCATACGATTTTCATTTTCTATTTTCTTTTAAGTATGAGAGAGAAACCATTTTTAAATTTTATTTTAATGTAATGGTCTATATGAATAATAAAACGTATAAATTGGCTTGTGAAAATTGAAATTATATTAAATTTGTCATGTTATATACAAATGAAAACAAAGTTGTGCGTAAAATATTTACGACAGATTTTAGCGACTTAAGAATATAATTCTATTTCTTCCGCCTGCAGGAAAATTATACTTTCAAATGTCGCATGACATAAATCGTTAACAATCAAAAGCATTTCATTTCCTTGCCCACCCACGCACAGCTTGTTTTTTTAAATATGGGATACATTTCCATATCTATACTCTAAAAAAACTCAAACATACTTCAGATTTTCAGATAACAGAGTCCTAGTAAGTCTACTTATTGATGAAGTATTAACCATTCATTGGTGAGGTGATTTCCTATTTATATACATAATAAGAATAAGTTTATTCACAAGTAAAAGGTAATATTGAACTTGATTCAAATTAAAGTATTATTGTTGTTTTGTTAAATTAATTCGTCCTCTGTCCTCTGAAATTTTCAATTAGTATATCATATTGCGTCGATCTGGTAGGTTTGTTTCATTATCAGTTTCGCTTGCCATAGATAAAAAAATATTTTAATTGATATAAAATTTATTTAATTTAAATAAATCTTTGTGTCATATACAAGGTGAACCAAATTAAGTGGGCATCATTGCACACTCCGTTATTATTAGAGCTACAAACTCGGTTAAATTAGCAGACTAGTAGAATTTCTTTTGCGAATTACGATGGTGAATACAGAAAAGCAATCGAGCGTCTAGATATCAAATTATTTACAAAAAATGCATTATCTAATTGAACGCCCTGTATATTTTTGCACTAATCGATGTAAAATCACTTTATGTGCAAAAATGTACCGAGACAGTAGCATAAGTTGGCTAGTCACTGTCTGTCTATCCTGAGTTTCGAATAGTTGTTTAGCGTGTGTCTGTCCTGGTTAAGTGGTGGATAGCAATGTGCTAAACTCTGCTGGGCTGTTAATATAAATAAGACGTTAAAAAACTCGTTGTGAATTATTCTAACGGCTGGTACTTTCAGTCACGGTTAACACTAATCGAATGATACTGTTTTCTCTCATTATTACAACAATGATTTTCTTCTGTTATCATCTGATTTATCGTTAACCGAGACTGAAAGTACCGGTCCTAATTTGTCAAAATAATAATTAATAATTGTGCTTGTTAGTCACTGTTAATCTCAGTTTTATCCTAACGAAAATACCTGTTTTGCATATTGGAAAATGTGATATGCTGGAAACATTTGATTTGTCAGAAAAATTGCCAATGAGCGCTTCAATGTTAGAATGAATTATTTCCAGGCCGAGAGGTAAAATACCAAGCTGGCGCTATTTTTTAGAAGTAATGAGTAATAAGTTTTTTGCGAAGAACAAAGAAGAAATTGAAATGACTGTTTTAGCATATTTTGAAGCCCATCCGAATAATTCCACAATTGGTCTGAAGAAACTGGCATTGATTTTAATAGTATTTGAAGAATTCTGAAGAAACATAAATTTGCACCTACATATAAATATCAAACTGTTCAAACGCTAGAAGCAACAGAAAAGTTAGGTTTTATAGGTGATTTATTGAGAAATAAAGATCTAAACTTTACACGAAAAATTATCTGGAGTGACGAGGTAAATTTTTCTAACCGTTGCATGTATAGTGTACAGAGGTATTCGCGAAAGATTATACAATCTTAACTTTTTTATTTTTTGTTCTAGAAAAAAATGATAAACGCTAAAGTTGTAGGAAATTTGTCTATCATCTCAACGCACATACCACAGAAAAAAATAATCATCGCATTTCGTAGATACAGACCAACCTTTTTTTTTTAAAAGAAATATCCTATGCATTTTTGGCATTTTGAAATTGATACTTCTTCCCGATTACAACGATGTATATATGTTGTATATTTGCTCCAACCATTATCAAAATATGACATAATTTAGTGAAATGTTTTGAATTTTGCACAGAATCAATCAATGGCAATCCATGGAAAATGTTTTTTTTTTTTGTTCTGTAGCAACATATTGACAGTTTGACATTTATTAAGTAATTTAATTACTACTCATAAAGGTATAATAAAAATTATCAATACCAAAGTATTCCAAGATAGAGAGAGAGAGAGAGAGAGAAAGAGTAATGCATTAATTTACAGAGTAATAAATACTAGACATAATACCCAGATAGGCACCAAAGTCGAAATCCTCTCAATCTATTTAAATGAAGATTAGGTAAATTGTTGCCAACACATCCATTGGATTACTTTGCACGGCGACATTTTCTTCAAAGACTGCTCGACATTAGTACCTATAACCTAATTATGGATTTCTGGTGAAATGTGTTGTTGATATTTAAGATGTTGTGGTAGTATAAACAATATAAGTACCAGTAGAAAATGAGTCTTATATTTTGACATTTCGATAATTTGTTCACAATTTCTTAGAGCTTACATAACATGGCCAAGTTCATTGAAATCTGTTAAGAAATAAAGAATTGGCAGGCAAAATATCAAAGTTTGATTTTTGTTCCAGATTTTAAAATTAACAAGTATGCCTTTTTTTGAATTCACTATATCTCCAAAACTAGTGAACCAATGTAACTGATCTTAGTGTTAAAATGTAGAAGGAAGTACATTCTTTCGAAATCTGTTATTAATTATGTAATTTTGATAAATTTCTATTAAATAGATCGAGAGCAAAAGAAGACATATTTTCAATTGTGTCCATGATCTTGAATTTTGATGTTTTGGCCATCTTGACATATCGTCTTTGTGGTATATTCAATGAGCTAACTATTGACACCAAGTTCACTAAAATCGGCTGAGAGACAATAATTTGGCAATAAAAAATAAAAATTATGTTTAGTCGATAAAAATTTTTTATTCGAATAAAAATTTAACGAATAAAAACGGATAAAAGCAATAATTCGATTAAGGGTCGATCTTTTATTCTCCTGTTAAATTTATTCGGTAAATAGTTTCCTTGGATACAATTGTATCAATAATTGTTTCCATGGAAATGATTTATCAAATATATTTAATAGGAGATGGAAAGATCGGCCCTAAATATAAAAACGAATAATCCGGATAAATATTTTTCGATTATTGACACACTTTTAAACCTTTTATCCGCTGATTTACTAACGGCAGTTTCCCTTACTTTGATTTATTTCCAACAATTCGGTAAGCTCAACGAGTAAAATTTAAAATAATTCAACCATGACACAGCCAGTCATGCTAAAATTATAATTTTATATAAAAATTCTCTATGGGTATTGCAGTGGAACACAATAAAATAAATTAAGTTTATACTTATATGCAATTTACGGGTAAGTGGAATTTAAGTTTTATCCTCATGTTAAACGGCTTTAGTCGCCATTAAATTTATGCTCGGTTGCTCAATAACTGAAAGCTATTCATACTTCATATTAAGGTTTTGTCGGCTTAATTTTAATCACACAGTTATTCTATATACATGGGCAAAATTAATTTTGCATTACATATGTTATTACTCTGCGGAGTGCATTATACAAAAAATATAGTCATTTATTAACCACATATTTTCTTATAGGACACATTATTGAATGAAATAGCCATTTTACGCTGTTATTATCGATTGTTACCAATCT